>CM042385.1:31480102-31812602 GCA_023634145.1 Thymallus thymallus | reverse complement strand
ATGAAATCACAAAAATAACATTAGTCTTAAAGGAGGCCTGGGTAAGGCCAAAACTTAATAAATATGCCAACTTTGATTAATTATTGATTATTTATTGAACAGCGAGCCCGAGATCGTAATGATTTTCAAACAGGTTACAAAAAAAGCGGGAAATTACTGGGCATTCTGTTTGGAGAACAATTGGTCCGTGTTCTGTAACAGTTGGTTCCTACAGAAGGCATGGGTTTAATAGCAATAAATAAGGCTGAATGGACTAAATACACTGATTAGAAAATGGCTGATAACCATGGCAACGGCCTCTTTTCCTAAATCATTTATTGAAGCCCAAAGCACAGTAGGAACTTAAGTGGTTTGGTATGTCAGCCTCCCACTAATATAACCAGAACATACCAACACCTCCAGAACAAGCTCCGTGTGATGCTCTGGAACAGATGTGTTTGTCGACTCTGTGGAGTTTAGACTCCTCACAAGGATAGTAAAACAAGGTCCCCACAAGGAAAAAGGCTTTATTAGGCGTAGGGTTAGGTTTAGGGATAGGTTTAAGAGTTAGGGTTAGGTTTAGTGTTGGGGTTAGGGTTTAGGTTAGGGTTAGGAGTTAGGATTAGGTTTAGGAGTTAGGGTTAGGTTTAGTGTTGGGTTAAGGTTAGGATTAGGTTTAAGGTTAGGAGTTAGGGTTAGGTTTAGTGTTGGGTTAGGGTTAGGAGTTAGGATTAGGTTTAGGGTTAGAAGTTAGGGTTATAGTTAGGGTTAAGGTTAGGTTTATGGTTAGGGGTTAGGGAACATAGGATTTTGAATGGGAATCAATAGTAAAATAAATGTGTGTTTGAATAGTAAAATAAATGTGTGTTTGAATAGTAAAATAAATGTGTGTTTGAATAGTAAAATAAATGTGTGTTTGAATAGTAAAATAAATGTGTGTTTCAATAGTAAAATAAATGTGTGTTTCAATAGTAAAATAAATGTGTGTTTCAATAGTAAAATAAATGTGTGTTTCAATAGTAAAATAAATGTGTGTTTCAATAGTAAAATAAATGTGTGTTTCAATAGTAAAATAAATGTGTGTTTGAATAGTAAAATAAATGTGTGTTTCAATAGTAAAATAAATGTGTGTTTGAATAGTAAAATAAATGTGTGTTTCAATAGTAAAATAAATGTGTGTTTCAATAGTAAAATAAATGTGTGTTTCAATAGTAAAATAAATGTGTGTTTCAATAGTAAAATAAATGTGTGTTTCAATAGTAAAATAAATGTGTGTTTCAATAGTAAAATAAATGTGTGTTTCAATAGTAAAATAAATGTGTGTTTCAATAGTAAAATAAATGTGTGAGTGTGTTTGTTTGCAGCTGAAATGAAGAATTCTCATATTATTGTCTACACTCTTAGAAAGAAATGTTCCAAAAGGGTTCTTCGGCTGTCCCCATAGGACAACCCTTTTTGGTTCCAGGTAGAACTCTTATGGGTTCCAGGTAGAACCATCTGTAGAAAGGGTTCAACATGGAACCCAAAAGGGTTCTACTTGCAACCAATAATGGTTTGGGTTATTCTACAGTCGTATGGAACAGTTTGGGCACCCCTCTGAGGCTGCATAATAATTTACTCTGTCTTCACAGAAAATGATCACAGTGGCATGCCATTCATTTTCTAATAAAAGCTGAGTACTGGGGTATTGTCCAGACAAAGATTTTTAGTGTAGCAATATTAAATCAGATGTGAAAAATAGGCTATGCAGAAATTTGGGCACCCTTGTCATTCTGTTGATTTGAATACCTGTAACTACTTAGCACTGATTCATTGGAACACACAATTGGTTTGGTGAGCTCATTAAGCCTTGAACTTCATAGACAAGTGCATCCAATCATGAGAAAAGGTATTTAAGGTGGCCAATTGCAAGTTGTTGTTCTCTTTGACTCTCCTCTGAAGAGACATGGTGGCCTCAAAACAACTCTCAAATGACCTGAAAACAAAGATTGTTCAACATTATGGTTTAGGGGAAGGCTACAAAAAGCTATCGCAGAGATGTAAGCTGTCAGTGTCCAGGAACATAGTGAGGAAATGGAAGACCACAGGCACAGTTCATGTTAAGGCCAGAAGGTGCAGGCCAAGTAAAATATCGGAGAGGCAAAGGCGAAGGATGGTGAGAACGGTCAAAAACAGCCCACAGACCACCTCCAAAGACCTACAACATCATCTTGCTGCAGATGGTGTCACTGTGCATCGTGCACAAGGAGAAGCTGTACGGGAGAGTGATGCGGAAGAAGCCTTTTCTGCACACATGCCACAAACGCACATTTGGACAAGCCAGCTTCATTTTGGAATAAGGTGCTGTGGACTGATGAAACAAAGATTGAGTTATTTGGTCATAACAAGGGGCGTTATGCATGGTGGCAAAAGAACACAGCGTTCCAAGAAAAACACTTGGGGGTTCCATCATGCTGTGGGGCTGTGTGACCAATGCCGGTACTGGGAATCTTGTTAAAGTTGAGGGTCGCATGGATTCCACTCAATATCAGCAGATTCTTGGGAATAACGTTGAAGAATCAGTCACAAAGTTGAAGTTACACCGGGGCTGGATATTTCAACAAGACAACGACCCAAAACAATGCTCAAAATCTACCAGGGCATTTATGCAGAGGAACAAGTACAATGTTCTGGAATGGCCATCCCAGTCCCCAGACCTGAATATCATTGAGAATCTGTGGGATGATTTGAAGCGGGCTGTCCATGCTCGGCAACCATCAAACCTAACTGAACTGGAGATGTTTTGTAAGGAGGAATGGTCCAAAATACCTTCATCCAGAATCCAGACACTCATTAGAGGCTATAGGAAGCGTCTAGAGGCTGTTATTTTAGCAAAAGGAGGTTCTACTAAATATTGATGTGATTTTTCTGTTGGGGTAACCAAATTTATGCACCTGTCTAATTTCGTTTTGATGCATATTGCACATTTTCTGTTAATCCAATAAACCTAATTTCACTACTGAAATATTACTGTGTCCATCAGTTATTTGATAGATCAAAATGAAATTGCTGATGCAAACACCCAATTATTTATAAATGGAAATCATGGAAATTGTCAGGGGTGCCCAAACGTTTGCATACGACTGTATGGGGACAGCCGAAGAACACTTTAAGGTTCTAGATAGAACCTTTTTTTCTAAGAGTGTACAATCTCATATTAATGGGGAAGAACAAAAACATAGCCATAGATGAGACATGGGGGTGGAAATTTGGTTAAATATGTATGAGTCTACAGTATATGACATGGCAGAGCTTCTTTATGTTGACCTCCATAACCATGACAACCATACAGCAGTAAATACCACAGAGCCTTCTAAAGGGCTCTCTAGCCAATCATAGCCGACCTCCAGTCTCAGATCAATAACCAACTAACAAAGAGAACCAAGCTATCGTTCAGACTGGCTTCAAAAACAAAGTTGTCGGTTTACTTCTAGTCATCTTCAAAGTTATTCTACAAGACTAAAGCTCAACTAATATCAAACTTGATATCAAGCACATACAATAGCTTGTGGACATGACTGTGTTTTCTCCATGGCTCAACATTGCTCTGGTTCCTTTTATTTATAAACCCATTTAGTTGTCACTAATCATCAAATCAGAACAAAACATTGAATTGGATATTGAAAAACTAGGAAGTAGTCACTGTCTCAGCCTCCAGTATCTATGCTGCAATAGTCTATGTGCCGGGGGGCTAGGGTCAGTTTGTTAAATCTGATGTTATTATCCGGTGTCTAAGTATGCTCCCTCTAATTCTCTCTCTCTCCCTCTCCTCTCCCGGAGGACCTGAGCCTACCGAGGACCATGCTTCAGGACCACCTGCCCTGATGACTCCTAGCTGTCCCCAGTCCACCTGGTCGTGCTGCTGCACCGGTTTCAACTCTTCTGCCTGCGGTTATGGAACCCTGACCTGTTCATCGGACGTGCCACCTTGTCCCAGACCTGCTGTTTTCATCTCGCTCTCGCTCTATTGCACTGAAAAACCAAGTGACATTCACTCCTGATGTATTTACCTGTTGCAACCTCCACAACTACTTTTATTATTATTTGACCCTGCTGGTCATCTATGAACATTTGAACATCTTGGAGAAAGAACTGGCCTTAATGGCCATGAATTGTTTAAATCTCCAACCGGCACAGCCAGAAGAGGACTGGCCACCCCTCAGAGCCTGGTTCCTCTCTAGGTTTCTTCCTAGGTTCCTGCCTTTCTAGGGAGTTTTTCCTAGCCACCGTGCTTCTACATCTGCATTGCTTGCTGTTTGGGGTTTTAGGCTGGGTTTCTGTATAGCACTTTGTGACATCGGCTGATGTAAAAAGCGCTTTATAAATACATTTGATTGATTGATTGTTTTCCAAGAGAGAGAATGAGAGCTGTATACTATCTTGGCAAAAGTGTCAAGAAGTGGCACTCTCATGGAGAAGCAGCGATGGGGTGCTGAGCCAGTCCAGATGCCTGCAGACAGACCACCTTGCCTGAGAGACGCCTGAGCTGTCTGGGGCTTCCAAGAGCTCTCTCCATCCCCACACACAGACACACACTCTCCACCCTCCCTCTGCCATCTGTGAACACACACAGCACTAGCAGCACCAACCAGCAGAGGCAGAGAGACAGGGAGCCACGTTAGCATCATGGCTGAGACCGCAACGCTGCTGACTGCTGACACGCGTTACATCTAAGCGGAGAGTATGAGAGAGAGAGAGGAAAGAGGGAAGGAGGGAAGGATGGAAAGACGGAAGGAGGGAAGGAGCGAGAGATGCTGAGCCAGATGGTTGTCCTAAGCTAAGCAAAGCTCTAAAGATTGAGATGCCAGCCAGTCAGGGAATTTTTTGTCCTTCAGGCAGGCGCGATGAAGACGGTCGTCAGGGTCCGCTCTGGTGCTGCCATGTGTGGTGCTACTGTGTGTGTGTGTGTGTGTGTTTTGGCAGTGTGTGTGTTTTGGCAGGACGTGTCTGGTGTGGTGCGTGTAGGGTACCTGCGTGCCTCTTTGCTTGTGTGTGTCATTGTGTGTTGCGTGTAGGGTAAGCCCTCTCTGGTGGCGGCGCAGCCCTGCACTTGCATCAATTACAGTGGATGGCGGTGACAGCTGTAATCACAGTGCTGTAACTGTGATTACCCCATGGCTCTGTCATGGAAACCAGCACGCCACCTCTTCCAGCTTCAGCAGCCCTCTGACTGTACCTCGGCAGCCTGCTGTGAGGGCCAAGTGGCCAGGAGGGAGGCTGAGGTGAGAGTCAGAGGGAGGAAGGCTGAGGTGAGAGTCAGAGGGAGGAAGGCTGAGGTGAGAGTCAGAGGGAGGAAGGCTGAGGTGAGAGTCAGAGGGAGGGAGGCTGAGGTGAGAGTCAGAGGGAGGAAGGCTGAGGTGAGAGTCAGAGGGAGGAAGGCTGAGGTGAGAGTCAGAGGGAGGAAGGCTGAGGTGAGAGTCAGAGGGAGGAAGGCTGAGGTGAGAGTCAGAGGGAGGAAGGCTGAGGTGAGAGTCAGAGGGAGGAAGGCTGAGGTGAGAGTCAGAGGGAGGAAGGCTGAGGTGAGAGTCAGAGGGAGGAAGGCTGAGGTGAGAGTCAGAGGGAGGGATGCTGAGGTGAGAGTCAGAGGGAGGAAGGCTGAGGTGAGAGTCAGAGGGAGGAAGGCTGAGGTGAGAGTCAGAGGGAGGAAGGCTGAGGTGAGAGTCAGAGGGAGGAAGGCTGAGGTGAGAGTCAGAGGGAGGAAGGCTGAGGTGAGAGTCAGAGGGAGGAAGGCTGAGGTGAGAGTCAGAGGGAGGAAGGCTGAGGTGAGAGTCAGAGGGAGGAAGGCTGAGGTGAGAGTCAGAGGGAGGAAGGCTGAGGTGAGAGTCAGAGGGAGAAGGATAGGGAAGGACAAGGGGGGAGGAGGAGGGGGGTAGATTGGGCGATAACCATACACATACTGTAGGTAAGTGTCCATACATTAGACACACACACACACACTCCTGCTGCTCTCTGATAATGGTAGCTGCATTAAGCTTCAGTGTTATTACAGTCAAAATAACGGACGATTGTGGGAAATTTGAACCAAACCTCTTACGTAGTGTTTTATTCTACCTCTGATAGACATGAAGCACATGCAAACCCATTTCATTGTCAGTACCTTCTATCATCTTAGTGACAGAACATAATCACAACTTCCTGTTCAGCCTACTCTAGTACCCTGCTCTCATTAATATTATCTAATGGGCTGAAGCCAGTGAATCGATTGGTGATTCCAACTCGGAACCGCCATTAAAAATGTAACGATTTGTCTGGGCCAGGCGAATGCATTCCGTGATCACTTCATGCAGATTTACTCATACAGGATAGAGTTATCTCGCACAGATAAGCTGCGCAGACACACACACTCGCAGACACACACACACACGGCTCATAAGCTGTAACCCATCCAATATGCAGAACTGTCAGGCAGCGCTCGGGGAGGCCATGCTAGACAGCGCAGTTAATCCAGCACGCTACCCTCTATCCAATCACAGTCCTCCCTGGCCCAACCCGTACTAGTGGACCAATCCGGTGCTCCAGACATGGCCCCCTCCCCTCACCCCATCACCACGCACACATTTAAAGCATCCGATCCAGCTGTGATTATTGGCCAGGAGCCAAGCTGTCTGTCTGGCCAGGGTGTGGCATGCATGGCAGGGAGATGTGTGTGTGTGTGTGTTTGCATGCTTGCTTGCCTGTGTCTGTGCATGCACACATCCACGTGTGTGTGTCTGTGTGTGTGTGGCAGGGGGTGGGATGGCGTTCCCTGGTACAAATAGAGCAACATCTGAACTCTGGTAGTAGATAACGCCTCTGCAGCACGCGAGACAGACAGAGAGGGAGGGAGGGAGGGAGGGAGGGAGGGAGGGAGGGAGGGAGGGAGGCACGGAGAGAGACAGGGGGTTACTATGCTAGTGTGTGAGAGAGAGAGCGAGTGAGCGTGACTATGGAGATAAGAGGAGCAGCCAGCTCACAAATCTCTCTTGGCCCAGATCACAGAGATAGACAGAATAGAAACACACACGTACACTCTGTAATACTCAGACTGGGATACTTTGATCTCAGATTCTAGGTTGAAGTATTAGGAGGTCACCTCTGACAATGGCAGTTTGATTATATGTGGGATAGATGGAGGATTGCCCTGCTCCAATATAACACTCATAGCTGTACACACACACACACACACACACACACACACACACACACACACACACAGACACAAACATGGACACACACTTCTAAGATGAGGCTGATGTACGAGTGGGGACTTACCTGTGGTTCAACAGTAGTAGTCTGTCCCAGAGCCAACTCTCAGGAGTGACATCCAGTTGAAGGGTCACAAGCCAGGTGAGGGGTCATACTCAAACCAGGAAGTAGAGGAAATGGAGAGATTCTGAAATAGAAACAAAGCATATACTTAACACATAATCAAATCAAATTGTATTTGTCACATGCGCCAAATACAACAGGTGAAGACCTTACAGTGAAATGCTTACTAACAAGCCCTTAACCAACAATACAACAGGTGTAGACCTTACAGTAAAATGCTTACTAACAAGACCTTAACCAACAATACAACAGGTGTAGACCTTACAGTGAAATGCTGACTTACAAGCCCTTAACCAAGAATACAACAGGTGTAGACCTCACAGTGAAATGCTGACCTACAAGCCCTTAACCAACAATACAACAGGTGTAGACCTTACAGTGAAATGCTTACTAACAAGCCCTTAACCAACAATACAACAGGTGTAGACCTTACAGTGAAATGCTGACCTACAAGGAAGTACCAGTACAGAGTCAATGTGAGGAGGCTATATACAGGAAGTATCAGTACAGAGTCAATGTGAGGAGGCTATATACAGGAAGTACCAGTACAGAGTCAATGTGAGGAGGCTATATACAGGGGTACCAGTACAGAGTCAATGTGAGGAGGCTATATACAGGAAGTACCATTACAGAGTCAATGTGAGGAGGCTATATACAGGAAGTACCAATACAGAGTCAATGTGAGGAGGCTATATACAGGAAGTACCAGTACAGAGTCAATGTGAGGAGGCTATATACAGGGGTACCAGTACAGAGTCAATGTGAGGAGGCTATATACAGGGGTACCAGTACAGAGTCAATGTGAGGAGGCTATATACAGGAAGTACCATTACAGAGTCAATGTGAGGAAGCTATATACAGGAAGTACCAGTACAGAGTCAATGTGAGGAGGCTATATACAGGAAGTACCATTACAGAGTCAATGTGAGGAGGCTATATACAGGAAGTACCAATACAGAGTCAATGTGAGGAGGCTATATACAGGGGTACCAGTACAGAGTCAATGTGAGGAGGCTATATACAGGAAGTACCATTACAGAGTCAATGTGAGGAGGCTATATACAGGAAGTACCAATACAGAGTCAATGTGAGGAGGCTATATACAGGAAGTACCAGTACAGAGTCAATGTGAGGAGGCTATATACAGGGGTACCAGTACAGAGTCAATGTGAGGAGGCTATATACAGGGGTACCAGTACAGAGTCAATGTGAGGAGGCTATATACAGGGGTACCAGTACAGAGTCAATGTGAGGAGGCTATATACAGGAAGTACCAGTACAGAGTCAATGTGAGGAGGCTATATACAGGGGTACCAGTACAGAGTCAATGTGAGGAGGCTATATACAGGGGTACCAGTACAGAGTCAATGTGAGGAGGCTATATACAGGTGGTACCAGTACAGAGTCAATGTGAGGAGGCTATATACAGGGGTACCAGTACAGAGTCAATGTGAGGAGGCTATATACAGGGGTACCAGTACAGAGTCAATGTGAGGAGGCTATATACAGGGGTACCAGTACAGAGTCAATGTGAGGAGGCTATATACAGGGGTACCAGTACATAGTCAATGTGAGGAGGCTATATACAGGAAGTACCAATACAGAGTCAATGTGAGGAGGCTATATACAGGAAGTACCAGTACAGAGTCAATGTGAGGAGGCTATATACAGGGGTACCAGTACAGAGTCAATGTGAGGAGGCTATATACAGGGGTACCGGTACAGAGTCAATGTGCGGGGGTACAGGTTATTCAAGGTAATTGAGGTAATATGGACATGTAGGTAAAGTTAAAATATCTGTATTAGTTTTATTTCTAAACAGATATACCTCTCCTTATTTCTTTAAGTATGTTGGCACCATAGGTTTTTCATGTACTGTCAAGAATACTCTCTCCTGTAAATTTGTGATAAAAGGTCATGGCTGAGTGTGAATTAGTACTTTCACCTCTTTCGGACATATTGCAAATGTTTGTTCACATTGCTAGCGTGTACAACACAAGAGGTTGGTGCCACCTTAATTGGGGAGGACGGGCTCGTGGTAATGGCTGGCGCGGAATCAGTGCAATGGTATCAAACACATCAAACACATGGTTTCCAGGTGTTTGATGCCGTTCCATTCGCTATGTTCCAGCCATTATTGTGAAGAAATTAAGTTACATTGTATCGCCGACCTACTCACCACCTTGGACTGTTTGTGGACTGATTAGGAAAGCATGCGCAGGCCGTGTCCACAAGTTATCTAGCCGGTACACACACTCCCAGTAATAAGAAATATCTATGTTGAGGCCATTGATATGAAAACTATTGAGAATGATTTATTACAGAGTGACATCATTTTTATTGATGAAATACCTGTTAATTAGCATGTTGTATTATTCCAGTGTTAGGGGTTGGTATTTTAGTCTACTGGGTTTGTATAGAACCTGTTCAATGTACTTTTTGAATGAATGACTGGTAAATAAAAGTATTGCAATAGGCTGTGGGTTGTCTGGTCTCTAAACCTCTAAACTCCAGACTAAAGGCCAAACAACACGGTGCTACTGTGTTTCCTATAAAATAAATACTTATTGATAGCTATCAAAGCGAAGGGAGCTTACTTTTTTAAGTTAGTGTTTTTATTGTTGCTGGAGTACTCCTTTTCTTGTCTGGAATTGTCAGGGTCATCTTTATTGTGATAATACAATGACAAATAGCTGGTTTTCACTGGTTTAGAGGAGGGGCAAAACAAGTGAATACACATACACACAAATAACTCTCTTAGTAAAGCTGAGAGTGTGCTGCTCTGTGTTTATTTGTCTAAAAGGGTTAAAGGCATAATGGTGTTTTAATCCCCCTGGGCCCCCCCCCCCCCCCCCCTCCACACACACACACACACACACACATATATAAACACACCAGCTCTAAGAAAGACAAAGACATTTCCCTCAGCAATCAGCTGTCGAAGTCCCCTGGTTTTCCTGTCCTGGTTGCCAGCCCGTTGTCATACTGCCTATCGACTTGTTAGATTAAACAACATTTCACATGTCAATTAAATGAGTGTTGCCCTGGTGATTAGCAAATCCCACTAATTGTCTCCTCCCTCCTCCTCCTCCTCCTCCTCCTCCTCCTCCTCCTCTCCCAGACATTTTCCACATGGAGGAGCAGGAAATGGGCTTTTGTCCTGACGGGCCCCAGTAGACATGTCAAAGATGTCTCCTCTCCTCAGAACCCCCCTCTCTCCCTGTTTAAGGTAAAGGGAAGAGGGTTGTATCGGGAGGGGGTAGGTTCATAGAGGGATGTAGGATCCAGTTTACAGGAGAGCCCTCCTCACTTTGCTTTGGGTAGTCCATTGACATGGTGCAGTGAGAATGCAAACAGCCAGTACTAGCCAGCCAGCCAGACTTCTACACACACTCTTCTTTACACACACACTCCCACACGTGCAGCCCGGGCTGATAATTACCCAAGCAGCCTCTGGAGACCCCAACGCCTACACGGGGCCCCTAACCACTTTAGACAAGGGCCACGGCACTCCCAAAAACCCTCCCTCTTTGTCTCTTTCTCACTGGCCATGCTTAGCTTAATGAATTTGATCTTCGGAGCATCGTTCCATTTGTTCCATCTCATCCCAAGAGGTGCTGGGATATGCTAAGTTGGGCCAGGAAGCATCTTTTGAAGTGTCACTTGATAAGTGCGACAAAAATTAGGCGTGACTGGTAATTGTCCTTTAACGACAGGGGAAAATTCGGATTGCAAAGTTCTGCATTCTTAATACTGCAACATTTTGCTAAAACAGGAAGAGGACAAAACAGCCTCAGATTCTGATCGTCTTCACATTTCTGTTATCTTGACATAATCTGAAAATCTTTGCACTCAATAAAACTCCATAAAAACCGCCCCTCTCCTCCTCCAGTCTTAAGGAGCCGCCCAATCATCCCTTGTCACAATTAACGACAGCGGACAGCAGCTCCAAACACTGGGGTGACATCTTAAACCAGTCCTCAATAGTCCCAACGCCCAGGCCCTCCCTAGTCCCCCCCCCCTGTGTTCAGCACTAACCAAGCATTACACAGACCTACATTCACAACACACACAACTGCTCCCCGTCATGATGGAGGACACACCCCCGGGTAGACCAGCCCAGATCTCAGACGGTTAAGTCTGCACATTATCAGACCTTACAAAACAGCGACGCCTCATTGAGCCTACATTGACTGGTGGTTTCCTTTAGGAGCAGTACAATGAATGGGTCAGGCCTGGTCTTCCCTTTGTGCCTGGGCAGTGGACCAGAGACGACACACCACATGGGCCCTCTGGAGGAGGGATGGATGGAGAGGGGAAACGAAGGAAGAGAGGGACTCTGCCTCCTAACAGGAATACACTCCTTACTGTTGTAATAAATAGCGTATGTAGCAACATAAATCAATACAGCACACCAAAGTAACTCTCCTTAGCATGTGTCTTATACGCAACTAGGAGCCATTACTTTTCCTTTGCCATGGCCAGGCTAAGTGCAGGCTAATTGCTCACTGAGAGGTAAACTCACTAGCACACCCTACCTGAAACATTGCTAGCTCCCTTCTCTTGGTTAGTGTAACCTACGTTTATTTGTGTCAACTACACCGACTGGATAGCCACCAGCTCTGCGGTTGTAGAGGCATACCTACCCAAAGTCAAACTTCCCCCACGTGGTTCCCTTCGGCTAGCACTATGCTAGCTACAGCATACCTTAGCCGCTTAGTAGCTGCTAGCTAGGTAACGCATTACTATGCTCACCCTACCTAGCAAAGCAGCGAGGCTTCTAGTAGCTAACTTACAGTGGCTAGCTCACTGGAAAGCAAGCTAATCACACTAGCATTCCTACCTGCACATATGGTTGTATTAGCATGGCTAGATAACTCGTAAACCAGTTCTCTACCTGCCCAGATGGTAGTATTGCTAAATCCCATCTTTCGTTTAGTACAACTTGTTTGTATGTTCACTCTTTTGTGTTGACTAGACTGACTGGTTTAGTCTCACGGCATTACCGTTGTGGGATTTTCAGCCCGAATTTGAACAACAGACCCACACTGTTCCCTTCGGTTATGACTGTGCTAGCTATAGCTTACCCTTCATCTCACGAGATGGTTGCTAGCTAGCTGAGCGTGAGTCATCATAGCTCTTTCTCATTGCTGAGAATTAAGGTGCATGCGCAGTTACTCCCTAAGGGCTGTCATCCATTTTCTACTGGGTTCTATTTTCAATAGTAAATGGCGACTCAACAAATGAAGTGTGACATGCGCAAAAATAAAGGCGAAGCCTTCAACTTCTCCCTGCCCCGCAGACCCGGGCAGCATGTTGGTTTCTGCATCTCGAACCCATCCTCACAGCTGGGAGGGGACAAAAACCTGGCCTTGATGAACTGAAGATCCCGGCGACGCAGCAGTTTGACAAAACTGGCCCCTGAACGAGGCCGAACCTGTAGGGAAGCAATCTTACACTAAGGGAGGTAAAAAAGGGTCAGCCAACCTAGGGAGCAGCCATTGCGACTGAGGAGGATAGTATGCAGGGCCTACGGCTTTCTACCCTAACCTCTCTCTACGGTTTTAATGGCGTCTCCTCATTCCCCTATCCGAGATTCGCAGCAGTGGGAATGTAGGGCTGCGTTAAGACAAAACCCTATTCGTGCTCACATGAGAAGATGGAGGAGTCTGACTTTTTGTTCCACCTCAGGCTTTCCCCCTGGCGCCTTCTCAGGTTTTCATCCAGTGGCAGAAGTCAACATGTCAGCCCTCCCTCTGATCTCACCGACACACAGAGCAGGACAGCAAGTCGCCTTTCCCCCATGTCTATGGCCTTTTGCTATATTGTCTGATGTCTTACGTCATGGCGCTGGCTCCTCTGTCCTGAGAGAGCCCACTTACGGCATCTATCCAGACTGACTTGCTAGAGCCTGTCCCAAAACACAGTGACCACTGACACACTCAGGAAACATTGGGTAACGCCATATGGTTTCCCTCCTCATCTTAGAGCCCCTCGATGACTAGTGATTCTCCAGTCGGCAGTTACAAAACTGCTTACAACCAGTCCTGACAGCTATCACGCAGGGATTATATACTCTTGGATAAGAGTTCCAACCCCAATGCATGCTCACTGTTTTACAGTGGAGAAGTGGTGTGACTATACAGATTGTTCCTTCCTACACTCTGTTTTCCGTGGTGCCATGCTCCTCGCAGGATCTTTTGTACGGAGAGAAGGTTAATCTCTGTTAAGGTCCTTTAGCCTCTCTCCCTGCCTGCCAAGGCCCAACAGCTATACAGTTTACCATCATTGACAGCTATACAGTTTACCATCATTGTTGTGTCATCTCTAAGGGGGGCACGTCGCTTACGCCCAGTCTCTAAGCCTTTAGGTCGTCCTGGTACGTCGATTGTTCTTAAGAACCTTTCACAGCTTCTACTAGCCGCTGGAAAGCATGGAGATGTAATATTCCTCCATCTTTCGCTTTACCACTGCCCTTGGAGTTCCTAAGTGGACTGTGCTCTACCAGCCATGGTTTGCACCCGCAGTATGCCCCGGGGGGTATTACAGGTTAATGTACCTTAGCCCATCTTTGGCCCATTGTCGTAAATTGGAACCTATGGCTTTTTGCCTGTCGCCTTCCTTAGAAGGGCGCCCCCATGGTTGTCCAGTACGTGCTGTCCTCATCTACTTGGGTTATAGGAGAGCTCGGGCAAGGATGTCATGCTCTTCGTTCATTGGGCAATATCTCATTATACTGAGCTTGTATGTGCCTTGTATTGAGCTTCCCCTAACTTTGTTATGAGGTTTTTCCATGTTGGTTTGTCTCTGCACCTTTCCGGTGCATACTTAGTTTCAGGACTAATGTTGGGACTGTTGTTGGGACTTGTCTGGCTTCGAAGAGCATGTTTTGCAATATGGGAGTTGGCTGATATGAAATGCTGACTAAGGCTGCCACCGAAATGCATACGTTTGTTCAGACCTCTGCTGCTTAACAAAATACATGAAAGAATATTGAAAGAGTGTAGGTTTTTCCTTTCTTTAGGTATTTGCCTTTTGAAACCGATACACAAAGACCTTTTGAAACTACAAACATTTGAGCTGAGCAAGCCAATTTCTCTTCCTATGAGTTGGCCATATTCCCACATGTGAGATATCGAAACAAAAAATTCTAAGATCACTTAACGTTTCTTGTGTAAACCCAGTTCTCTGATATCTGATAGCCAGACGGTGGTAGAGTGGCTCCTTTTATGGAATTGAGGGTCTAACCTCATTCCCCACTCTACCTGTCTGTCTCCAACAGACGCTTTTGATAGGTACTTCAGAGAGAGTAGGAGGTCCTATCGATCCCCCACGTGATAAATCTCACTCATTATATCAGAGAACAGAGGCTACGCAAGTAACCTTAAGATTTCCCTGTTAGTCTTCCATGCAATCCCTCTCACTCTATTGTTCTCTCGTGAGTGTGCATGCCTGTGTGGCTGGTCAGAGTGCCTTGGTGTGTTGTGAGCGTGCATGCCTGTGTGGCTGGGCAGAGTGCCTGGGTGTGTTGTGAGCGTGCATGCCTGTGTGGCTGGTCAGAGTGCCTTGGTGTGTTGTGAGCGTGCATGCCTGTGTGGCTGGGCAGAGTGCCTGGGTGTGTTGTGAGCGTGCATGCCTGTGTGGCTGGTCAGAGTGCCTGGGTGTGTTGTGAGCGTGCATGCCTGTGTGGCTGGTCAGAGTGCCTGGGTGTGTTGTGAGCGTGCATGCCTGTGTGGCTGGTCAGAGTGCCTGGGTGTGTTGTGAGTGTGCATGCCTGTGTGGCTGGTCAGAGTGCCTGGGTGTGTTGTGAGCGTGCATGCCTGTGTGGCTGGTCAGAGTGCTTGGGTGTGTTGTGAGTGTGCATGCCTGTGTGGCTGGTCAGAGTGCCTGGGTATGTTGTGAGCGTGCATGCCTGTGTGGCTGGTCAGAGTGCCTGGGTGTGTTGTGAGTGTGCATGCCTGTGTGGCTGGTCAGAGTGCCTGGGTGTGTTGTGAGCGTGCATGCCTGTGTGGCAGGTCAGAGTGCCTGGGTGTGTTGTGAGTGTGCATGCCTGTGTGGCTGGTCAGAGTGCCTGGGTGTGTTGTGAGCGTGCATGCCTGTGTGGCTGGTCAGAGTGCCTGGGTGTGTTGTGAGCGTGCATGCCTGTGTGGCTGGTCAGAGTGCCTGGGTGTGTTGTGAGCGTGCATGCCTGTGTGGCTGGTCAGAGTGCCTGGGTGTGTTGTGAGTGTGTGTGTAGTCATGTGTGAGCTCGTGTGAATGTGTGTGTGTGTGGATGAGTGCTCTAGTCTAGTGAGTGTGCAGTGTGCACACACATGCATGACAGAAGTGTGAGAAGCCTATCTCTCCAGTCAGGCTATCAGACAGACCAGTTAAAGAACCAGATAACGTTTGCTACTGTAACTTCTGCTATTCTGAACCACCAGAAAAACATGCATTAGGAAGCAAAATTTAATATACTGTAAACAGATTTAATCAAATCCACATCTGACCTGATTTTAAAGGCACTATATAGAACGTCCTTGGGACTAATGCATTCCTGGTTGTAGAGTCACTGTAGGCTACTGTACTGTACACTACATGCTGAGTTACTAAAAAGCCCCTCAGCCCAGGCCATTACTGTGCAGTTTAGCGAGAGCAGAGAGAGCCATCGGGGGGGGTCTGGGGGGGGGGACTTAGGGAAGAGGGAAAGTGCATTTCCATGACAACGTGAAGTTCACCTCCTGGCGAGTTGGTGGGGCAGGGGGGCTTGACCGAATCCAGGAGGGTCCCATACTCGGCTGTCACTCTTATAATTATGGACTGGGGTCCTCATAAGACAAGGGTGGGTGTTGGCTGCCTGCCTGTAAATAAATAATGAAAAAAGAGGGTGTCCGGGATAGCTCCTGGTAGTAGCCAGAAAAGCACAGATCTAGGATCAGCTTACTATACCCAAATCCTAACCATAACGATTAGAGAGACACACAAAAGTGACCTTAGATCAGTGCCTAGGGTTAACTTCACCCTACTTCACAGGGACAGGGACAGGGCAGTGGGCGGAGACCAGGTCTACTATGTGAGGCCCCTCTGTGGTCTTGGACTGGCACTAATTGAAAGTGGCGAGGTGATCTGATGACACTGCGGGGATACTCTGGTTTGTCACAATGTGTTTAGGCTTCGTGTTCAAGGGTGGCTGCCCTCATAGCAGAGTTAATGAATGACCCAGCTTAACACAGAGTGCTCAGGACACAGCACAGTGGAGCGCAGTGGCTGGTCTAGAGGAGAACTGAGGTTAGATGAGAAGAGAGACTTTAGTATTACCACTTTCACTGGCCTCAAACAACAAGCTAAAGCATACCTAGCTATCAGTCAACAATGTCTATCATAAGGAATAGAAAGATTGATGTTTTTCTCAGAATTGTACCTTATTTTTAGCTGCACAGCATCTTGAACAGACTACTTAATATCTTTGGAAGATAATATAAACACGTAAATTTTAGCTCTGGTAGCACTATCGGTTGGAGGGTGTCAGTAAGATTTTTGCTACTGTCACAACCAGAATTATGAGCACAGTAGGTGGTGGAGGCAGTAAAGGGCTGGGTTTTGATGAATAAATATGTTGCAGGTGTGTGTCGAGGCTAGACCCCACAGCCAATGTTTACTTTTTTAAATTGGGGTTTTATGACAGTCAACTGCAAATGAGTCTGACATAATGTATCTTATCTCCCCACCACTAATGAGATGGGTGTGGCTTGATGCCTGTTGCATTAGAGCTTCTCAAAGTCAGGCGGCGTGGTCGACAGTTCGCACCTCATCTCTCCTGTCACATAGAACCTGGATCAATACTTGTTTTTTTAATGCAGACGACAGCACTGAATCAGCGTACCATGAGTTTTATTGCTCGGAGGGAGACGACACAATATTGTCTTTGAGTCAGGAACCAAAACTCCACCATAGTGGATGCTTTGTCTGCAGCTCGATCAGCTGTTCGATTTCACTTACCGGCATGTCAACTGAGCCAGGATAACAGTTAAATGGATTTCACTGATTTGGTCACTCCTCTGTGGATTTTTTTTTGTATTTCCCTGCATGCTGTCTGTTACAGTGAATTTACAGCCTTATTTTAAAATTGATTTAAAAAATACCCTATAAAATGGATACACACAATACCCCATAATGACAAAGCAAAAACATGTTTTTAGAAATGTTTGCAAATGTATAAAAATGTAAAATAAATATCACATTTACATAAGTATTCAGACCCTTTACTCAGGACTTTGTTGAAGTACCTGATTTCAGCATTGAGTCTTCTTGGGTATGACGCTGCAAATTTGGCACACCTGTATTTGGGGAGTTTCTCCCATTCTTCTCTGCAGATCCTCTCAAGCGCTGTCAGATTGGATGGGGAGCATCGCTACACAGCTATTTTCAGGTCTCTCCAGAGATGTTGTATCGGGTTCAAGTCCGGGCTCTGGCTGGACCACTCAAGGACATTCAGAGACTTGTCTCGAAGCCACTCCTGCGTTGTCTTGGCTGTGTGCTTAGGGTCATTGTCCTGTTGGAAGGTGAACCGCTCTGGAGCTGCTCTCTGTATTTTGCTCCGATCATCTTTCCCTCGTCTCCCAGTCCCTGCCGCTGAAAAACATCCCCACAGCATGATGCTGCCACCACCATACTTCACCATAGGGATGGTGCCAGGTTTCCTTCAGACGTGGCGCTTGGCATTCAGGCCAAATAGTTATCTTGGTTTTATCAGACCAGAGAATCTTGTTTCTCATAGTCTGAGAGTCCTTTAGGTGCCTTTTGACAAACTCCAAGCAGGCTTTCATGTGCCTTTTACAGAGGAGTGATTTCCGTCTGGCCAATATACCATAAAGGCCTGATTGGAGGAGTGCTGCAGAGATGGTTGTCCTTCTGGAAGTTTCTCCCATCTCCACAGAGAAACTCTGGAGCTCTGTCAGAGTGACCATCGGGTTCTTGGTCACCTCCCTGACCAAGGCACTTCTCCCCCCATTGCTCAGTTTAGCCGGGCGGCCAGCTCTAGGAAGAGTCTTGGTGGTTCGAAACTTCTTCTATTTAATAATGTTGGAGGCCACTGTGTTATTGGGGAGTTTTTTTTTTACCCTTCCCCAGATCTGTTTCGGAGCTCTACGGACAATTCCTTCGACCTAATGGCTTAGTCTTTGCTCTGATATGCACTGACAACTGTGGGAATTTATAAAGACAGGTGTGTGCCTTTCCAAATCATGTCCAATCAATTGAATTTACCACAGGTGGACTCCAATCAAGTTGTAGAAACATCTCAAGGATGATCAATGGAAACAGGATGCACCTGAGCTACATTTCGAGTCCCATAGAAAAGGGTCTGAACACTTATGTAAATAAGGTATTTATTGTTTTAATATTTATTACATTTGCAAACATTTCTAAAAACCTGTTTACGCTTTGTCATTAAAGGGTATTGTCTGTAGATTGATGAGGAATACCTTGTACATATTCATTTTAGAATAAGGCTGTAACGTAACAAAATGTGGAAAAAAGGGAAGGTGTCTGAATACTTTCCGAATGTACAAGGAGACACATTTTATTGTCATTACACAGAAAGTCAACAAAGTCTGTTTTTTACATCCATTGTGAATTAAAGCAGTTCCTCTCTCAATTTGATTCCCCCAATCCTCTGTGTGAAGTTGTTTCAGCCACACCCGTTGCTGACAGGTGTATAAAACCAAGCACACAGCCATGCAATCTCCATAGACAAATATTGGCAGTAGAATGGCCTTACTGAAGAGCTCAAAAGAGTTCCAAACTGCCTCTAGAATTAACGTCAGCACAAGAACTGTTAGTCGGGAGCTTCATGAAATGGGTTTCCATGGCCAAGCAGCAGCACACAAGCCTAAGAACACTATGCACAAATGCCAAGCGTCGGGTGGTGTGGTGTAAAGCTCGCCGCCATTGGACTCTGGAGCAGTGGAAACACGTTCTCTGGAGTGATGAATCACCATTCACCATTGCATGCCAGTAGAACGCTTCCTGCCACAATGCAGTGCCAACTGTAAAGTTTGGTGGAGGAGGAATAATGGTCTGGGGCTGTTTTTCATGGTTCGGGCTAGTGAAGTGAAGGGAAATCTTAACGCTACAACATACAATAACATTCTAGACGATTCTGTGCTCCCAACTTTGCGGCAACAGTTGGGGAAGGCCCTTTCCTGTTTCAGCATGCACAAAGCGAGGTCCATACAGAAATGGTTTGTCGAGATCGCTGTGGAAGAACTTGACTGGCCTGCACAGAGCCCTGACCTCAAGACCATCCATGGGATACATTTGGACTTGCCTAGTTAAATAAAGGTTCAATTTAAAAATATATACAGTGGGGAGAACAAGTATTTGATACACTGCCAATTTTGCAGGTTTTCCTACTTACAAAGCATGTAGAAGTCTGTAATGTTTATCATAGGTACTCTTCAACTGTGAGTGACGGAATCTAAAGCAAAAATCCAGAAAATCACATTGTATGATTTTTAAGTAATTAATTTGCATTTTATTGCATGACATAAGTATTTGATACATCTGAAAAGCAGAACTTAATATTTGGTACAGAAACCTTTGTTTGCAATTACAGAGATCATATGTTTCCTGTAGTTCTTGACCAGGTTTGCACACACTGCAGCAGGGATTTTGGCCAACTCCTCCATACAGATCCTTCAGGTTTCGGGGCTGTCGCTGGGCAATACAGACTTTCAGCTCCCTCAAAAGATTTTCTATTGGGTTCAGGTCTGGAGACTGGCTAGGCCACTCCAGGACCTTGAGATGCTTCTTACGGAGCCACTCCTTAATTGCCCTGGCTGTGTGTTTCGGGTCGTTGTCATGCTGGAAGACCCAGCCACGACCCATCTTCAATGCTCTTACTGAGGGAAGGAGGTTGTTGGCCAAGATCTCGCGATACATGGCCCCATCCATCCTCCCCTCAATACGGTGCAGTCATCCTGTCCCCTTTGCAGAAAATTATCCCCAAAGAATGATGTTTCCACCTCCATGCTTCACGGTAGGGATGGTGTTCTTGGGGTTGTACTCATCCTTCTTCTTCCTCCAAACACGGCGAGTGGAGTTTAGACCAAAAAGCTAAATTTTCGTCTCATCAGACCACATGACCTTCTCCCATTCCTCCTCTGGATCATCCAGATGGTCATTGGCAAACTTCAGACGGGCCTGGACATGCGCTGGCTTGAGCAGGGGGACCTTGCGTGCGCTGCAGGATTTTAATCCATGACGGCGTAGTGTGTTACTAATGGTTTTGTTTGAGACTGTGGTACCAGCTCTCTTCAGGACATTGACCAGGTCCTGCCGTGTAGTTCTGGGCTGATCCCTCACCTTCCTCATGATCATTGATGCCCCACGAGATGAGATCTTGCATGGTGCCCCAGACCGAGGGAGATTGACCGTCATCTTGAACTTCTTCCATTTTCTAATAATTGCGCCAACAGTTGTTGCCTTCTCACCAAGCTGCTTGCCTATTGTCCTGTAGCCCATCCCAGCCTTGTGCAGGTCTACAATTTTATTCCTGATGTCCTTACACAGCTCTCTGGTCTTGGCCATTGTGGAGAGGTTGGAGTCTGTTTGATTGAGTGTGTGGACAGGTGTCTTTTATACAGGTAACGAGTTCAAACAGGTGCAGTTAATACAGGTAATGAGTGGAGAACAGGAGGGCTTCTTAAAGAAAAACTAACAGGTCTGTGAGAGCCGGAATTCCTACTGGTTGGTAGGTGATCAAATACTTATGTCATGCAATAAAATGCAAATTAATTATTTAAAAATCATACAATGTGATTTTCTGGATTTTTGTTTTAGATTCCGTCTCTCACAGTTGAAGTGTACCTATGATAAAAATGTCAGACCTCTACATGCTTTGTAAGTAGGAAAACCTGCAAAATCGGCAGTGTATCAAATACTTGTTCTCCCCACTGTATATATTATTTAGTTTCACAGTGCTATGTGACAAAGGTACTGATGTGAGTTTCTGTGCCTCTGCCTCCCCACACATTGTTCCCACCATATCAATTGCGGCCGGTAATATCAGTCTCTTCAAGTGCAGCGGTCAAGTGCAGCCTTCCCACAATCTAAGGGCGATCTCTGGTTGAATTTTAACTTTTACTGTAGATTTGAATATTTTTAACAACATTGCAATGATGATATTATCACAGTATTAACAAAATGTAGGCCTATCACATTTGCTACATTTGTTGAACATGTTTGCAGTCCACATTGTTCTGAGTAATTTCATGGCTTCAATATGGAAATATATTGTTAAATATAGCAATCACACTGAAAAAGGCCTACTATAAAATGGATTAAGTCTGAGCCATGGACATGCCAAACATTGTCAATAAACAAGATTAAATACACTATTGATAAGACCTAAAAAGATAACGAATCACTCTAATCAAATTCTAATAAAACAAAACAACTTGTTTTAAATACGCTATGTCTAAATACAGTTACAGGTACCTAATATAATATTAGGTCTAGAACAACACAGACTATGGAGGGTTTTACGCACATCCAAACTTTTTACAGAAGCTGGAAAAATATCCAATACAAAGAGAAAGGGGGAAATGTCCACTCACCGTTATACTGCCTCCCAAATATATATAGCCATCGCAGTTGATATGGCCAGTAGTGACTTTGCCAAGTGAAAGGCAAATAAAGCCAACAAGCGGATTCAGCACCAAACTGCGATTTGACAGTTAGGTCCAACAGACAGAAGTGGAAGAAAGCATTTTTGGACAAAATTATACAAGAAAAAGCAGTCTTTTTAAATAACTTGATGTTCCTAAACAAGCTCCCTACAGTCAATGACACTTTCACGCAATGGACATCGCACATCATGAGTTTACAAATAATGTTTAATAGAAATAAAGGGGGATGTGATTTCACTGTTTTGCTGCTTGTGATATTTTAATAAAACCTTGGTGATATGCATAAGGCTACTGTGTGCGCCTCCGCTATCCAAATCAATGCCATAACCAATTGCGTTACCGCTAAGACCATCTTTTGGTCAGAATTAAATATCTCGAGTTGCACTTTCTTAATTACTTCATTAATTAGCATATTGAAGCATGTTTTTAAGGACACGCCTAAAATATTTACACCCCTCCCACCTCGGCACAAGCAAGCTGATGTTAGACAGGTAAATTGATGTTAGACAGGTAAATTGATGTTAGACAGGTAAATTACCAAACCTGGTGTTAGACAGGTAAACTGATGTTAGACAGGTAAACTGATGTTAGACAGGTAAACTGATGTTAGACAGGTAAATTGATGTTAGACAGGTAAATTACCAAACCTGATGTTAGACAGGTAAACTGATGTTAGACAGGTACATTGATGTTAGACAGGTAAATTGACAAACCTGGTGTTAGACAGGTAAACTGATGTTAGACAGGTAAACTGATGTTAGACAGGTAAACTGATGTTAGGCAGGTAAATGGTGTTAGACAGGTAAATGGTGTAAGGCATAGAAAATGCCAGTGCACCATTTTTTACATTACGCAATTGCAAACTTACATGCGTTTGACCAACAGTAGCCCATAGTCTGAAAATTAGGGTACAGAGCAGGGTTGATTTTCATGTACTGTACAGTATGGGTACAGAGCAGGGTTGATTTTCATGTGCTGTACAGTATGGGTACAGAGCAGGGTTGATTTTCATGTACTGTACAGTCTGGGTACAGAGAAGGGTTGATTTTCATGTACTGTACAGTACGTTCATCCTGCACATGATATATGCCATGTCAGCCAGCCACTATTATTTCTACATTAGACATGGGGGACGGGAAGGGAAGTAAGGAAATATGAGAAAAATAGATATTCTAGACTGGACGGCACCAGACACACACAGACATACACACTCTTGGACTAACACCTTCAGTAACTGTAATACACCATCAGTGCCACATTGGAGCCCACACACACTCAAACACCATCAAACATAAACAAACACAGAATAACGGCCAGCCTTTCAGGTAGACTTGTAAAGATATTATTTACACTCTAAAAACAGCTTGACACAAACAAACCTATTAAAAGTGCAGACGGCTCAGGCCTTTAAAGTATGCCAGTGTTTGGGCATATTTACTGAGGTAAACCTGAACCTAATAGTGAGACAAACATTTACACCGTAACATTTTTACGTGTCAAACAACTGTTGTTAGACAAACTTTTCATAAAATTAGCTAGCTAACATCTGAGGAGAGCTAGCCAACACAGTAGTCTGGTAGTTGGGTAACTGAGGCAGCTTTGTCTCTTCTCTGGTCTGGGTCTCGTGTACACTCTAAACCCTGGTCCTGTCTATGTACAAGGTGTGAGGCCTGCCCTGAGATGAGTCTCCAAATCAAATGAAGAGGGAGGGAAACCATTTGCATTGTAAATACACCATGGATGCAAATCCTGTTTGCCTTGTCGGTTGGAGGGCTGATGTGGAGCTGGAGGATGGAGAGAACAGATCAGGGAATCCACCCTCTCCCACCCAGCCACCCCACTTCCCCAACATGTCCAACCCCTTTACCTCCTTCCCCAGGGGGGTCAGTGGGAATTTAACACACAGCTCCCACATACCTCCAAGGTGATAATTGCCCTGGCAGCAGGCAGGGGGCCATCAGGCGCAGGGTAAACAGGCAAAGGGGTGTCTCTCTACCCCTCTCCCCTACAAACACTGGCCCCCACTACCTCACTCTCCTCCTTCCCACTCCTCAACGTCAAGTATGGCTGTTGCCCCGTGAATTATGGCATTAAGCATGTCGGCCCCTGACAGCGTATGTCGCCCATGACGCCCATCGAACCGGCTGCAAGGTTTATTTAGTCGCTAAGAGTGCTCAGTTGTTCGCTAGAAGTCCCTGCTACCACGTCAGACCAGACAAGGCTCTTCACACATTATAGATCCTATTCAACCACGGCCAGGCTAATGCCCTTTAAATAGACTGTTAGAGTCAGCTAGCTGGGATTTATGGAGGAATCACCACGGCCGCCACCGCTCCCACAAACATCCACTCAGCTTAATCTCTCCACCTTTCCCCCTGGTCAGTGGACACAGAGAGTGATGGATGGAGTTGGCCTACCACAGAGAGTGATGGATGGAGTTGGCCTACCACAGAGAGTGATGGATGGAGTTGGCCTACCACAGAGAGTGATGGATGGAGTTGGCCTACCACAGAGAGTGATGGATGGAGTTGGCCTACCACAGAGAGTGATGGATGGAGTTGGCCTACCACAGAGAGTGATGGATGGAGTTGGCCTACCACAGAGAGTGATGGATGGAGTTGGCCTACCACAGAGAATGATGGATGGAGTTGGCCTACCACAGAGAGTGATGGATGGAGTTGGCCTACCACAGAGAGTGATGGATGGAGTTGGCCTACCACAGAGAGTGATGGATGGAGTTGGCCTACCACAGAGAGTGATGGATGGAGTTGGCCTACCACAGAGAGTGATGGATGGAGTTGGCCTACCACAGAGAGTGATGGATGGAGTTGGCCTACCACAGAGAGTGATGGATGGAGTTGGCCTACCACAGAGAGTGATGGATGGAGTTGGCCTACCACAGAGTGATGGATGGAGTTGGCCTACCACAGAGAGTGATGGATGGAGTTGGCCTACCACAGAGAGTGATGGATGGAGTTGGCCTACCACAGAGAGTGATGGATGGAGTTGGCCTACCACAGAGAGTGATGGATGGAGTTGGCCTACCACAGAGTGATGGATGGAGTTGGCCTACCACAGAGAGTGATGGATGGAGTTGGCCTACCACAGAGAGTGATGGATGGAGTTGGCCTACCACAGAGAGTGATGGATGGAGTTGGCCTATCACAGAGAGTGATGGATGGATGGAGTTGGCCTACCACAGAGAGTGATGGATGGAGTTGGCCTACCACAGAGAGTGATGGATGGAGTTGGCCTACCACAGAGAGTGATGGATGGAGTTGGCCTACCACAGAGAGTGATGGATGGAGTTGGCCTACCACAGAGAGTGATGGATGGAGTTGGCCTACCACAGAGAGTGATGGATGGAGTTGGCCTACCACAGAGAGTGATGGATGGAGTTGGCCTACCACAGAGAGTGATGGATGGAGTTGGCCTACCACAGAGAGTGATGGATGGAGTTGGCCTACCACAGAGAGTGATGGATGGAGTTGGCCTACCACAGAGAGTGATGGATGGAGTTGGCCTACCACAGAGTGATGGATGGAGTTGGCCTACCACAGAGAGTGATGGATGGAGTTGGCCTACCACAGAGAGTGATGGATGGAGTTGGCCTACCACAGAGAGTGATGGATGGAGTTGGCCTACCACAGAGAGTGATGGATGGAGTTGGCCTACCACAGAGTGATGGATGGAGTTGGCCTACCACAGAGAGTGATGGATGGAGTTGGCCTACCACAGAGAGTGATGGATGGAGTTGGCCTATCACAGAGAGTGATGGATGGAGTTGGCCTACCACAGAGAGTGATGGATGGATGGAGTTGGCCTACCACAGAGAGTGATGGATGGAGTTGGCCTACCACAGAGAGTGATGGATGGAGTTGGCCTATCACAGAGAGTGATGGATGGAGTTGGCCTATCACAGAGAGTGATGGATGGAGTTGGCCTATCACAGAGAGTGATGGATGGAGTTGGCCTATCACAGAGTGATGGATGGAGTTGGCCTATCACAGAGTGATGGATGGAGTTGGCCTATCACAGAGAGTGATGGATGGAGTTGGCCTACCACAGAGAGTGATGGATGGAGTTGGCCTACCACCGAGTGATGGATGGAGTTGGTCTGTTACTGTAGAGCTGCTGCTCTCTTTCATTCCAGTCATCCATCAAACTACAGTCAGACCATCATCACTCCATCCTAGGCTTATATATTAACGGCCAATCAAATGTTAACTGCTTATATGTGACATGTAGTGTATATTATTAGCCTGAAGATGTAACTAATACGTCCAGGGTAAATGTTCAGTAAGGTGACTTATGAAGCCTACAGTATGTGGGCGCCAGCCAATTGCATGTCGTGGGGAATTCAGCTCTCCACACATAAATCCATCTATAATACTTTCTCTCTGGCACACCCAGCAGGATCATATAAAATACAACCCTTTCCCTTCTCACAGGCATCAATCAAATGCAGCAGGACACTTCTCACTGTGGCCTTCACCTATAGTGTTCAGCCGACTGAGCTACCAGTGCCCAGACTGTTTGATCTAGGAGGCGGGGAGAGAGGGTCTATTCTTGTGGGCCTGTGTTTCCTGGTCTGTGCCCACATGTGGTTCCTTCCCTCCAGCCACACACTGAGGCTCAGGGAGGTTATAAATGCCGAAGTAGTGATTAAGACACAGGAATAATGACCTCCATAAAACCAGGAATGCGTTTAACTGCTACAGCAGCTCTGGAATCATTCTAAAGCAGAACGCCGGCATTAATATCAGGAATTATACCACTATTCTCAGGAAGGAATGTATCTATTGTATTTAGTGTATTTACTGTAATGTGGGTATTAACATAGTTTAGACAGGAAAGGGGCATGGTAGTGCATGAGAGGCATAACCACTATGTAGTGTAGAATGATTATCTCTCCATGGCTTGGAGGGTGAACCGGGAAGACTATGTAGTGTAGAATGATTATCTCTCCATGGCTTGGAGGGTGAACCGGGAAGACTATGTAGTGTAGAATGATTATCTCTCCATGGCTTGGAGGGTGAACCGGGAAGACTATGTAGTGTAGAATGATTATCTCTCCATGGCTTGGAGGGTGAACCGGGAAGACTATGTAGTGTAGAAGTATTATCTCTCCATGGCTTGGAGGGTGAACCGGGAAGACTATGTAGTGTAGAATGATTATCTCTCCATGGCTTGGAGGGTGAACCGGGAAGACTATGTAGTGTAGAATGATTATCTCTCCATGGCTTGGAGGGTGAACCGGGAAGATTTGAACTCTACCTCAGTGGCGGTGCTGACCTAACTACCGGATTTACATTGTTGGAAATGTGTGGATCCTTCCAAATCCAGGATAAGAGGAGTCAAGCGTGTGCACTCTGACTTCGTCTCTCTATCCTCTTCCTCCACATGTACACAAACACACATGGTGTGGGCTTGTAGCGGCCTAATCCTCCACAGGGAGCAACGGGGAGTTTAAGTAAGTGTACACACACACTCTGACTTCCTCTCTCTCTCTCACACACACACATGCATGGGCCCATGCACACACACACACACACTAAACTTCCACTTTATCTTTCTCTCTACACACCCAAACACACACACACAAACAAACACACACACATAGTGAGTCCCTGCTGCCTGCATGCTCAGCACACCCAAACCCCATCACTTTCCTCATTACAGGAGCTTCATGGCTTTTTAGGGGCTCTGCGCTTTATCAGGGGATTTCACATTTCCCAGGCTGCCACTTGACATGGCTCACCCAGCTGCCAGCAATCAGGCCAGGCTGCAGAATGGGGGGCTGCTGAGGGGCAGTGGCCGCCCAGCCTCCCCAGACTCCAGGCTCCACCTTGATTTGAGCCAAGCGCCAAAGAGCCACTGTTCCTGCTAAGCCCCCATAATTACAGGTCTCAGATCCCTTCCTGCCTTCCACTCACATCACACACTGACCTGGCCTAATAGGGGGACTGGAGAGAGAGAGAGAGAGAGAGAGAGAGAGAGAGAGAGAGAGAGAGAGAGAGAGAGAGAGAGAGAGAGATAGAGAGAGAGAGAGAGAGAGAGAGAGAGAGAGAGAGAGAGAGAGATAGAGATAGAGATAGAGAGAGAGGCAGACAGAGACAGAGAGGCAGACAGAGACAGAGAGACAGAGAGGCAGACAGACAGACAGACAGACAGACAGACAGACAGACAGACAGACAGACAGACAGACAGACAGAGAGTGAGAGAGACAGAGAGTGAGAGAGGCAGACAGAGAGAGATAGAGAGAGAGAGAGAGAGAGAGAGAGAGAGAGAGAGAGAGAGAGAGAGAGAGAGAGGTGGGGGGGGACAGCAGGCCAGGGGATTTTATCTCTTTGCTTGCTAAGTTGTTGAGAGACCGTAAAAAAAACGGTGTATGTGTGTGTGTGTGTGTATTCGCGTGAGTTGCGTAAGTGTGTGTGTGTTTGTCTAATTGAGAGGTAAGCAAAAAAAAAATGCCTTTAAAGTTTCCAATAAATATCCTGCCCGTAATTTTAAACACCTGCCCGTAAACCCCTAAGGAATGCAAAATGAAACCAAGGTGCAGAGCCAGTCTCCTGTCTGGAGTCTCACGTCAAGACAGCAGGATGTGTAATGGCTGTAACCAGGATTAGGGAGTTCAAGCAGAACAGCCAAGGAGAAGAAAAAAACGGCACAGCAACAAAACAGTACTTTTGTTCAATGCAGAATCCAGCAAGACGAGTAGCCTTAATAAGTCTTTCAACTTCACCATCAAACTTCAAGTGATGTTTATAGCAAAGAACAATAACCTGATCATGTAAAGGAACTGGAACAATGTGTGAGATCGTCAAATGTCAAATTATTGTAATCATTAGGATTGGAGCATTTATTTTGGTGAGTAATGGAATGCTATGAACAGATACATGGTAGATTTGGAACACCCCCTACCCTGACCCGCCCCACCCACCCTGACACCCCCCCCCACCCACCCTGACCCAACCCCCACCCACTCACCCTGACAACCCCCACCCACTCACCCTGACCCCCATCACCCACCCTGACCCCCATCACCCACCCTGACCCCCATCACCCACCCTGACAACCCCCACCCACCCACCCTGACCCAACCCCCACCCACTCACCCTGACCCCCATCACCCACCCTGACCGAGCTAGACATAGTAAGACAGATGATTATAATACCCAATAACAGATCCTCCTGACCTTTCCACACACACACAAAGTGGCAGAGGCAGGAAGAGGCTCTTGAACTTGCTTTCGCTTCGGACCCCCAAGGGATGGGGGAGGGGGGTGGTGGGGAAAGTGGAGCTATCTGACCCCAGGGGCCGGAGACACTACCCTCTTCGCCCCATCTCTAGTTTAGATTCCCCTGGCTCCTGACGCCTTCCTCCCCATCTCTAGTTTAGATTCCCCTGGCTCCTGACGCCTTCCTCCCCATCTCTAGTTTAGATTCCCCTGGCTCCTGACGCCTTCCTCCCCATCTCTAGTTTAGATTCCCCTGGCTCCTGACGCCTTCCTCCCCATCTCTAGTTTAGATTCCCCTGGCTCCTGACGCCTTCCTCCCCATCTCTAGTTTAGATTCCCCTGGCTCCTGACGCCTTCCTCCCCATCTCTAGTTTAGATTCCCCTGGCTCCTGACGCCTTCCTCCCCATCTCTAGTTTCGATTCCCCTGGCTCCTGACGCCTTCCTCCCCATCTCTAGTTTAGATTCCCCTGGCTCCTGACGCCTTCCTCCCTCTTGCACCTGTCGGCCTCCAATAGACCCCCCTCCCGGGACCTTTCAGCAGCCTGAATATATAGCCCTGCTCACTGGCCCTGCCTGGCTAATTACTGCTGGCCCCATAGGCCATGCTAGGGCCAGGCACTTAGCTACTACTGCTACTGCCACCCTTAGCCTCCCTCAGCCCGGCCTGGCCCGGCCATCCCCCTCCACTCTACTCTACTCCATAGCAGGCAGCCTGGCCTCCTAGCTACGTAGGCCACGAGTTGCCCCAGTCGACCTGGAGATTAAGCACCCTGTCTATATGAAAGCCATGAACAATAGAGCTATCAATCCAGACGAGCAGGCAACTGCAGCTTGAGTCATACACACTCTTAATCTCATAGGTCGCTGCACGAACGCATCACACACATAGGCTACATTCATATACAGTCATTTGCAGGAGGCAATGCTCATTGTTGTACAGTTATGGAAATGTATTTTGACTCCCTTCGCACAGCATCAGTAGCCTAGTTAAAATATTCCATAAAATACCAGATATTCAATTAAATAATGGATACCATACAATGCATGCAAATGATGAGGGAATCCCTATAGGATAACCAACCCACTGGGCACACACTGGTTGAATCACCGTTGTTGCATGACATTTAATTGCATGTCAAGATGTTGTTGCATGTCAAGATGTTGAATTGACGTCTGTGGCCAGTGGTACATTCGTGTAAATAATCAAAATACTTTCAAATTATGAAATATTTAGGCCTATTTGGAGAAAATGTATTTATATGATCTGAATATCACTTCATTATCCAATCAAATTCGTGGCCTGATTTATTCATAATGTAGATTAATAATCTTTTAACAGCAGTACATCCGAATATTCAACTAGTGTTATGAAATAAACAGCTCCGCCCACACACTACAGTAGCATACTTCAGTTAAAAGAGGGCGGACCATAACAAACATCACGTGACTGACTGCAGTACTTCGAGCCTAGTCGCACTAAAGAGTCGGGGCTCAGAGCGTCATGCTGTCCCGCGGAGGAGGAGATGCACCAAGTCATCCCAACACGGGGTGTTTATTTTCCTATCACTAGTTCGTAAATTCATCAGGCAACCTTAGGGTTTCAAAACATTTCCGTTTTTAAAACACATTATATCGCTCCAACATGCGCAATAACCTTTAGTACACTATGAACAGTTAGGTAAGCCGCTCAGCTGTTCTCAGTCTCGTCTCCCCCCCTCGGTTTTCTGCCGATTGCACCTGCCATTCAAGCTGAGGTCGGAACATTGACAATGTTCCCTTTCGATCTAATTACAGTACCTATAACGTTAGTGTCGCCCTTTACATTACAGCCCTGTCCGTGGCTCAAAAGAGTGCGGCATCCATGGACGGTATTTGTCTCCATAACACCTCTCGTTTACTGCATCACCAGCGTGAGACAGTGGGGGAAAGTGTGGCATCGCATCTGAACTTGTGCGTGGATGAAAGTAGACCGGTTTTTAAAAGCGCTCAGTCAGCACGCGACTCACTCAGTCTCCTGTGCCTCTGTCTCGCCTGCGTGATTCTCTCCTGCATCCTCCAGCGAGCGTCACATGTCTGGACCCCGCTGCGAGGCAGCGTCCTCCAGCAGCCCGGGTTCTGGACATCCTAGACAGCCCGTCCTGCCGTTTGGACCCAGTGATGTCACATCCTGTCTAGGTAATACATAACAAGCCCAGGCATATAAAAATAAAAGATGAGATTCAGGGTCACACGGACGAGTTCACAAGGTCAAGCTGGAAATAAGCGGCAGGCGGCGGGGAGGTGAACATTTAAAGTGATACCGGACATACCATCTCGATCATCCGTTGGTGACACGGGCGCATTATACTTTTATATAATAATCTGATCCACTCCCATCCTATCCCTTGCAGATCCGCAGTCGACTTTTCATTTCCTGGTACGATGTGCGCATTTACGTTGAGGCGTAGGCTATTATGCAATATGAGCTGCAGCATCATCAGATACTGTTTAACGTATATGTTTTTATCCTGAGGATATAGGCTAGTGAGCAGCTGGGGGACTTTAAAGGAATAGTTAGAATCGGAAAACAGACACTTGATACATCATACAGACCAAGTCTTGTCCATAGTGCCAAATAAAATTCCCTATCAAATCCCTGACTTATTTTCACCCTTGTAGAGTTGCAAAGTGTTACACAGTGTGATAAGTGTTAAGAGGCACACTTGAATTCAGGCTGAGCAACACTGTTTTGGAACTTTGACCCTCTCAGCGGAAGTATGCCTTTAAAAATAGCAATTTTTCAGAGCTAATATGTTGGAGACAGGGCTGGCTTGTAGAAACAGGAGATTGGACACTTTTAGTGGGGTAGAGGGGAGCCCCTGTTGGGTGGCAGGGGCGTGGGGGGCGAGGGGTGAGCCAGGTCTGGGTGATGGAGGTTGGTTTGGGCGCAGCCCCCTGCGAGGAGCCAGATCCTCTTTCTTTAGCTCAAGTCTCTCCTGTTTACCTTTGAACCCTGGCCCAGCGGCCCATCTCTGATCTACAGAGTGGTTCCCCTTATGGGCCGTCCCCACGCCGGCCCTGTGATAGATTGGCCATCGGCATGCCAATACTGCACAATATTTCAATTTCCTGCCCAGGCGGAGGTATTCGACAGGGTTAACTGGAGTTCAGCTGCACAGTGTGGTGCCTGAAGCCGCCTGCCACCAGCCCCACTGGCCCCACACTGCAGCATGGAGACCCAAGATGCAAACATTCGGCCGGGAACATTCCAGAACCTAGGCCCTCTATCTGTGTGTGTGTGTGTGTGTGTGTGTGTGTGTGTCAGCAAAACAGCCCCCTCCGCCCACCCGCCGTTCCGTTGTACCCCAGCCAACAGACAACAGCACAGCTTACAACTGGGGCTTACTACAACCTTGGTAACTATAGAAGATATAGCCTAGTATAATACAGTAATAAGCAAAAAAATAAATGTGCCTTTTTAGGATAAGAACACACTCTTTCCAGGTAATGTTGCATTTTGTTCCAACTTGCTTCTATATTTGTACGTTTTTATTTACTCTCTCTTACCATAAATGATACATATTTTTCTGTATTTTTCTGTATTAATACCCAGACAGAGAGAGAGAAAAATATAAAACTTTTATCTGGCGAATAGCTGGCAAATATTTCACTTTTATCTCTGCTACTGGGAACCCATGCCAGACATTTCTGCAAGGAGAACAAATAAGGTTGTTAGAAACACAAGCAGGAATGAAGCCATGGATCAAGTTTGACATTATTATCTGGGTCAGTTATATTTATGTTACATGGTGGTTCAAGCAAACAGGATTATGTACATTAATATCTATGTGACTAAAGCCAGCAAATATTGAGTCTGTGTGTGTGTATGTGTGGGTAAGTACAGTCTCTGGTGAAAGTCTACAAACCCTTTGCACAGTCGTCACATTTAAATGCCTTAAAATTAAATCAAATTTTACGATTTCTTTCGTACAGATTTACACAACCTTCTCCACATTTTCAAAGTTAAAATAAAAAATATAGAAACATTTCCAAACTATTTAAAAAAATGAAGATATATTGATTGCGTATATCTTCACACCCCAGTGTTGACACTTGGTGGGAGCACCTTTTAAGGCAACATATCAATTGTTTTGATAAAAATTGCTTAAGATCAGTTATCAATGGACAGCAAAATTAAAACCTTGTCTCTAAATTGTCAAGCAGATAAAAGTCAGGACTGAGACTATTCAGGAACACTCATCACCTATTGGAAAGCCAATAAAAAAGGAGGACCAAGGCACTCTTCATATAATTAATTAAAATGCCTTTATCGGTATGAAATGTTCAATGGAAACAAAGGTTAAAAACTTTGACGCATTTCGGCTGCATGACCTTCGTCAGGGAGTACAAAAATATGATAAGACAATGTCAATGTCCTCTTTTGAACAGATTTTTCTAGTCAACCCTGATTAGAAGAGGGAGTCGTTACATAAATCATTGGACAACACCTAGCAAGCAATACTATACCCATTAAACAGTAAAATACTGTAGGTATGTTGCAACTATTGGAAAGCCATTCTGCATTAAAATGTGTATAATTGTCCTGCTATAAAATATAACTCTATCCCAGGGTTAGGAAGGCTACGGCGGGCTTCCTTCTAACTTCTTACCTGGGCTTTTCTCATTTCATATCTATTTTGATCATGACAAACTCCCCCAGCCGGTGACAAGAATACCCATAACATGATGCTGCCACCGCCACGCTTGAAAATACAAAGGGATCAACAACATTGCATTCACTCCACATTACTGGCCTGTATGACAAACTTTAAAAAAATAAGGAAGCCTGTGTTAAAATAATCGACTCCAAATCATCCATTCTGTTTGCAGCAAGGCCGTTAAGTAATACTGCAAGACAACACGGCAAATAAATTTAAAATGACAGGTTTGGGTCAAATCTAATACAACACAATACAAAGTGAAACTCTCTGTATTTTCAAATATTGTGGTTGCAGCATTATGTTATGGGTATGCTTGTCACCAACAGGGAATGGGGAGTTTGTCAGGATCAAAATTAATATGAAATGAGCAAAGCCCAGGTTAAAAGCTAGAGGAAAACCTTATTAGTCTTCTGAAAACCTAACCCTGGGAGTGAGTTTTATTTCTGTGCAGGACAATTACACACATTTTAATGCCAAATGCACACCAGATTGGCTTTCCAATAGGTGTTATGTGTTCCTGAGTGGTCCAGTCTCAGTCCTGAATTAAATTTGGTTTGAATATTGCTGTCCATCGTTGACTCCCAACCAAATGTATATTGACAAACTCAGTGTATATATGTCTTAACTTTGGAGCAAAAAGACATACTCAATCAATACTTCTTCGTTTTTATTTTATTAATTAGGAAAATATTCTAGAATTTTCTTTCACATTGAAAATGTGGAGAAAGTTGCGTAAATCTGTAGATTTAATTTCAAGGCAGCAAAGGGGTGTGTAGACGTTCATTAGGCAATGTGTGTCTGTGTGCGTTCTATAGTGATTCGTGATTGGTGGAGGCTGCAGCGTGGCAGTGCTTTTGAGGGCGGTGATTGACTGGAGTGAGCCAGGAGCCTGGAGTCAGGCAGGAGCGGATGCTGCGAGGCAGGCAGTGCGACCTAGTGGTGGGAGAGAGGGAGGTGGTGTAGCACTGACAGTCCATCCCCAGCACGTACACACACATACACTCTCTGACACACACACAAGTCTAGACTAGAGCCAGTAGCACCAAACCCCCCCACACACACATACATGAAGACATCTTGTACAAACACATTTGTAAATAGTCAGCGTAGAGCATCTTTATCTTCCTATAACACATGCTCTTTACAGTACTAAACCAACTAAATACTCAACCCTGGAATTACAATGTGCTTGATGAAATTGCAACAGCTTTCCTCAATGCTCACTGTTCCAGTTCTAAAAATAACACGTAACCACATAACCCCTCGACAACCCCCCACCATAAATTACTTTACGCTCTGCGATCAGAATTGTATTTGCCATTCGCCCTCCCCCTCCTCCTCTTCCTCTCTCTCGATCCTACCCCACCCCCTGCCAAATGGTGCTAATGGCAACTTCAAAGTCAATAGCTCTATGGCTGTTCAACCTAAAAAAAAAAAAAACAAAGCCAGAAAAGATAAGAGGCATGGTTTGGTTGGACGTTATTTAAGAGACGTAATGGATCATAGCTGTTTCGTTTAAATACAAATACAAATACAAATACAAAAAATACAACCGCTGACCGTCAGATCTCCAGCCTTGATACTGTCAGGGAGCGGTCACCCCACTGTGTTCCCCCCAGGATCAGCCCCTCGCCCCCCTCCAAAACTATAGCAGATTATCCCCCTTCCAGATGTGTTTTGGGAAAGATTGAGGAGGCTTGATGAAGGGGGTTGGGGGGGACTTGATCTGGGTGGGGTCGGACAGCGATTTCGGCAGGGGTGGTGGTGTATGATAGTGTACAGACGAGCCATAGACAGAGACCCCACCCCCTAAAGCAGGGTTTAGCAGGGGCCTAGTCCAGCCTAGTCCAGCCTAGTCCAGCCTAGCCCAGCCTAGTCCAGCCTAGCCCAGCCTAGTCCAGCCTAGTCCAGGCAGCAACAGCCCCGTTTTCCTCTGAGGGGATTAATAATTAATTAAGGCACCCCCCCCCCCTTCTAAAAAGATATTCATGCATGCTAATGCATCCATTATTTATAGTGTGCATACAGGCTCACTAGTGGAGAGGGAGGGGTACTGGGGTTGGAGAGTGAGGGGTACTGGGGGAGGAGAGGGAGGGGTACTGGGGGAGGAGAGTGAGGGGTACTGGGGGAGGAGAGGGAGGGGTACTGGGGGAGGAGAGTGAGGGGTACTGGGGGAGGAGAGGGAGGGGTACTGGGGGAGGAGAGGGAGGGCTACTGGGGGAGGAGAGGGAGGGGTACTGGGGGAGGAGAGGGCTGGGGTTAGGGCTATGGCTGGGGTTAGGGCTGGGGTTATGGCTGGGGTTAGGGTTAGGGCTAGAGTTAGGGCTATGGCTGGGGTTAGGGCTGGGGTTAGGGCAATGGCTGGGGTTAGGGCTGGGGTTAGGGCTGGGGACAGGATGGGGTCTGCATAAGAACGAGGAGGGGGAGACAGGGGGGTTCCTAACACCAGACAGCCAGTGTATGGAGACAGGGGGGTTCATACCACCAGACAGTCAGTGTATGGGGAGTGGGGGGTTCCTACCACCAGACAGACAGTATATGGGGAGTGGGGGGTTCATACCACCAGACAGTCAGTGTATGGAATCAGGGGGGTTCATACCACCAGACAGTCAGTGTATGGGGAGTGGGGGGTTCATACCACCAGACAGTCAGTGTATGGGGAGTGGGGGGTTCATACCACCAGACAGACAGTGTATGGGGAGTGGGGGGTTCATACCACCAGACAGTCAGTGTATGGAATCAGGGGGGTTCATACCACCAGACAGTCAGTGTATGGAATCAGGGGGGTTCATACCACCAGACAGACAGTGTATGGGGAGTGGGGGGTTCCTACCACCAGACAGTCAGTGTATGGAATCAGGGGGGTTCCTACCACCAGACAGTCAGTGTATGGGGAGTGGGGGGTTCCTACCACCAGACAGTCAGTGTATGGGGAGTGGGGGGTTCATACCACCAGACAGTCAGTGTATGGGGAGTGGGGGGTTCATACCACCAGACAGACAGTGTATGGGGAGTGGGGGGTTCATACCACCAGACAGACAGTGTATGGAATCAGGGGGGTTCATACCACCAGACAGACAGTGTATGGGGAGTGGGGGGTTCATACCACCAGACAGACAGTGTATGGGGAGTGGGGGGTTCATACCACCAGACAGACAGTGTATGGGGAGTGGGGGGTTCATACCACCAGACAGACAGTGTATGGGGAGTGGGGGGTTCATACCACCAGACAGTCAGTGTATGGAATCAGGGGGGTTCATACCACCAGACAGACAGTGTATGGGGAGTGGGGGGTTCATACCACCAGACAGACAGTGTATGGGGAGTGGGGGGTTCATACCACCAGACAGCCAGTGTATGGAATCAGGGGGGTTCATACCACCAGACAGCCAGTGTATGGGGAGTGGGGGGTTCATACCACCAGACAGCCAGTGTATGGAATCAGTGGGGTTCATACCACCAGACAGCCAGTGTATGGGGAGTGGGGGGTTCATACCACCAGACAGCCAGTGTATGGAATCAGGGGGGTTCATACCACCAGACAGCCAGTGTATGGAATCAGGGGGGTTCATACCACCAGACAGTCAGTGTATGGGGAGTGGGGGGTTCATACCACCAGACAGACAGTGTATGGGGAGTGGGGGGTTCCTACCACCAGACAGACAGTGTATGGAATCAGGGGGGTTCCTACCACCAGACAGCCAGTATATGGGGAGTGGGGGGTTCATACCACCAGACAGTCAGTGTATGGGGAGTGGGGGGTTCATACCACCAGACAGTCAGTGTATGGAATCAGGGGGGTTCATACCACCAGACAGCCAGTGTATGGAATCAGGGGGGTTCCTACCACCAGACAGCCAGTGTATGGAATCAGGGGGGTTCATACCACCAGACAGTCAGTGTATGGGGAGTGGGGGGTTCATACCACCAGACAGACAGTGTATGGGGAGTGGGGGGTTCCTACCACCAGACAGACAGTGTATGGGGAGTGGGGGGTTCATACCACCAGACAGTCAGTGTATGGGGAGTGGGGGGTTCATACCACCAGACAGACAGTGTATGGAATCAGGGGGGTTCCTACCACCAGACAGCCAGTGTATGGAATCAGGGGGGTTCATACCACCAGACAGTCAGTGTATGGGGAGTGGGGGGTTCATACCACCAGACAGACAGTGTATGGGGAGTGGGGGGTTCCTACCACCAGACAGACAGTGTATGGGGAGTGGGGGGTTCATACCACCAGACAGTCAGTGTATGGGGAGTGGGGGGTTCATACCACCAGACAGACAGTGTATGGAATCAGGGGGGTTCATACCACCAGACAGACAGTGTATGGGGAGTGGGGGGTTCATACCACCAGACAGACAGTGTATGGGGAGTGGGGGGTTCATACCACCAGACAGACAGTGTATGGAATCAGGGGGTTCCTACCACCAGACAGTCAGTGTATGGGGAGTGGGGGGTTCATACCACCAGACAGACAGTGTATGGAATCAGGGGGGTTCATACCACCAGACAGTCAGTGTATGGGGAGTGGGGGGTTCCTACCACCAGACAGACAGTATATGGGGAGTGGGGGGTTCATACCACCAGACAGACAGTGTATGGAATCAGGGGGGTTCCTACCACCAGACAGACAGTGTGGGGGGGGGGGGGGGGGTGGATTAAACAAATAAATACATGATCAGAAATAAGCTGGGCTCAATGGAGACAAAGAGGCTAAGGGAGAGCGGGGGGTCGAGGGTTAAGTCAGCACGGATTTATACTGTCTGGACGGTCCCATTCTGGCCTGAAATAATGTTGGGGTCACAACAACTTTTTATCCCTTTAATTCCTCTGCTGGGTTTGGGTTAATTCACACTCTGGGGATAGACTTAACCCGTGGTGATCCGTAGCAACAAGGCCATCTCTTTATCTATAGAATACAGGCCAACAGACCATGACATTTAAGCCATGGTACAGTTTTAACCACAGATTTAGAGATTCACAGAAAATAGGAAATGAATGTATGCCAGTAATACAGAGCAATACAGATAAAATATGCAAGGCATCCACAGAGCTAGTGTGATGGCAGCATGTGAAGGTCAGAGACAGAGAGGGAGGTGAGAGGGCTAGAGAGGCCAGAGCATAAGGCATGCCAGGTATGCACTGAGGCCACCGGCGGTTGGTTGCACCTTAATTGGGGAGGACGGGCTCTTAGTAATGGCTGGAACAGAATAAACTGAATGCTGTCGAACTATACCGTTCACTCCATTCCAGACGTTATTATGAGACTGAGGCAGAGGACAGAGAGACGGAGGAAAGAGAAGAGAGAGAGAGAGATAAGATAAAGGAGAGGCTGAGACGACCAGGCATCTCATTAGCATAGAAACATAGGCATCGGACTGCCACCCGGTGGGACGGAGGTGACAGGAGGGGTGGCCAACATGGCCAGGGCAGCCCACTCTCATCTCCATAGATCAAATGCGGGGCTCCGCAAGGACCAGAGACGTCACTGACATAGCTGACTTATCTGAGAAACAATATCTTGTAACATTTGGTAACCTTAGTAGTCTCTCAGATGATAGATAGATAGATAGATAGATAGATAGATAGATAGATAGATAGATAGATAGATAGATAGATAGATAGATAGATAGATAGATAGATAGATAGATAGATAGATAGATAGATAGATAGATAGATAGATAGATAGATAAGTACTTTATTGATCCCTGAGGGGGAAATTTCTTTGTCAAGCAGCTACAACAAAACATAGGGCAAGTGCAAGATGCCAGAATGAAAATTCACAAAATACAGATACACGATACATGATACATAGAGCGGCAGTATGAAAAAGTATAGAAATACAAGATGTCTGGAGTGCAAAAAAGCTATAAAAAGACATTGCATAGTATGGGTGGTTGGCTGAATATGTATACTATACATTGGTGGATGTTGTATGGTTAACTATACTATACAGGTCGATGGCAGAGAAATACTTCAATAGCTAAAAATGCATATGATATGAGTGAGGATAATAATAGTTTACTTAATAGACAGACTGGCTAAAAGAACAGATAAGTGAATATTTGCATGGTTACATTAACTGTACAAGTAAATGACAGGAAGAGATACTTAAATAGCTAAATGTGTGTATGATATAATTGGGGTAATAATAGTAATTCCCTTAAAAACTCAGTGGTCAGTCAGAAACCAATTAAGGTCTGTGAGTTGATTCTCTGCATAGAGGCTGTCAACAGAGTAATACTGATGTTGTAGGACACTCACACACAGGCTTGGAAAGGCTACTGAGAGTTTAATGTTTTTGTCCTTGGTACTTACGTGCATGAATACACATCTGTTCCATATGCGCGCGGTCTCACTCACTCACTCACTCACTCTCTCACTCTCTCACTCTCTCACTCTCTCACTCTCTCACTCTCTCACTCTCTCACTCTCTCACTCTCTCACTCACTCACTCTCTCACTCTCTCACTCTCTCACTCTCTCACTCTCTCACTCTCTCACTCTCTCACTCTTGTCTAAATGGCATATTGTTAAAGGACATCATATTTGATGAACAGGTAATAGTAAAACAAAACCTCTTCCATAGACAGTTTTAAAAAATAAAGTTGGATGAATGTATTAAATATATTCACTCTTAAACAGGTGATTCCCATCAGAATAAGGATCCATTAGTAGCCAGGTTTATTTTACGGTAGGTAGTCACACAATATGGTTCTCATGAATTAGCACTGTAGGCTAGACCTCCCTGAAGGCAATCTGCATTGTGCATACATTGCAACCTTTGTTCCCCAACAAACACAAGGTGAACCACTTAGAGCTTTTACACAAACATCTCACCACACACAGGAAAATCCATAAATGCTGGAATGATGTAAAAACAACATTGTGAGGTTTCGACAAGATTTTATTTTCTACTGTTCAATGTGAAAACGGCTACATTGGCCCCTGCTACATTTCCCGCACCCCCACCCCCTGATTTCTATGACAAATACAACAGCATCGTAATTATACATGCAACCACAGCGTAAACGCCGTGCTAAAGTGGTTTTTGTAATCCTCCCTCTGTCCTTCTGTCTGCTGCTTGGCACCGTTGTAAAGGAAGAATAAACATTAGTGTGACAGAGCACACACCTTGTGTTCGGGATGGTTTGAATGAGCCGTGTATGAGAGGGGAGCTCAGTAGGCCACAGATAGGTATATTGATGATAGACACTCTAGTCCAGAGCGACTTACAGTAGCAATTAGGGTTAAGTGCCTTGCTCAAGTGCACATCGACAGATTTTTCACCTAGTTAGCTTTGGGATTCGACCCAGCGATCATTCAGTTACTGGCCCACCCAGCGCAACCTCCAGCTGTAGAGAAGAGACCAGGATGTCCGTGACCTACTCCAGGAAGTCAGGGGGAAACTCTTTGAGTCTCCTAATAGTGATGAACCTCCAACCTCCTCCCGAAGAGGCTTTCATTAGGTTTCAAAGGCTTCCTGGTTTTACATTACTGACCAAACACAGTGCAGCTGGACACAAGAAGTGACCAGTCTCAATGAGACACTATGGAAGCAGAAGGAGCAGAGAGGGAGGAGAGGGGCACAGGGACGTCCCGTGACGTAACCAAACATCCCAATCAAAAGGCCCGCAGGATCAGGAGGAATGTCATTGATGCCGATGTTTGGTTAAACAAGTCACAGTGGTCCCTGATGGCAGGTGTGATATTACTCACACAGCCCAGCGGTGGAGGCAGGCTGCCTGTCTATGGTGTTGTTGGGAGTGATGAGTTCAAACGTCAAACCTCTCTGACTGTCTTCTAGAAAGGGTCTTGTTTCATAGATAATAAAAGGCGATGGAAATGTTTCAGAATAATATACTGCAATCTCATCTGCCTATATTTATATTTTATTTATTTGTATTAATTTATATTTGTAATCCCAGCCACCGTTCCCGCAGGAGGTCTTTTGCCTTTTGGTAGGCCGTCATTGTAAATAAGAATTTCTTCTTAACTGACTTGCCTCGTTAAATAAAGGTTAAATAAAAATAAAATAAATAAATAAAAGCCCATTTACCTCCTCTGGCGTAAATCTACCTGCACGCTTGCCTGTCAATCTACAAGAGTTGACCCCAAAAGCCCACAGCAGACCTTCTCAATAGCAACTCCATCAAAGCTCTCTTACTGCAGAGATATATACGACCCTATGTTAAAGGGTGAATAGGCAAAGAAAAGATACCCTCCTGCCGTATGCCCCTCAAAGTGGCCCTTAAGACATGTTAAGACAAGAAGGTCCTCTGTTTCGGAATGGGCCCAAATCAATTATCATAGCAACTGGCGGTGGCTTTTTAACATGTCAATGGTCCTCTGACTACATGCATAATTATGCAGAGTCATTGAGGTGACCTCTGTTGCCCGCTGACAAAAACCACAGGCACAGGGTCCTATTGTCATGGGCACATCCATCTGAAGCAAGGCCATTAGGATGGAGAGAGGATATTTGCACTTCCTCTGTGGCTCCTGGCTGCTTTTTGACATGCGACAGAGGGACCAGGCTTTGACCAGGCTTGGTCCACCAGCCCCGGGCCGATTGAGGTGTAGATTTGGCCAGGGGGACATGGGGACCTGTCAGGCCCTGTGATGGACAGACACGGGGGCGGATGGGGGTGGTTGTTGGCCCGAGGTCCATGAGAACCAGGGGCGATTGATGGGACAGGCGAGGAAGGGGAAGCGTGGGTGACCTGAACTCACCCTTTTGTCACAGGGGACGTTTGAGGCCGTTGGAGTGTGTTTCGGTATGTCAGGGTTTTTTGGGCCACAGCACACTTCTGTTGTCGAGCACCGGGAATATATAAGTATCTGTTCTCACAGATACTGTACACACAAACACAAGTACAGTAACTGTACATGCAGTTGAAAGTGGTAAAGAGCCTACTGCAACACATTAGTGATGTCCTTAGAAGCAAAGAAAATAAGGGAAATTGATATTTCTCAATCTCCCATCCTAGTCCTTAGTAGAGGCCTCAGATGCCCTCTCAGGGAGTGTGTGTATAAGTGTGTGTGCACAGGTGAGAGCAACTCAAATAAAGCTGAATATATTCAGGATAGAAGCATAAACTATACATATAACTCTCTAACACCACAATGAAACATCCTAACACCCGAAACTCCCTAATCCTGGTATGAAAGCTAGAGTCCCCCCAGTTCTGTATGAACACATAAACACGAGAGCCTGTCAATCGGCATTTCCCCACATGTAACATATACGCTTGACGCTGCACTCCACACTTTCCAGCTCACAGTGTTGTGTTGGAATGCTGACAGGGAGATAAAAACATCTTGGTTTGATTAAGGCCAGTGTGTAGGGGCTGGGTGCTGCATGGTTTGATTAAGGCCAGTGTGTAGGGGCTGGGTGCTGCATGGTTTGATTAAGGCCAGTGTGTAGGGGCTGGGTGATGCATGGTTTGATTAAGGCCAGTGTGTAGGGGCTGGGTGCTGCATGGTTTGATTAAGGCCAGTGTGTAGGGGCTGGGTGATGCATGGTTTGATTAAGGCCAGTGTGTAGGGGCTGGGTGATGCATGGTTTGATTAAGGCCAGTGTGTAGGGGCTGGGTGCTGCATGGTTTGATTAAGGCCAGTGCGTAGCGGCTGGGTGATGCATGGGGCCAGGATTCGGGGTGGGTGTTCTGGGAGACCACTGAGGGGGGAGAGGGAGTACTAGGTGATGGGGCAGGGTACCTGTGGGCCCATAGTCTACTGGGCGTAATTTGGAGCAGACTGCTCCCAATGTGTTCATTGGGTTGTGATTGGGAGCCAAGCGCAGGTGGGGAGGGCTTATGCTGAATAGTCCGTATTGTGCTCAGCATAAAACGCCATCTGTTTCGGTGGGGAGAGAGAAGAGGCGCGGGGGGTGGAGGTGGGGCTAATACCGGGGAAAAACTCAGCTCTTTTTCGACTCCATTTTGGACGACCCCCGGTGGGGGATGGAGAAAGAGGGAGATACTGAAAGAAGGAGAGAGAGAGGAAGAGGGAGGGAGTGAAAGAAGGAGAGAGAGGAAGAGGGAGGGAGTGAAAGAAGGAGAGAGAGGAAGAGGGAGGGAGTGAAAGAAGGAGAGAGAGGAAGAGGGAGGGAGTGAAAGAAGGAGAGAGAGGAAGAGGGAGGGAGTGAAAGAAGGAGAGAGAGGAAGAGGGAGGGAGTGAAAGAAGGAGAGAGAGGAAGAGGGAGGGAGTGAAAGAAGGAGAGAGAGGAAGAGGGAGGGAGTGAAAGAAGGAGAGAGAGGTAGAGGGAGGGAGTGAAAGAAGGAGAGAGAGGAAGAGGGAGGGAAAGAAAGAAGGAGAGAGAGGAAGAGGGAGGGAGTGAAGAAGGAGGGAGAGAGGAAGAGGGAGGGAGTGAAGAAGGAGGGAGAGAGGAAGAGGGAGGGAGTGAAATAATATGAATTGCCATATTAGGCATAACTCAATTTAATGTCGCTTTTCTTCCACTCAAGACCTTCTACACCTGATTTAGGAAGAAGATACTAGTCTACAACTAGTGGACAACTGTCTCTTAGCAATGAAGTCCCCAATCTAGATTGAAGATCATAATTAGTTCAATCATTTGAATCAATTGCGTTGAGGCTTGGCTGGAGAAAAGATGTATACTGTGGGTCTCTAGGAACAGTTGGCCACACATTTAAAGGTACATTTGGTCAAGTCCCAGTTTATGCTAGATACAGTACATTGTTTGTTTATACAGCTTTTATACAAGGCTTTACAATGTTTACTTGCTGTAAAATATATAGAATGCCAGTTTCGGTGAGAAGCATAGCAACATCAAGGCAACTTTGTAACAGCTGACCCTGTTTTTCCAAAGCCAAACCCATCCACTAGCCGCTGAGTCTACCTTTTAAGATGCCAAAATAGAAAATGTTCTCGGTAATTGTTTTCACTATCCTAATGCTGTTTTTGTTTTGTGTTTTCCAATTGTTTCAGCTCATGCATTCAACAAGCTTTGGACGAAGGACTTCCACAGGGCCGACATCTCCAAAGTTCACTCCAAAAAGCGATAGTTCTGAACTGGGTTTGATTTTGGGTTTGTTGTTTTCCTTATTTCAGTTTTGTTCATTCTCTTTTCAACAGCCATTGGTTGAAAGCTCATTGCTCAGTTATTACCTGGCTCATGTCAATTCTGTAGTTTTGATCCTAAAGTTTATTGGTTGTGTACACAGATTTGCAAATGTTATGGCAGGTGCAGCGAAATGCTCAGGTTTCTAGCTCCAACAGTACAATAATACCTAGCAATAAAATTAAGAAAATACACACATAATATAATAACTAACCCAAATAAGTTCTATAGGATGAGGCATGACTAGAATATACTGTAGTATATACACATATAAAAAGTGGGTAAAATAGTATGTAAACCTTAAAGTGAACAGTGTTTAATGACTCTGTGTACGTAGGACAGCAGTCTCTAAGGTGCAGGTAGAGTACCAGGTGGTACGCGGCTAGAACAGTGACTAAGGCTTCGGGCAGGACACTAGGCCGGCTAGTGGTGACTGTTTTACAGTCTGATAGCCTGGAGATAAAAGCTGTTTCTCAGTCTCTTCGTATGTTTACCTTAGTAAGCAAGTTCATTTAAAGTTATATATGATTTTGTTTATGTCGATATGACATTTCAATGTTGTTAAAGTAACCAAAAACCTGATCAAATTTGCAGATTCATAACGAGTTTGCAGCAAATTTACAGCAAACAGTAGAATGTTCACCACAAGTTGCCAGAAGTTCACAAGTCGCTGCAAATCTGCAGCAACAGTTTGCCACAAAACATTAGCATTTGAGAAAATATGACCAAATTAGCCAAAGATTTGCCATAGCTGTTTGCCAGAAGACTGTTTTTCCAGTAATGGTGTGGTGGAATACAAAATGGAGGGCGTTTTGGAGGTATACTGTCGAGCTGTGGGTAGTGTGTCTCTGTGAGAAGAGAGATGAGAGAGGGAGATTGTTGATAGTGTTTCAGAGTTCATTAACAGGTCGCCAGCCTCAAAGCTGAGGATGTTTTTGAATAATCCTATGCTCTTTCTCAACAACAAGAGTTCACACCCTAATCTATATACTTATGTACACATTGATCTGCCTAGTCTCCTCAGCAACACATTGCTATTTATATGCACAGACCTCGAACACACTGTCACAAATACAATAAGCGGAAAAACTAAAATATAATATTTTTCTCTTTCATTCCCTCTCTTTCTCTTTTCTTTCTTTTTCTGTCACTCCGGGACCCTGGGAAGAAAGAGAAGGAACGGCAGAGGAGGGCCGCTGCTCACAGCTCGACTTTTGAAGCGTCTTTATCGGGCCTGGCAGCGTGGTCCTGCGTGTCCAAACCTCGCCGCGCTTTTCATCCTTTGTGCCGTCCAAGGTGTGTCCAATGCACTGGGGCTTTGTGTTGGCGAGGGAGACGACACATCGCATTCTGTCTTCTGTCTCTGGCGGGGGTTGGTTTGGGGGATGGGTGCGGGGTGTAGGACGATGGAGAGGGGGGGGGGGGGGACGAAAAGGCAACTTATAGAAGGACCCGGCGCTTCAAAGCTGAGATGCACAAAGGACTATAAAGCCTTACTTCATGCAGAGTTGTGCCAGATGTAATTGCAGGGTTCCCGGAGATAGGGAATCACATGCACCGCCTTGGCCCCGACCCTGACACCATGAAAGGGCTGCGGCTAAGAGGCTTCAACGCCGAGAGAAGAAAAAAAAATTAGAAAAGTTTGGCTCACTTTGATTCACCATAAACAAGTGAGTAAATAAGCTATCCTTAAGGCCTTGTTACAAATCCACCACTTGCTGACGCAAAAAGGCAATTTCATGCAGCTTGATAGATGCTCGGTGTGAATGGCTGCCTCCGTCACGACAGGAGGGATGGAAGCTCCGCCGGGCGACAAGTGATTCCCCTCCCTCTCCTATCTGAGCGATCGGCTTCCATGGCAGCCTCTTTCAAGTCCAAATTGTGCTTTCTACAGAAAATGATGTCGATTCATTGTTGATAATGTCAGCGGTTGGCGGTGCAACGTTGCGACACGTCACTCAGGGACATGTAGGCCGAGCTATGTCCTGATCAACCTGCCTGCATCTTCATCTGTTTCCTGTGGCCTCCTGCGGAGATATAAGGGTGTGGAAGCGTGCATCTTTAAATATGTGCCTGGGCGCAAACAATTGGCGCAGGGGGGCAGGTAAGTTTGCGCCCGCTGTGCCTTTGTGGTAGTCTATCGGTTTGTGTGTAATTGGGGGTGAACGCTGACGGGTGTGGAGGAAGGGGAGGTGCCACCGTCACCACCATGGGCCTGCAGATGGGGTTCCCACAGGACAGACACCCCTGTCTGTCTCCGAAAAGACAGAGATGATGAGCCCTTTGCGTACAAATAAAAATGGCGGCGACTTTGTCTTCTTCGCCCAACCTCACACTCAGAAGTTGTCCATTCCACACTCGATGGGTCAAGAGCCAAATCTCTGACAAGATACTGTCTTTTTTACCCCTATCTTTAAATCTTTGGTGAAATAATTATGTTAAAATGCGTGGCGTTCTATTGTGATAGTGCACCGTAGGTGTTACATCTCGGGGAAGAGTTTGGCAGCTTGTAGCCCTAGTAGGTGGGGATTATGTAGAAAGGGACAGGGCCTAGCCTTAGGGACGCTGCTCTTTGTAACTCAGATCTCATCTCAGGTTTACAACTCCTACTCAGCCATGGGAAAGAACTCGGCACTATCTTCCTCCGCCGTGAAATTACAATGGCTCTGTATGGCGGAGTGAAATCATCCCCCTGAGTAGAGTAGAAATGAAGGATCCTGTGTATATCCAATTGCTATTAAACGGCACCTGGCAAGGCCCAGGGCAGTAAAGCCGTGCCAGGCTCTCCTTTGCATATCAATAAGCTGTACAGTGGCCCTATGAAACAAAATAATTCACCCCTCTCTACCACCCTACTAACGTCACTTTCAGTGGGGGAACCTGCACACTACCCCACTGACCCACGCAGAAACAAAATGGAGGAGCAGAGCCGCGTCGCTGCACAGTGGGCCGTCAATGCCGCGGTGGAAGGAGAGAAGAGAACGCCCACGTAGTGTTTCATAATAGCATCGGCCAACCGTTAATAAAGGCGGCTTGAGGACGAAATTACACTAGAAATATAAAGGACGACATGTACGGCGTACATTTTGAGCTTCCATTATCCAAGTTGGTGATTGTGTAGCAAGGAACACAGAGTCCAGTAGAAACTGGTATTTCAGAACAGTGTCAAACGCAGTGGGTGGGTTCGTAGCTCGTAGCATCACTGCTACAGCTTATGTCCAGAGGAATATTTCTGCCCAGCTTCAGAGGTGTATATCACCAAACACACCCAGCCCTGATCCACTGAGGTCACAGTACAAAGCACTAAGGTTGGCTAGCGGGTCTAGCAGGTCTCAGGGGTCAGGGGTCAGCCTATCCCAAGGGTAACGCATCTTACTCACCCCTCATCCTCAAAACGAACTCAGCCCCCCTACCAGCCAACACTGCTCAACCCCTCATCTCCAAGTGCCCCCGATGCTCCCATGCGACCCCATGCCCCTCTCTGGTGGGCAGCCGGGGTGCAGGGGGTTGAGGGGGCATCAGGGTGGGTCACTTGGAGCCCCCGGTACATAATAGCCAGGCTGGTTCTCTCCCAGACCCAGCCAGGGACACAGTAGGGGGGGGCAGTACTGATGCAGACGAGCAGAACACATCCAGGGGGGGTAGCTTCCACATCTTCAGTATTTCATAAAAAGCCGTTCTCACATTTTGGTGCAATTGAAATATGAGTGAGAGAGGAGTTTACCCCATGAGAGACAATTAGCCGTAACCCAATGACCCTGCTTCTACAGTTCATATACATATACATACATAGTCAAAAACAGTACATCCTGTCCTCCTCATCACTGGGCTTTACAGAATAGGAAGACAAGCCAGAATAGGATAAATCTCCTGTTTGTTTTCGAGATAAAAAATTAAAACGTTATCCACACTTTCATCCATGCGTTTTGATCATATGACTACCTTGCATTTCATAGCTTTGAGAGGATATATACTCAGGCTCTACTGCATCAAACTTTGACAGGATATATACTCAGGCTCCACTGCATCAAACTTTGACAGGATATATACTCAGGCTCCACTGCATCAAACTTTGACAGGATATATACTCAGGCTCTACTGCATCAAACTTTGACAGGATATATACTCAGGCTCTACTGCATCAAGCTTTGACAGGATATATACTCAGGCTCTACTGCATCAAGCTTTGACAGGATATATACTCAGGCTCTACTGCATCAAACTTTGACAGGATATATACTCAGGCTCTACTGCATCAAACTTTGACAGGATATATACTCAGGCTCTACTGCATCAAGCTTTGACAGGATATATACTCAGGCTCTACTGCATCAAGCTTTGACAGGATATATACTCAGGCTCTACTGCATCAAACTTTGACAGGATATATACTCAGGCTCTACTGCATCAAGCTTTGACAGGATATATACTCAGGCTCTACTGCATCAAACTTTGACAGGATATATACTCAGGCTCTACTGCATCAAACTTTGACAGGATATATACTCAGGCTCTACTGCATCAAGCTTTGACAGGATATATACTCAGGCTCTACTGCATCAAGCTTTGACAGGATATATACTCAGGCTCTACTGCATCAAACTTTGACAGGATATATACTCAGGCTCTACTGCATCAAACTTTGACAGGATATATACTCAGGCTCTACTGCATCAAGCTTTGACAGGATATATACTCAGGCTCTACTGCATCAAGCTTTGACAGGATATATACTCAGGCTCTACTGCATCAAACTTTGACAGGATATATACTCAGGCTCTACTGCATCAAACTTTGACAGGATATATACTCAGGCTCTACTGCATCAAGCTTTGACAGGATATATACTCAGGCTCTACTGCATCAAGCACAACACAACAGCAATGAATGCAAGGTAGTCTGGATTAGTATATATTCTGCTACTGTTGGCCTGAATTGATCTGTCTGCGAATGTGTTTATCTTGCTTGATAAAGACAAAGCGATGGGGTGAAAACCATTGATGCAGCAAATCCAAAAACCTCCTTCCCTTGTCCGACCAATCAACCATTGACAACGTCTCTCTTCCCTCTCTCTCTGGTCCTTCTCTAGATACACAGAGAGCTGGGCCCTATTCGTACACAGTGAAGCCTTCTCCACGGCCCTCCATAAGGTTACATTCACAACATTTAGGAACACAGTTACACAAGTATCTTAAAAGTGCTTTTACCCCTGTACTTGTTTCAAGAGGAAGGAATAGGGAAAAGCAGCAAACTGCAATCCAGTCTAAATACCTAAACGGGAGAATATTAAGACGTTTTAGCGGGGGCTGCGGCGGTTAAACATATGCATACAACATGTTGGGGCTGGGGACCCCCTGCCAGGGCCAGGCACGACAAAGCCTCTCTAACAGGAATACCTCTGGGATCGCTAATGATTAATTAGCTTGTGTCATTAAGTGAGGCAAATGTCACCCTAGCTTCCTGGGGAAGCTGTCACACCACGTGTACTACTCTACAAGCTTCCCCTGAGCTGTGCCGGGGAGCAGAGCCCGTTAAAAAGGCAAACTCTGACATCTAGTGGCCAAATACTGCAGTACACACGTTTCTACCAGCTCTCATACAGTGCAGTCGGATACAATGCATGGTCCTCTGTTTTTCCTACAACATAGACATTTGACTAAATCTAAGATGTGAAAAACTACAAGCCGTATGCACTAAAACTACAAGCCGTAAGCACTAAAATGCCACAGCAAGCGAGACACATATGCACCCACTGGACTAAACCCTGGTGTAAAGAGGCTTGCTACACTCAGGCAGTTAACATGAGGAGCCGGTGACCTTTGACCTGGAAGCGCCACTCACCCCGACAGTGATGCATTATTACTGTCAGACTGGGACGACCTGACACATGATGTCTCTGTACACACCACACTTTCTTAACACTACTAATACATATGACTAATACACTTTAAGCAAATCTGTCTTATTTAAGTCTATCAATTAAATAAAACAAATCAAAATATATATATTTTTAAGTACAGTAATGTTATACTTAAATCCCAAGTTTATACTGATTGTTTTTAAAAGTATTCTTACCAGGTCTCCAAAATATCCACTTGGTTTTGAGGTTTTGCATTTGAAGACTTCCATGGGTCTTAGATGAACTGCCAGTGGACCATTTGGAAAAGTTATCGATATATATTCATGCACCAAGGCCTTTCTTTGCATTTACTAGCATTAGACCAGTGTCTGTCTGTCTACTCTACCCACTACATCTCTATGTCCCTATGAGCTGAACTGCAGGTCGGTGCTGGCCGTCTGGTCTGTTAAGACTGGAGTCCAACAGAGTGTGAGAAGATGGCCCCTCATTTCCAAATCATGGTGAGGGGTATGAGGAGGTAGCCAGTGAGAGGCATTAAAAGACACAAACTAGAGAAGCTTAACTGGGGACTCACATCTGTCCATGCCCACGTTTACACACACACACCGCTCTCTCTCTCTCTCTCTCTCTCTCTCTCTCTCTCACACACATACACGCCGCATGAACACACATGCACATACAAAGGCACACCTGTCAGTGCTTTTCCACTGCGTGAGCAAGAGCAAAGAAGTCTGGCCCTCCCTCGGCCTCTCTGTATGTGGTAGTCCATGTCTGTTTTATATAAGAAGATCAATCCCCCCTCTCTCATCTATAACCCTGAAATAATTGCATGAACAATTTCACATTTACTCAGCGCATGCGAACCCACATTTCTCTCTATCCTCGATATTTCTCTGTTTCACACATCATTCTATCCTTCCTCTCTCCTCTCTCTATTCTTTCCTTCTCTCTCCCTCTCTTTCTTTCTCTTGCTCATGCATAAATGCAGGAGCCTGAATCTGACCCATGTGGCCACAGTCCCCGATCCATCTTATTAGAGCCGGCAGTGTAAAGCTCTACCACGGGTCTATAGAGGATGATGCAGAGTACAGGAAATCCTGACTTTTTCCTCCATCATCAATGTGTAGCTGCTCGTAGTCTAAGAGACTTCCTGAAGTCAGGAAGCATAAAGTGTGACGTATCGTCAGTGCGCTGTTTGTGTGTGTTGGTATTATGAAAGACTCACACAGACAGCAGTATATATCTGTGTTCTTGCAAAGTCTCTGCGTGTGTTTCTTGCTTAAGGCGGGGGGCCAGGAGACTCCTTGTTATACTAGTGTGTTGGTCTGTGACGTCCATTTCCAGGGGAACTCTGTCACATAGAAAGATTTAATTAAAGAGCACTTTGCTCCAGAGTAGTCCCCTCTCTTTGGAGCCCTTCCCCACAACACTGCTTGTCTAAAATTAATTAGCTTGGGGCCTTTGGTGGTGGAGCGGGCAGATCCTCAATGGCCAATGGGAGGAATCGTCTGTCCGTGAATGGAGGCCTGCCATCTGAGAGGACACTTTATTTTTCTACACTTGAGGTTTGTTCTCTTTTGTGACCATTATCCCATTCACTTTCATGCAGCTGTGACCCCGCTAAAAAACTCTTTGTGGTTGCTCCATGAATACAACGAATGTGTCCATGGCAGGTAGCCCTTATAGTAAGTTAATCTCCTGAAAGAGCCCCATACAAGTACTTTTAAATTCTCCCTTGGCCACTGAGGGCTGTCATCAATCGGGCACTTCTCTCCTTTGTGGGCCGGGCCCACTTGCGTGAATGTGAAGCGCGGCCAGTGACAATGGCTGCCAAGTGTGGCGAAGTAATCACCTTCTGGGGAAAACACAAGTAATTACTTCTAAACTGTTTGGGCTCTGGAGACAAATTCAATTGTAGTGAGCAGAAGAAGTGAATGGGTCCTTTTCAGGGGCAGTGGTGTGACGCCCGCTCTGTGAATCTCCTGTTTATATGTTTGTTTATAGATAAAGCTCTCTTTAGCCACTGGGAGTAAAAGGGAACATGTTGGATGTGCGTGTGAGTGTGTGTGTAACGGAGTAATTTGTAAAGTTCATATTTAGTTTAGAGTGATCAACACAATATTTATCCTATTTGGAGTTTCTGTAAAACACAATTTCCAGTGTTTTGTTTGTGACACTCAAGGTGTGGGTTGTTGGTCACTAGATTAAAGCTTAATGTTATTCTCAAATCACACTGATTATTCACTGTTGTATGGTATTTATGACATCCTGTGAACACTGTGTGATTCTGTAGCAGTTGACAAAGTCTCTGCCTTTTTGTTTTGATTTCCTACAAGCCTCTCAGGCTGGTGTGTACAGTTATTGCTGTCTGATTAGGATATGAGGGCCTGTCTCCAAGAGACTGGTGTTTACAGAACAGTTGTTGCTGTCTGATTAGGATATGAGGGCCTGCTCAGAAAGGGTCAGCTAGACTCGTAATAAACTGGATGGATGTTGACTTTACCAACGAATGCTCTTATTTTTGTTCACCTGGAAAGTGTGTGAGAACATTCCCTGATCTTATGGAATTTTCCAAGAATAAAGCACATTTGCACTTTAGCTTACTTAAAGTGTGTGGGAAGGGACGTGGTAGTCTCTAAATACATTTGACTCAGCTGCTACCAGAGTGTTTTAACCCATTTTACATTTTTGGTTTGGCTCAGTTACACGAGCAGTGAGTATGAATTGCCTTTCAGCAATTATATTTATATATTTATTTATAGCTGCCCTAATGAATTGTCAATGTAAAATGTAACTTTACATATATGTTTTATGCACGTACATCAAAGAGCTCTCTAAGCTAGGCTATATAATACTTAATACGTCTATGATGAGGCAGTGCAGCAGTAGATTGTAGTTTGATGTATTAAGCATGTGGATGGGCAATGTGAAGGGAACACTAATCATGAGGGTTTGGATATCAGTGGTTTAGAAACAGAATGACGTGGGCTAAGGTGTTTCTTAACATTGCCACACACTTCACTCTGCATACATTTTTGGTAAGTTAATTTTCATGGTTATATTAAATCCTTAGATTTTTCTAATTATTTGCATTAAACCATTGAATTAAGATTAATTTAGGGGTGTATGGGGAAATAATTACTATAATTACTTCCAACCCCCCTACCCAAAATAAATCGGATTAAAAGTCTTAATTTCAGCACTAGATGGCAGTATAAAACCAGATAGATAGATAGATAGATAGATAGATAGATAGATAGATAGATAGATAGATAGATAGATAGATAGATAGATAGATAGATAGATAGATAGATAGATAGATAGATAGATAGATAGATAGATAGATAGATAGATAGATAGATAGATAGATAGATAGATAGATAGATAGATAGATAGATAGATAGATAGATAGATAGATAGATAGATAGATAGATAGATAGATAGATAGATAGATAGATACTTTATTGATCCCGGAGGGGAAAATACTGTAAACGGTGCATTCAAAATCCGTTCCTTATTTCCAACTGTAATAAGAGATTCCCTCACATACTACCCACTCACATTGCTGTAATGTTTGACAAGCCACTACTACACAGATCCTTTGATGACTCAATCTTCATCTGACAAAAGGACAGGGCTCTGTGACCTTGGCCTGCTACCTGGGTGTTGGAAAAGAGCCCTTCAGATAGCAAAACACAGACCTTGAGCCACTTCTCACAAATAAGTTTTTTTTTTTTTTTTCACTCACCTATTCGCACTTTACACCTCCAAAGGCAGTAGCAGCTGAGCCTGGTCTGAAGTACCATGAGTGCCAACCCTACCTCATCAGACGTAAGTTCATATTACAACTTGATTTGAACTCATCAAGGACTCAATTTCCATGGCTGATCAATAGGAACGTTAGTTCTTCCGATCAACAGCCTGGGGACTAAACATGTTTCATCTCCTCCCCATCTCTTCTTGCTCTGGTTCTTTTTCAACACTGTGACTTTCTCTTTTGATCTTTCTCATCTCTGCCAAAGGTTATAATGAGCACTAGTTAACAGCCTGTGTGTGTGAGAGAAAGAGAGACAGAGGGAGTATATAATAATATATTATTATATTAATTTTGAATTATTCCATACATGGTATTACCTATTTCCTGGTCACATGACCTTGACCAAGAAACAAATCCAGACTCTATTATAGCTGGCTTATAGAGCCAAAACACCCAGTGTTCTTACTGGTCAGACTCACAGATCATGTGGTCAGCATCAGGAAAAGCTCTTGGCCTTATAAATTACCTACAGTGGGGAGAACAAGTATTTGATACACTGCCGATTTTGCAGGTTTTCCTACTTACAAAGCATGTAGAGGTCTGTAATTTTTATCATAGGTACACTTCAACTGTGAGAGAGACGGAATCTAAAACAAAAATCCAGAAAATCGCATTGTATGATTTTTAAATAATTAATTTGTATTTTATTGCACGACATAAGTATTTGATCACCTACCAACCAGTAAGAATTCCGGCTCTCACAGACCTGTTAGTTTTTCTTTAAGAAGCCCTCCTGTTCTCCACTCATTACCTGTATTAACTGCACCTGTTTAAACTCGTTACCTGTATAAAAGACACCTGTCCACACACTCAATCAAACAGACTCCAACCTCTCCACAATGGCCAAGACCAGAGAGCTGTGTAAGGACATCAGGGATAAAATTGTAGACCTGCAAAAGGCTGGGATGGGCTACAGGACAATAGGCAAGCAGCTAGGCAACAACTGTTGGCGCAATTATTAGAAAATGGAAGAAGTTCAAGATGACGGTCAATCTCCCTCGGTCTGGGGCACCATGCAAGATCTCACCTCGTGGGGCATCAATGATCATGAGGAAGGTGAGGGATCAGCCCAGAACTACACGGCAGGACCTGGTCAATGACCTGAAGAGAGCTGGGACCACAGTCTCAAAGAAAACCATTAGTAACACACTACGCCGTCATGGATTAAAATCCTGCAGCGCACGCAAGGTCCCCCTGCTCAAGCCAGCGCATGTCCAGCCCCGTCTGAAGTTTTCCAATGACCATCTGGATGATCCAGAGGAGGAATGGGAGAAGGTCATGTGGTCTGATGAGACAAAAATAGAGCTTTTGTCTAAACTCCACTCGCCATGTTTGGAGGAAGAAGAAGGATGAGTACAACCCCAAGAACACCATCCCAACCGTGAAGCATGGAGGTGGAAACATCATTCTTTGGGGATGCTTTTCTGCAAAGGGGACAGGACGACTGCACCATATTGAGGGGAGGATGGATGGGGCCATGTATCGCGAGATCTTGGCCAACAACCTCCTTCCCTCAGTAAGAGCATTGAAGATGGGTCGTGGCTGGGTCTTCCAGCATGACAACGACCCGAAACACACAGCCAGGGCAACTAAGGAGTGGCTCTGTAAGAAGCATCTCAAGGTCCTGGAGTGGCCTAGCCAGTCTCCAGACCTGAACCCAATAGAAAATCTTTGGAGGGAGCTGAACGTCCGTATTGCCCAGCGACAGCCCCAAAACCTGAAGGATCTGTATGAAGGAGTGGGCCAAAAGCCCTGCTGCAGTGTGTGCAAACCTGGTCAAGAACTACAGGAAACGTATGATCTCTGTAATTGCAAACAAAGGTTTCTGTACCAAATATTAAGTTCTGCTTTTCTGATGTATCAAATACTTATGTCATGCAATAAAATGCAAATTAATTACTTAAAAATCATACAATGTGATTTTCTGGATTTTTGTTTTAGATTCCGTCACTCACAGTTGAAGAGTACCTATGATAAAAATTACAGACTTCTACATGCTTTGTAAGTGGGAAAACCTGCAAAATCGGCAGTGTATCAAATACTTGTTCTCCCCACTGTAGGTCACTCACTGCAGGTTGGGTCCTGCTGTGCCCTGCCCCCTCCTAGCCTGTTGCTATGCCAACTCCTGACACGCTATGCTGTTTACATCCAAGACATTAAGATCCCCACTTAATCAACTGTCTGATTGGATTATTCAAACACTGAGACCATTAAGATGATTGAAGATCCAATAAAAATAACTGGGATAGAAGTCCTAAACATACTGTTATGTAGCTTTAGGATTTTAATTTAAAATCATTTGGACCTGTGGATATTTCAGAAATGTGTATGCCTCTACAAATGTATGTGGACACCCCTTCAAATTAATGGATTTGTCTAATTCAGCCACACCCATTGATGACAGGTGTAAACAATCAAGCACACCACCATGCAATCTCCATAGGAAAACATTGTCAGTAGAATGGCCTTACTGAAGAGCTCAGTGACTCTTAACGTGGCACTGTCATAGGATGCCATAGGATGTTTATCAAGTTCTTCCCTGCTAGAGCTGCTCCCGGTCAACTGTAAGTGCTGTTATTGTGAAGTGGAAACGTCTAGGAGCAACAACGGCTCAGCCGTGAAGTGGTAGGCTCACAGAACGGGACCGCGGAGTGCTGAAGCGTGTAAAAATCGTCTGTCCTCGGTTGCAACTCACTACCAAGTTCCAAACTGCCTCTGGAAGCAACGTCAGCACAAGAACTGTTTGTCAGGAGCTTCATGAAATGGGTTTCCATGGGCGAGCAGCCGCACACAAGTCTAAAATCAACATGCGCAATGCCAAGCGTCAGCTGGAGTGGTGTAAACACGCCGCCATTGGACTCTGGAGCAGTGGAAATGCATTCTCTGGAGTAATGAATCACGCTTCACCATCTGGCTACCTGCCCGAATGCATAGTGCCAACTGTAAAGTTGAGGGGAGGAGGAATAATGGTCTGGGGCTGTTTTTCATGGTTTGGGCCCCTTAGTTCCAGTGAAGGGAAATCTTAACGCTACAGCATACAATAACATTCTAGACGATTCTGTGCTTCCAACTTTGTGGCAACAGTTTGGAGAAGGCCCTTTCCTGTTTCAGCATGACAATTCCCCCATGCAGAATGCGAGGTCCATACAGAAATGGCCAAGATTGGTGTGGAAGAACTTGACTGGCCTACACAGAGCCCTGACCTCAACCCCATCGAACACCTTTGGGATGAATTGGAACGCCGACTGCGAGCCAGGCCTAATCGCCCAATATCAGTCCTCACAGTAATATTCAAACATCTAGTGGTAAGCCTTCCCAGAAGAGTGGAGGCTGTTATAGCAGCAAAGGGGAAACCAACTCCATATTAATGCCCATGATTTTGGAATGAGCAGGTGTACACATAATTTTGGTCATGTAGTGTACATTGATCTAAATCAGGATTGAATTATGTATGCATATGCTTTTCAGAGCGGGGTAACCAAAAAGCCTTTGCATTATGCACAAAGAGAAAAGGGGCTAATGTAGCTGATTACAGATGAACAGCTTTCAGTCTCACAGCGCAGGTGTCGTTGTTTTATGACAAGCTCGAATCGACTGTGTTTAGGGCTAACCCACTGTCCATGGGTAAGCGCAGTTTTTCCATTCCGTTATGTTTGATCTGTCATGAAAATGGCCGGTAAAGAGCAGTGGAGGTTATATCCTTGTGATATATGGCTGCTGCCATTGACTATACAGTGGCGACTGACTAAAATGGGAGCGCGGCGAAGCAATGACAATCGAACGGTATCAATGGGGGAACCAGCGCTCTGGTGCTGAGGAGAACGGAGCATCATCACCGACCAAAACACCGCAGCCTTCAGCATCTCAACAGAACCAGCCAGCGAACAAAGTAAAGATGGCCATTTCAAGGTAAAACGTTTATTCTCAGTGATACATTTCTTGCTATTTGGCAACAGTGGAGAGCAGCCGATACAAAATCGATCAGTGATGTTTGTATGGGAACATCAGTGATGTTTCAATCCTTTTCATGTTTGAATCATTTTCCATTTCAATTCGCCTATGTAAAATATATGTTTATTTGCAATTAAAGTGAGGTATGTTATAATACTGTGTCTCATGAAATGGTGGATTTTGATATGTGAGAACAGTAGCCTAATGTGTCTGGTGATTGGGTCTCAAATTGACACAGGGTTCTGTTGACAGATAATGAAATGCACAGAAAGATTAATTATGATACTCTCTTTACATGTCTAATACAGCTGTATTGCCATAGTGGTATACTATAGAACATTTATAGCCTGTGTGTGTAAATTTCCGTCTTTCTTTCCGTCTCAACAGTATAGTCCTTTAGAATTAAAGTGTGACATGTTATGATGTATGAAAACAGACTATCCCCCGTTTGAGCTTGTGCTTTTCTCTTCTCTGTCATCGTCTCCTTCAAGATGAAAATCGACTGACAGGTAAAAAGGACCTGTGAGACGGAAACTGGGTGGAAACTGTCGGAGCTACAGCCACACATGCTGTCTCACCCACCCCGCCAGCCTCAGCATGCCCACTTCTGAGGCCCCTGGTGTGGGCAGTAACTCTAGCGCTGAGCCCTGGGACCCTGGTTCCTCTGGTCCTCCTGGCCCCACAGACTGGCCGTCGGTGGCCAACAGCGTAGTGAAGATGGTGTTGATCTCAGCCATCGTGTGTGTGTCTCTGTTTGGTAATGTGGTGGTGTTGTTGGTGTTCCAGAGGAAGCCTCAGCTCCTCCACGTGGCCAACCGCTTCGTGCTCAACCTCCTCCTGGCAGACCTTCTCCAGACTGTGCTGGTCATGCCCTTCGCCATCGCTGCCACCGTGCCCGGCGTGTGGCCCCTGGATGCCCGCCTCTGCCAGGCCCTGGTTGTGCTCATGCACCTGTTTGCCTTCGCCGGGGTCAACACCATCATCGTGGTGTCAGTGGACCGTTATCTGGCCATCATCCACCCACTGTCCTACCCCACCCGTATGACCCCTCATCTGGGGACCAACCTCATCGCCTGCACCTGGGTGCTCAGCCTGCTCCAGAGCACTCCGCCCCTCTACGGCTGGGGGGCCATAGACTTTGACCGCAGGCATAACGTGTGTTCTGTGGTGTGGTCCTCCAGCCTGTCCTACTCAGCCCTGGTTGCCACTTTCTCCTTCTGGCTGCCGGTGCTCATCATGCTGGGCTGTTACTGGATGGTGTTCAGGGCAGCGAGGAGGCAGAATGCCCTGGTTCACCCCATCCAGACCCACTTTAAGTCCCAGCCTAACCAGCCTCCGGACTCCCAGGCCCCCTGCCTCGGCAGCCTCCAGAGCCAGTCCCAACAACCACTCCCACCCTTGGACTCCTTCTCGGCCGGGGGGTACCCCATCCGGGGCAGGCACAGACGTTTCCACTACCACTGCAAGGCAGCCCGGGTGGTGTTCGTCATCATGGCCTCGTACATCCTGAGCATGGGACCTTACAGTGTTCTCAACACGGTCTCCATTCGCTCCAGTGCTGCTGTGCCTCCATGGCTGGCCTCCCTATCCCTGGTCCTCTTCTTCTTGCAATGTTGCCTCCACCCCTACATCTACGGCTACATGCACCGCAGCGTGAGGAAGGAGTTCCTGGACCTGCTGTGTGGTCCGCTCTGCAGGCAGGGCTTTCCCTGCCACACCTCGGCACAGGACAGCTGCTTCACCGTGACCGACGGACGATCCACGCAGCCCCATCTGCCCAGCTTGGCTACCCGCGTCTGCCCCCTCCGCACCTGGGAGGAGGGCACCACCACAGAGGCTACCTCCTCCTCCCCCACCATGGATAGGAGGTCCAGGGACAGCCGCAAAGAGACCACCTCCACTAGCCTGAGTTCTGAGAGAGACCAACTCCACCAGCCTAAGTTCTGAGAGAGACCACCTCCACAAGCCTGAGTTCTGAGAGAGACCAACTCCACCAGCCTAAGTTCTGAGAGAGACCACCTCCACTAGCCTGAGTTCTGAGAGAGACCACCTCCACCAGCCTAAGTTCTGAGAGAGCTCAACGTCCACACAACCACCTAGTAGAACAGTCTACAGAGAAACAGTTTTTCATGTGGCGGTTTTCCCCTCCAGTGAAGACAACATGGTTAAACTTTAGCAGATTTGCCTTCTGGTCTACAGGGTTTTCCATTCTGACAATGGCTGTTTCCTTTAACTTGTCCATTGATATTTTTGCCAACGTTTAGAAAGTTTGCATAGATAATAGATTTGACAATTGCCTGCTATGGTTCATTTCCATTTAACTATGTTGTCGATAAAAACAGCTGGACGTAATGACGTCACACCTAATAAAACACTTTTTTTGTAAAAATCTATAATGTCTAATACAATTAAGTGGTTGAAGTGTTTCCATTACCCGTTTAAGCAAATTGCCCATTAATAAATTGTCGACAGCCTGAAATAATTGGGTGGTGAAACTTGCATCCAGCCAAGCAGGAAATCAACGCGAAGCAATTCAGCCATTCTTGAAAGTTGGTACAAAGATCCTGCAAAGAAACATACTTTTTACAGTTAAAAAAATAGATTTAGCAGGCAGTAGGCATTTAGAATTAAATGTGGGGAATAATTTTTAGAAATAAAGTTTGACAAAAGAAAACCACTTGTTGAATGGATATACATGTTGTTGATCTTTAGAAAATGTCTCCTATATCTGCGATTTTTTCAACGATTGTCAAAATAAACCTTGGTCAATTGAAAACTGCCTCTTGTCCATTTGTCGTGATGCAGGGTCTAGATTTCCCAAGCAGAGTTTTTTTGTCATATAAATGGTTCTAGAAAAGTCATTGCGGTGTTTTCCTTGAAAAACCATGGTTAGTTGTCCTGTTGTTTGGCTATGGTTGATGCGTTTTCTACGCTCAGACAGAAATCTATGTCAAATAAATCACGTACCATCATTTGACTGTTCTAAACATTGTTACAAAACACACACTCCTCATGGTGACAGCTTATAGTATTGTCTGTCTCCTGTCAGGAGCATTATTAGAATGTGCAAACCATCACTACTTACCCTGCCTGTGGTTCAATAATGTTGTACAGTGTACTCTGTAGTCTAACACATGTCAAGGAAGAGATGGCTGAGAGACCAAAATGACCAGTGATTCATGAACCTGGTTCACTAGTTTAGCACCAGAGTTATAACAACTAGCTACCTATCATATGCACAGCTGTCCTTCTGCATTTCCTAAACAAAATCTCATCTACTAACCCCATTTATCTCTGTGCCCCATTACTCAGTAAGATTAAGCAGCCTGCCAGTGCTGCCAATAAACTCAGGGTGTTATGGAGACTGGAGTGCCCATGCATGTCCTTGAAGCCTCTTGTGCGGGTGAATATTGCTCGCTCTGCCACTGCACCGTCTTCTTCCCTTTCAAAGCACCTCTTGTTACTGAGCTGTGCAGTGTCTCATTGACTGCTCTAGGCAGCCTTCTGAGAGGTACACTGGTCATGTTTGCCCAGCCAGTTTGGCCCTCTCATCTCAGAGGTTCAAAGGGGGCTGGCTGAGAGCTCATGGTAGGGCTCCACTGACTCCATATCACTTTGCAGCTTCTGTAAAGCGTAATTAGTATTAGTATACCATATCAGTATTACTTTATCTTTGCACTTCATTCAAGTTTTCAATACAGTAAAATGTACACAACTCATAAATGTGCATATATCGATTCTGAAATGTATTGCTCAAAGCCATGATGCATGAACAGTCTCTAACCATGGTCTTGAGGAAACATGACCGTTGGTTTTCATAGTACCTCAAGTGTAATTGTTCAATGTAAAGCAAACTCATCACAGAACTGTTGGTTACCAAACTGGAACATGGTGCTGATAAAGTTACAGTAGTTATTTTCAGCAGTGGTTCCCTGCTTTGAGTAGAATCTTTCAGCAAGTGTAATCTGTATGCATGTTGAGAGCCTGAAGTGTTAAGTATGAGCGAAATAGACTTGAGTGCTGAGAATCTCAATTTTCAGCCATTTTGTTTAAAGGCAGTTGACTTGGAGTGCTATTTGACAATCAACACTATTGTAAAAAGTACTGTGTGAGGTTTCCTGTTGAATATATCATGAAACTAAAAGTAGTTTTATAAGCAATCCTTGTTTAAAAACTAAAGGATGTGAGGATTTCTATTGTTTTATCATTTTCAACACAGTCCAAGGATATTTGTGTAGTTAATTTATAAAAATATAAATGTCAGTTCAACAACGCTGAAGAGAACTCCTTCAATGTCAGTAAGAGTTGAGTTTCTTTCAAATGGGCAATCTGGGATTTGAAAAACAAAGCAGCCACCCAGCCACTTGTTTTGGTATTTATATGTTCTATTCTTCAACAATCAAATGGCTGTATATCATTCATTTAAAAAGTACAAAAATGGATGTACCAAACCCAGATTGCCCCTTTAAAAGCTGAGAGAGTAGAGAGAAAATTAAAATGCAGTTGTTCTTTCCAATCAATCAAATGTATTTATTTATATGTAAAAACATTATCACCTTAGGTGATGACCACACTGCTAAAAAGAAAAAGCAGCAGTAGTTTTAAACATGTAGTTACAGTAAGTTACCTAAAAAGAAATAATAATGCATTAGTGTAATCTACCAAGTTTCTTTCTCCTGTGCCGTGTGAGATATTACAAATTAAACCCCCCCAAAAATTATGTTGATGAGTCCACTTACAGCAAATTAATCTACCATATCAACTAGATATGCTTCATAAACACGGTTGCATATTCATTCTTGTTTTCATTTAAATCAAAATATAGCCATGAAGATAACAAGAGGACCGACCGATCCGATCATGTCAGGGTTATTTATAAAGTAAACTATACCATACCTCCATCTTCACCTCTCCAAACAGATAAAAACCAACAAACAACAATATATAGCATGTATTTTAAAGGACAGTTCCATATAGGTGACATTTAAGTATGAAGTTTTATATATTCTCATTACAGCAGAGTTCGTGAAAAGCAGAATAAGAATATAAAAGCAAAAATAAAAGTACATTTTGTTTTACATTAGAAACTGAAAACAAAAGCATTTTGGCTCATCCTTCACCCACCCCCAACACTAAGCAGTCGCCCGTTAAATTAGATATTCGTGACTAACCTTGAGGATTGCGGTGCAAGTCAAATCAAAACGTCAAATAATCTTAGACGGTAAAAGCAAAAACAAATGACAGCAACATATCAAGTTTCCGAGCCAAAACGAAGGAAGGGCCTCTCCAGGTCTTTTCTGAGATATGTGACGGTTTCAAGTTTGAGTGCATTCAAAGGGCTTCCTTTCCTCATAGCAGTCACTGTAAAAGCACTGCACTGGGAGAGCAGGGAGTCCGGCCCTCCTTCCTTTAGTCCACCTTGACAACACTGTAGATTTTATTTACAAACCAGAAGCAGGCAAAGAAGCCAATGGTACCTGAGAAGAAAGGATAGGACAGGGATTCATTTCCAGAGGGGGAAATTGTCTTTAGACACACAATTCTGCTCTATACAAAAATACACATTACACGCAACATAATACATACATTGCACATTACCCATGTCAGACGCATTGTACACATCTCGTACAAACAAACACTTATAGATATTAAACATTTGCAAACTGCCCTCGCAAGAAAGGGTTAGGACACTGAACTTGTAAAAACGTTGAATTTGTAATGGTGCAAGCACCCACATCAGCCTATTGAAACACCTGGGTAAGGCAGAAAGGACTCAGCGCACGTGGCTTTTGAATGTGATGCGGTTTCATCTACACAGGGATGATTTTAGCAGTGAGACGCGGGCCCCGTGCAGCGCAGGGAGGTGGGGACGAAAAAAACTAAAGAATAAAAACACAAAACTAATGAAAGAGCGCAGGGGGCGTGGCACTTCAGGAGCATACGCTCCCAAAATAACCCAGGCGTCACATTTTATAGCCGCCCGGCTCGCTATCCCACTAAGTGCCACCAAATTCTCCTCCTTTAAAAAGGCAGATTAATTCCTATTGAACAGAGGTGGCTCCAAACACGCAGATGAAGCCACAGGTCTGCCAAGGCAGTACGCACCAACCACCATTCCATTTGGCAGGAGGAAATCTAGTTATTATTTTTTATTTTATTTTTTATCTCCTCTCTGGAGAGAACCCAGTAGATAACATGTTAATTGAGCAAAATCCCAGGAGAAGAGGAATTCCTCAAACTCAAAGCCTGTATCTGGCGGCTCAATGGGGGGCTGGACAAGAAACTCTAGAATTCAGTTTTGATCAAAAAAGTTGAGGAAGTGAAAGGAAAGAAATTAGAAAATAATTTTCTTTAAAAAAGGCAATTAGGAAAAAGGTCAGATTAGGATTATTCAGATGAAGACCCTGAGCGGCCGGCCGGGAGAATACATTTATTTTTCGGGGATTTATTTTCAGTAGCGATGATCTTCTGCCAGCCCATTCCAATACTGATTATCCCAGTTAAGATAAGGCTTGACACTGCTCAGCAATACCGGCTACTTTTTTGGCATTAAGACACCAAGTTCCTATGAGGATGTCTTCATAAAACCACAGGCCAATTATGGAAAAACCAAATGGCTTCAGTAGTAGTTTTGTATCGACTTTCCATACATTGTGTCCTGTGTCACATGTGTGTGGGTGTGTAAGCCATGGCCAGAAGAGGCCAAAGAGTGCCGTAACCAATGTCAACCGTGTCCATTTCTAGCCGTTCCACATCACAGTAAGCACAGAGGGAGGGAGGCAGCTCTGTTCATCACAGCATTGTTGTGTGTGTGTGTGTGTGGATACGACGTAAACACCCACATTGCTCTCCTCATGGTACACAGCTATATATTGAGTGCCAGCGTGGGGAAGTTGCCATAACAGCCGTAGTCAGGGATGCTGGTGCATCTAATAGAATCCATGGCAACCGGTAAATTGTGCGCTGCCTCACATTGATTTTCTAGGAGACGAAAGACACCATCTCTAAAAGGAAGATCTATGGTTAACCATCCCAAAGGTTAACTACTACAAGCAGCAATGATTATTATTCGTTTGCTGATGACCCTTTTAACAGTGCTGATAATGTCTCACTGAGGAGACCAGGGGAGGGCCTGTTGATCTTGAGCTTGGCTAACACGTATTGAAAATCAGGTCTGATGTGCACTATACGTGCGTTGTTACGCTACAGCATTATTCTTAAAATGGCTTAAATTATTTCTCCCCCCCCCCCCCCAATCTACACACAATACCCCATAATGACAAAGCAAAAACAGGTTTAGAAATTGCAAATGTATTCAAATAAATTGAAAACTGAAATAGCACATTTATATAAGTATTCAGACCCTTTACGCAGTACTTTGTTGAAGCACCTTTGGCAGCATTTACAGCCTAGAGTAGTCTTGGGTATGACGCTACAAGCGTGGTACACCTGCCTTTTGAGAGAACCTTCCAGAAGGACAACCATCTCTGCAGCGCAGCACTCCACCAATCAGGCCTTTAGACGGAAGCCACTCCTCAGTAAAAGTCACATGGCAGTTTGCCAAAAGGCGCCTCTGACCGTGAGAAACCGTCTGGAGGAAACCTGGCACCACCCCTACGGTGAAGCATGGTGGCAGCATCATGCTGTGGGGTTGTTCTTCAGCGGCAGGGACTGGGAGACTAGTCAGGGTCAAGGGAAAGATGAACAGAGCAGACTGGGGTGAAGGTTCACCTTCCAACATGACAAAGACCCGAAGCACACAGCCAAGACAACGCAGGAGTGGCTTTAGGACAAGTGGCCCAGTCAGAGCCCGGACTTGAACCCAATCGAACATCTCTGAGAGACCTGAAAATAGCTGTGCAGCAACTCTCCCCATCCAACCTGACAGAGCTTGAGAGGATCTGCAGAGAATAATAGGAGAAACTCCCCAAATACAGGTGTGCCAAGCTTCTAGCATCATACCCAAGAAGACTTGAGGTTGTAATCGCTGCCAAAGGTCCTTCAGAGTACTGAGTAAAGAGTCTGAATAATTATGTAAATGTGATGTATTTTTTATTAGCAAACATAGGTTGTGTGTAGATCGATGAAGGAAAAAAACACATTGAATCAATATTAGAATAAGGCTGTAACGTAACAAAATGTGGAAAAAGTCAAGGGGTCTGAATACTTTCCGAACGCATAATGCATGAGCAGGAACATGGTTGAGTGCTGTTAAGCCACAGCTCCTCTGACCGTTTTTTCCCCCATACGGTTGAGTGGGAGGAGTTTACTGTGTAGAACACAGTCAGTTTGGCCTTTCTAGACCTGACAAGAGGGCAGCTTTGTCAAGTCAATTCACCTCTTTCAGCATATGAAAGAGCTGCCATTATGATCAAGCAAAAAAATTGCCTTTATTTAGACTGTTTCAAGGATCCACTCCAGCATCAACGAAGACACACCTTTAAGACGTTGGAGTAAAAGTCTGTCTAAAAAGTTTACATTTAGCACAGTGTAGCTGTACCAGTGGCGGTCGGTGCCATTTAAGATGAGGGAGGTCCAATAAATTGTTTCTCATGAGCGTGGCCTTATTTCTATTACAGCATATTGGATGACTGTCATTCATTTTCCATTCACCCAGCTCAATGGAACATGCAAGCTTACAATATAGGTGCACAGGTCGAGAGAAAAAAACCCAGTGTGAGTAATCAAGGTGACAGACAGCGACACATTCAATACCGCCTTGCACACTCCTGCCTGCATCTAGCTGATCTAGGGTGTAATCATTAGTCCAACAGTTGCAAACAAGTTTCTATTGGACAAATGTAGGTATGTTTCCCCCGTTTCATTCCGTTTGCTTCAGTTTAAGAAATGTTTATCAAAATCGGCGGAATTAATACACGCCTGATCACACGCAAACACAGTTCACTTTCATAGCAGCCACATACAAACAGCATGATCCCTTTGATCGTTGCAGAATTCCTTCTCGCATCTACGCTCTCTCCTCCTCTCACCTTTTCACTTTGTTTGTGGACTTCAGTGCACAACACATCAGGTGTCTGTGAACAGGCAAAAAAAACCTTTCCAAGCCAAAACTTCATATCATAACTGCGAGGCTCTACACAGCCTACATCATTGTCACCATATTAGCTAATGTCAAAGTCAACATGGCTACTAGAGCAGTTACACCGACAGGCCCCAGAGGCAATAACTTAATACAACCAAAAGATTACCTTGACTTGGAAGAGTTGTTTGATGTTTGATAGCCATAGCTAGCTAACATAGCATCCCTCTTTGAGTAGGCTAAACTATATAGCTGCATTCATTCGCTAAGTGAAAGAAATTAATTTAATTTGAAAGAAATTAATTTGTCAACTAAATCACCCCATTTTATGCACTGCAGAGCTAGCTAGCAGAAGCTTATGTTTTTAGTACTAGATTCATTCTCTGATCCTTTAATTGGATGGACAACATGTCAGTTAAATCCTGCAATAGCTCTGATGGGTTCGAGGACATCCTCCGTAAGTCGTCTTAATTACAGTATAAGTTTATGGAAGGGGGTGAGAAGCATGAGCCTCCTAGGTTTTGTATTGAAGTCAATGTACCCAGAGGAGGACGGAAGCTAGCTGTCCTCCGGCTACACCATGGTGCTACCCTACCGAGTGCTGTTGAGGATACCGTAGACCTTCATTGCAAAACAGTGTGCTTTAATCAATTATTTAGTATAGTTGTATCTAAAAAGAATAAACTTTAATGTTTCACTATTTAAATGTTTCTGAAATTCACTGAGGATGTTCCTCCCCTTACTCCTCTGAGGAACCTCCACTGAGCTGTACTGCCAGTAAAACCAGAGGTGTGACATCTGTCACTGGGGGGTTGAGCAAATAAAAGTTGCACAATCCTATGTCTATGGCTTCACTGGAACAGGATAGAGTTCCTGCATCCTAGTAAATGTGTACAGGAATGAGCCAAGCTCTTCCGTCTGACGTTAACCTAATGGGATTTTTCAAAAACTAAGCAATTCCCCATTCCTCATGACAAACTTTAAGATCAATAAAGTTCCTATTCGGTTTAGGAGTGATTAACACAACGTTTAGCATATTTATACATTTGACCCGTTCGGTTATACACATGTTTCCGGTGTCCCGTTTGTGACCCTCAAGGTGCGGGTTGGTCACTAGACTTGTAGCTGACTGTTGGATGGACTATTCTCATGTTGATAGTGAATGATGCCAGACTGGAGTTACGAGGACAGAGGACACGCCAATTACTATTGAATTCTGTGAACACTGATTCTGTAGCCTTTTTGTTTTAACCTCCCTCTGGAAGCCTGTAATACACGATGTCTCTGGGACACAGATAGCAACTACAGAGGATTTATCACCGTCATGTATAAAACTGCAAGCTGACGCCTAAGTACTTAGTGTTGAATTACAGGCGGGTTAATGTCTCAACCGTAGTCCATGAACAAACAATAGGACGGGTCATTGCAAATTACACAAGGTAATGTTTCATTGGAGGCGACAACGACCGGTTTAAAAATTACAATCGAAACCTTGCTTACGCAGTGTTCCCAGTTCACTCACCTGTGAAGAGGAAGAATATGAGCACCATGATGGATGTGTAGCCAAAGTAGAGGATAGTGCTGGCGGCTCCTACGATCTGCAGCTTTGAGAAGAAGTAGTGGACGGCGTAGACAAACAGGTAGACCGCCGTGAAGCCGCTGGTCAGGAACGAGCGCCACCACCAGTGATAGTCCTACAGGAAACAGGGCTTAGGTTAAGCTACAGACATTCTGAATGACATTGTCATTATGTAAATAGTGACCCAACAGTCTAAATTAAGTCACTGTGATGTCATTACAACATGTTTTGCCCACTGGGAAGTCCAAGGAAACGCTACCCTGGAAAATGTTTGTAATGTTATTTCGTAGTAGGCCACAATCCACATTTCAGTAACTTAACACCTATACGTTTCAGAAGACCGTCATTCTGAGAGAAAGCCCCATGAATAGTAGTTTCCTCTCACCTCTGCACACAAGTGGAAGTAGCACAGCAAGATGGTGGCCTCGGAGCAGGTGATGAGGAGGATGATGAAGACCAGGAAGAGGAAACCGAACATGTAGTACATCTGGTGAGACCTGGAACAGAAGATAAAACAAATCTAACCAACTTTATTACATCAACCAATCAGACAAACAAGACTCCCAAGCAAAGCAGGCGCGTTGCTTCAAGCAGAAGGACAAGACAGACGGACAGTCAGACAGATGACAGACATAATTGTATTACTGTTTTTTTTTTTTTTCTACCAGATGCTGTTGAGGATGAAGAAGAGCTGGATGAAGATGCAGCCGAATGGCAGGATGCCCCCCATGACGATGCCGGGGACAGGCTTGGTAAAGAAGGACTGTTCTGGGATTTGTCTGGGGATCTGGTTGGTTCTCACCGGCTGCTCAATGGACTGTAAAATGGAGCAAGAAAGGGGTGGTAACTCACCAAGACATGGAAAGTTGTACGCCATATTAAAAAAGGACTGGGTATTAACGTGGACATAATATCAGGTCCCGTAGTCACAATCCATTACATGGGGGATCTGATTTTAGACTCACAGGTTTCTTGAAGCCGAAGTAGGCGCCGACAAAGGTGAGGGGCACGGAGATGCCAAACCACAGAGCTAAGATCGCCACCAGTGTGCCAAAGGGGATGGCAGCCGACGAGCCCTCCACCCACAGGATCAGGTTCATCAGGAAAAAGTCTGCAAATACAATCCTGGGGGTAGAAAGACAAAGGAGATATGTGAAGCATCTGTACACATCTCCCTGTTAAGAAGGAGAACGTGTCAAATCACCAAATTTGGATGCTACAGTATGAGAACAGCGGACCTACCCTGGACACAACAGTGCTGTCAACAGGACATTGGTCTTCCATTTCTCACCACCGAAAGCTGAGGAGACACAAATATAAGGGTTAAAATAATAAGCTATAAGCAGGGCACACAGAATAGAGACTCTTCAGGCAGAACAGAAATACATCTCTAACAATGGTTGGAGGGAATATCATACTGTCTAGCTCACATTTCTAAAACTCAATCTTATTTAGTTAATTCACATGTGGTAAGTTGATGTGTAAATGGGGCTTACTCTTGTATAGGCGTGCTGACACGTATCCTGCAGGGGTCCCCAGCAGAACCCACAACACCACAGAGCAGGTCATCAGAGCCCCTCGGTTAGCAGGAGACAGGAACCCCAGGCAGGCCAGGACTAGAGGAGACAAACGCACGTAACATTACGACCATTACTCTAGTAAAAGTCAATAAAATACAGTAATAACCATTACTCTAGTAAAAGTCAATAAAATACAGTAATAACCATTACTCTAGTAAAAGTCAATAAAATACAGTAATAACCATTACTCTAGTAAAAGTCAATAAAATACAGTAATATCCATTACTCTAGTAAAAGTCAATAAAATACTAACTATTACTCTATATATTTTTAAAAAACAATTCTGAAGATGCTGTAATGCATTGTGAGTTTACATCGCTTAAAAAAGTATCTGAGGAAGAGTTACTTACAGAGGGTGATGAAGGTCATGATGAAGATCTGGGTTCCCTGGCCGAGGAACACAGAAAGCAGCATGCCCTTCCTGGGAGGCCTGAACACATCCCCGTGCACCTGCTTCCACCCAGACTCCTCCTGGGCATCCTCCTGTTGGGTTAGAGCACAAAACACAATCACAGCCAAGAGAACGGTCAAAGTTATACATATTCAAATTGCTTTGTTACAGATCAGCCAATCACCAAAATTGAGTCATTAGCCTATCTTCCAGCTTGTTTAACATCTGCTAGTGTAGCAAAAAAAAACACATCAAGACATGACATTGCCACGTTAGCCAATGGCTGTAAAATATGGTGTAAACATGAACTCTCAGCTTAGCCCGAAAGCAGACAATTTTTGAAATCTTTTGGTTTTACTCAAATGACTGGGCAGCTGTACGTTGAGACCTGCACTACACCATATTTTAAAGGTTGACGTTTTACGACGCCTCAAGAGATGGCTCCCAGAAATCACAACACCAATCCCCAGTTTGTGCTCAAATGGCTTTCGATAAGCTTACATAGGATATGGATTTTCCTTGTGGTGGTGGAATCTTTATCAAGTCTCCCTGTGAATGTGAAATGTTACAAAAAGGTTGCATGCTTGTGGGTTGGTAAGAAACATGGACACACATTACATGTTGGCAGACAAATCCTCCGCTATGTCCGTTTCACCAATTCTCTCATGATGGATTCATTTGTGTACAATAGAATACAATTCAGTAATCCGGAACAGTGTTTCTCTATGTTAACTTGGTTTCAAATTATTCTAAAAGTTGGATGGTCAAAGAGGTGAGATAATAAGAGTAAGTGTGGTGGTGGTGGGCGTTTCTTTACCTGGTCCACCTGGTTGTACCTGGCAATGTCCTTGTGCAGGGTCCTCAGCATTATCATAGCCACCATGCCAGACAGGAAGAGCACGATGACCAGAGAGTTCATGATGCTGGAAAGAACAAAAGTCATACACCATTAACATGACTAACAGCAGCAGAGGAGAATCATATTCTAATACACTGTAATGGATATATTTAACATGACTGAAGTTCCTGTTAGATTTACAGTGATCAACACAATGTTCTGCATATTTGGAGTTTCTGTTAGACACATGAGTTCGTGTTCTGTTTGTGACTTTTAAGATGTGGGTTGATGGTCACTAAACTTGATGCTGTATGTTATGGATTAAACTCATATCTGTTAATAATGATTGACGTCAGACTGGAGGTACAAGGACAGAGGACTTACTGATTATTATTGTATTCTGTGAAACACTGATTTCGTAGCAGCAAACAAAGTCACTACCTTTTGTCTTGACTTCCTACAAGCTTCTCAGGCTGGTGTTTCCAGAACATGTGTCTGCCTATTAGGATATAAGGGCCTTCTCAGGCTGGTGTTTCCAGAACATGTGTCTGCCTATTAGGATATAAGGGCCTTCTCAGGCTGGTGTTTCCAGAACATGTGTCTGCCTATTAGGATATAAGGGCCTTCTCGGGCTGGTGTTTCCAGAACATGCGCCTGCCTATTAGGATATAAGGGCCTTCTCAGGCTGGTGTTTCCAGAACATGTGTCTGCCTATTAGGATATAAGGGCCTTCTCGGGCTGGTGTTTCCAGAACATGTGTCTGCCTATTAGGATATAAGGGCCTTCTCAGGCTGGTGTTTCCAGAACATGTGTCTGCCTATTAGGATATAAGGGCCTTCTCGGGCTGGTGTTTCCAGAACATGTGTCTGCCTATTAGGATATAAGGGCCTTCTCGGGCTGGTGTTTCCAGAACATGCGTCTGCCTATTAGGATATAAGGGCCTTCTCAGGCTGGTGTTTCCAGAACATGTGTCTGCCTATTAGGATATAAGGGCCTTCTCAGGCTGGTGTTTCCAGAACATGTGTCTGCCTATTAGGATATAAGGGCCTTCTCAGGCTGGTGTTCTCAGAGAATGCCTGTTAGACATGTTCTCTGCTTCTGCACTGCAAGTCCATTACGAGGGCTGTCTGTTGAGAAACCTACCGTACCTGAACCACTGGATGTTGGTGTGCGGCATTGAGACCAAAATGTAGTCCCATCTGGAGGCCCACTTGATGTCGTTGTTTTCCTGTGAATTAAGAATATGATTATTCGTAACAAAATAATACTTCAAATGCTTCTATGAACTATGCTGATGACCGCACAAATTCAAAATGGTGCAAAACAAAATAACTTGTGGTTAATTGTTCCATTGGTCTAACGTACCTCGAAGGTGACAGAGTAGGTGTATGTGATCTTCACGTCATTGTCAAAATCCCAAGGAACCTCCATGGGAACGCCTTCACATGTCGGTTTGTCAGCATCAACATTTTTAAAACTGTCAAACAAACAAAAACATAAGTACATGTATATCTGGGGAAGCCGGAAATGTTAAGTACAGTCTCTTATATGTGAATTAGATGTGAAGCATGTCGGGAGTGTGTTGAAGGCCGTTGGTTAGGAATTCTCCCGGAGAATCTGATGTTCTCGTCAGTTCGCCTTCCGTTGACACTAGCAAGTCAGGAGCCAATCACCACAGAGTTTGGGGGTGTTCCCAAAGCACATTGTTAATCCCACGTGTGTAAAAACAGTGCATGTCAGTATGGATGGAGCGCAGTTCATAATACATGAATCATCAGCTCAGTGCTGCAGCATAGCCTTTATACGCTACAGTAATAGGCCTAATAGATCTGAATGATAAATGTACAGTTGAAGTTGAAATTAATTAACATTTATTTTTCAACCACTCCACAGATTATGTAACAAACTATAGTTTTGGCAAGTCGGTTAGGACATCTACTTTGTGCATGACAAGTAATTCTCCCAACAATTATTTACAGACAGATTATTTCACCGTATCACAATCCCAGTGGGTCAGAAGTTTACATACACTAAGTTGACAGTGCCTGTGGATGTATTTCAAGGCCTACCTTCAAAACTCAGTGCCTCTTTGCTCGACATCATGGGAAAATCTAAAGAAATCAGCCAAGACCTCAGAAAAACAATTGTAGAACTCCACAAGTCTGGTTCATCCTTGGGAGCAATTTCCAAACGCCTGAAGGTACCACGTTCATCTGTACAAACAATAGTACGCAAATATAAACACCATGGGACCACACAGCCGTCATACCGCTCAGGAAGGAGACGAGTTCTGTCACCTAGAGATGAACATACTTTAGTGCGAAAAGTGCAAATCATTCCCAGAACAACAGAAAAGGACCTTGTGAAGATGCTGGACGAAACCGGTACAAAAGTATCTATATCCACAGTAAAACGAGGCCTATATCGACATAACCTGAAAGGCCGCTCAGCAAGGAAGAAGCCACTGTTCCAAAACCGGCATAAAAAAGGCAGACTACGGATTGCAATTGCACATGGGGAGAAATGTCCTCCGGTCTGATGAAACAAAAATAGAACTGTTTGGCCATAATGACCATCGTTATGTTTGGAGGAAAAAGGGGGAGGCTTGCAAGCCGAAGAACACCATCCCAACCGTGAAGCACGGGGGTGGCAGCATCATGTTGTGGGGGTGCTTTGCTGCAGGACGGACTGGTGCACTTCACAAAATAGATGACATCATGAGGAAGGAAGATTATGTGGATATATTGCAGAAACCTCTCAAGACATCAGTCAGGAAGTGAAAGCTTGGTCGCAAATGGGTCTTCCAAATGGACAATGACCCCAAGCATACTTCCAAAGTTGTGGCAAAATGGCTCTGGGACAGACTGATCCAAAGTTCATACAACCATTTGATCAATTATTATTTATTTCCATTATAGGCTAAGAAGAGCAATGCACACACGGCAATACACGCAAATGTTCCAAAATAAAAGTAGGCCCAGCGTAAAACAATTTTCAATTTTCCTCATATAATGGCTTATATGAGGAAGTGTTTATAAATTAATTCCCTCAACGTTTTTATGGTCGGATTTTGGGTAGGTTACTCTGAAAGTAAGAAATGCATCAGAAGTAAAACTTCCAGGTCATAAACTATTTATGATTCAAAATGCTGCCAGACTGCAAGTATATCAACAAAATCAAACCTTAAACACGTTAATGTTAAATATCCTACATTATACGTATTTGCCAAACTTGACTGTTGTTTAGCCTATCTTTATGTAATTAAAAAAGGCTCATTCAAGTTTGGCTGCATTTTCTGGCACCTCCCTCATGTCAGCATCGGTATGGACAGGAGTCTGTAGCCCATATCACTTTTGACATGTAGGGTCAATATTTAAATACAATAGTTTTGAATATTATTCCAATGTTGGCCTTTATAGTGGCAAATATTTGAATCTGAATTTGTGGCTCAGTTAACAGCCACATTCATCTATTTTAGTATGGCTACTACACTTAGCCTATTAAAATCCCTGTCCTACACAAATCAATGAACCAGCATCATCGCGTGTTCTCAGCCAGCTTCATGTTTGAAGGAGAAGGAATCCCAGCCGAATCATGGACACCATATATTAAGAGTCCTTCCCCGACGTCTGTCCCTTTGAAACAGTATTATAAAGGATGGGGCTTTCAGTGGTTCATATGAGACTCTGCATGTGTATACAGATGAGCGCTAAAACTGAATTCAAACATTCAGAAATCTGGTTTAATGGATTAGATCATTAGATTTGGAAATCACACCATAACAATTAATCTGCCAAACTAATTTACCTAACGGTGCGTGGTGCTCACCAACTACTTCTCAGATAAGAGTTCAGTGTGTCAAATCAAAGGGCCTGTTGTCCGGACCTCTGGCAGTCTATGGGGGTACCACAGGGTTCAATTCTTGGGCCGACTCTATTCTCTCTGTGTGTGTGTGTGTGTGTATATATAAATTATATACACACACACACACACACACACACACATCAATGATTTCGCTCTTGCTGCTTGTGACTCTCTGATCCATCTCTACGTATACATCTGGCCCCTCTCAGGACACTGTGTTAACAAACCTCCAAACAAGCTTCAATGCTATACAACACTCCTTCCGTGGCCTCCAACTGCTCTTAAATGCTAGTAAAACTAAATGCATGCTCTTCAATCAAACACTGCCCGCACCTGCTCCCAGACTAGCATCACTACTCTCGACGGGTCTGACTTATGAATATGTGGACACCTACAAATACCTAGGTGTCTGGTTAGACTGTAAACTCTCCTTCCAGACTCACATTAAGCATCTCCAATCCAAAATTAAATCTAGAATCGGCTTCCTCATAAAAATGACTATCCTACCGATCCTTGACTTCGGCGATGTCATTTACAAAATAGTCATATCACATGCAATATTGTAAGTAATTCTTGGACTGAACTTACGTAGTCATTCACTCAGGAATGCATATTAGTATCTTGTCAGTTGTATCTTTTTTCACTGCTTTTAGTATATTGAATGTGCAATATGTGCATTTATCTGTAATTAAACCCTGCGCACTAAGGACTGTATTTTAAGGGAATTACTATTATTACCCTAAATTATATCATACACACATTTAGCTGTTTAAGTATATATTCCGGTCATTTAGCCGTACAGTTAATGTAACCATGCAAAATATTCAGTTAGCTGTTCATTTAACCAGTCTGTATATTAAGTAAACTATTATTACCCTCACTTATATCATACACACTTTTAGCTATTTCTCTGCCATCAACCTGTATAGTATAGTTAACCATGCAAATACTCCTTATTTATCTATATCAACTTGCAATATTTGTATCATTTTTTTTCTTCTTCACCTAACACTTTGTAACAATGTATAGTGTACATATTCAGCCATCCACCCATACTATGCAATGTCTTTTTATAGCTTTTTTGCACTCCAGACTTTTTCAGACACGATATATAGAGCGAAAGTATCTGTCTTTTGTGTATTTCGTTCTGGCATTTTGCACCTGCCCTGTGTTTTTTCATAGCTGCTTGACGAAGAAATTTCAAGAGCTACTATTGAAAATGGAATACATCTGCTTATACCCCACCTGATTTACACTGTCTGGGTCTTTCTGAAGTTCTTACCTCTTGGGCTCCAGTGTGGCAGCCACCAGGCGAGCTCCTCTCCACCCCTCCCCCTCCCCACTGTGGTAAGTGATTTTGATGGCCACGTGGTTGAAGGCGTAAAACGTATTCTTCTTTATGAATTCCACCTGAAAGAGATAAAGACGCCAGTCAATAACCCCAGTTTTCATCGTGTATACTTATACTAAACACAACCATGTACAAAACAGGTTATCATTAGAGCTATTCATAATAGAGCTTTAAAAACAGCATGCCTCAGTCATGGTCCAAATGTATGATGGGGTTATTATATTTCTATAATACAACACAGCCTGGCTTGAACTAGAATTGTCATAGCTTCAATCTCCGGCATTATCAGATTGATACTGGGCAACCATCCTATACGTGAGATAATGTAACAGTATGGCTCACATTGATGACACAGGCATCTTTAGCCAGGCCTTCGGAAGTGATGAGGCAGCCAATGGGGAACCCAGGATTGCAGTACTTCTGACTGTCTTCCACGTCATAGCACCAGGTGACTGGCATGTTGTCAACAATCCTGAAAACACACACATTTTTGTTAACTCAATTAAAATACTCTAAATTACACTGGGGTGATTTAGTTTAAACAAGTCTGTCTCCTGTAATTCCAACTCTGTCTAACCAAAAGCTGTGCAAAAATACATAGTGTTAACCCGTTGTATAGTATTAGTGTCTTGCTAAGAGGCCCTTCCATGCTTGGGGGGGTAAGCGGAACGGTTTCTGCACAATTACGTACGATTATCTCAACCTATTCATGAGAAGCAGAATGATTAGCTCACCAATGATGCTGGTAGTTCAACTCCATTCCTCTCTTGAGGAAGTCCAGCTTGTTCTTATCCTCAGTTTTTCCCTTCACGTAGGTTTTTGTGCACAATTTCTGGCATTTCACATCTTTTTTGAAGGAGAACTGAGGGAGCATGGAGAAGAAGAAAAAAAATTACTCGATGCTGTCATGAAGAGTAAGACCTACTGGGTATAACAAGAATAACAGGAGCTTGAATAGCCGGTCTTGCCAGGAGTGACACAAAACAATAGAATACAATACCTAAAAACAACGCCCATAGGACCTTAAGGGTATTTAAAGCCTTGGGGTAAATCAGACTATGAATGAGACCTGCCAGGAAGAATGGCTGATTGAAGATGGACCTGCAAACAGCATTGTCAGGGGACCTGAAAAACCACAATTAATGATTGGAAATATCATTATACTCTTGGGTAAATTATTTATTGTTAGGGCAATATCGGTGGAAATGTTACAAATTGGGAGGTTCAAGGCCCTCGTATGAAATCACAGTAAAATGAATGGTGGAATGGCCGCCTGTGGGTGAAAATCCAGCACCCCCGCCCCCAAACACACACCAAGAAAACTGCCAGGAAGATATGAATGAGTTCTCCCTACCTTGTATGGTGACGTCTCAATTCTCTCACCAAATAGCACCTGGCCCAGGTTCTCAGACGGTCTCTTCTCGTCATCATCTTTGCAGAAATCAAAGCTGTGAAAAATTAGATGACAATGATCCAACAAAAGTAAGATGAGGTAGAGAGGAATGTGATAAGATGAGGTAGAGGTATGTGATAAGATGAGGTAGAGAGGCATGTGATAAGATGAGGTAGAGAGGCATGTGATAAGATAAGGTAGAGAGGCATGTGATAAGATAAGGTAGAGGGATTTGTGCCAGTCACAGATACTACTTACACATCATATTCATAGGGAAGAACTGATTCCACTGAGTCCAAGCGATTCACAAATAGCTGGATAAAAGTCTGTAAGGAAAGAGAGAGATGGTCTTTATATAGGCATGTGACAGTGCAATGTTAAGGGAAGACATGTATCATCATTGGGTTGTCAGTATTGGTATTGTTTCTAGCCATTTCAATCTGAAATGTTCCCTTCACACAGACAGCAACAGCTGCTCTCCAACCTCCAGAAGGCTGTAGAAATGGGTCTCATGAACTTCTACGGGATGCTCTCAATGGTGCATCTGTAGAAATTCATGAGCCCATTTCTTCAGCCTTCTGGAGGTTGCTGTCTGTGTGAAGGGAGCATTTCAGGTTGTAAGTGATGTAAACGTTTGACCCTCTCCACTCTGGCCGGTCGATATGGATGGGGGCTTGCGTTCTTTGCTGTAGTACGTTATCATCGCCTTCGTTTTGTTGATGTTGATGGAGAGGTTATTTTCCTGGAACCACTACCGTTTTTGGTAATCAGGCCTACAACTGTCATCAGCAAACTTGATGAACAGGTTGGAGAAGTGCGTGGTCACGCAGTCATAGGTGAACATTAGTACAGATGGGGGCTGAGCAGGTAAAAATGCCCATTATTTAATGCATACTTTGTCCGTAGCTATGTTTATCCTGTGCAAATGCGATCTTGTTGGTGGGCTGTTGCAATCCGTAGTATTTCAAACTCATCGTCGTGGAGTTGAGAATTCTCAACTAACTAACGTCACTTGACTAGTTAGCATGTAGATAACGTTAGCAACTAACCACCAAACCAACCAGTATGAAGGAAATATAACAAAATACAAATTGAACATTTATAAAACTTCAACCTGAAAACATTCATCTTTAAAAAAAAAACACAAACATCGGTGTTAATTTACCTGACAATCATCACCTCCTTTATCGTCTTCACAAAAACTCACTGGGGCTAAACCCGGAAGGTAGAACCCTGAACAAGTACCGAAGGCAACTAACGTGAACACAAGTACCAAATCCGTGTCTATCCGCGTCTTCATTGTCTCGGTTTTGTTGCAAACTTCAATTCACCCGATGTGTAGTTCCGTTTTTATTTCTGCAAGGATAAATAACATTAGCTAGCCAACTTGATGGTGCGAACTTGTCAAGTACGGCCAGTTAGCTAGCTAGTTAGCGTCCAACACGTCGTTTGTGTGGTTGTCGCGAGGAAGAGGGAGGGGCGATACATTTGATTGGTCGGTCTTCCAGACTATTCATCTTTGTCTTCTTCTTTGGTTTTAACTACACGCAAAAGGTGTATTGTCGCCACCAACTGGACGGCGGTAAAAACATATATATTTTTTAAATGCCACTTACTACAGGGAAGATAAAATTTACATGAATCCACACAAACTACGAAATAATTTACAAACAAATGATCATATATATATTCCCGCTCCTTCAGTCATTGGAAACCTCAAATCCCCTGCTCAGGCTCTGGTGCCTGAGAGGGTGGGACAGCACGAGTCAAACCAAATCACATTTTATTGGTCATACACATATTTAGCAGATGTTATTGCGGGAGTAGTGAAATGCTTGTGTTCCTAGCTCCAACAGTGCAGTAGTATCTAACAATTCACAACAATACACAAATCTAAAAAGTAAAAGAGTGGAATTAAGAAATATATAAATATTAGGAGGAGCAATGCCTTAGTGGCATTGACTAAAATACAGTAGAATAGAATACAGTATACACATATGAGATGAGTAAAGCAATGTGTAAACATTATTAAAGTGACCAGTGATTCCATGTCTATGTATACAGGGCAGCAGCCTCTAAGGTGCAGGGTTGAGTAACCGGGTGGTAGCCGGCTAGTGATGGCTATTTAACAGTCTGATGGCCTTCAGATAGAAACTGTTTTTCAGTCTCTCGGTCCCAGCTTTGATGCACCTGTACTGACCTCGCCTTCTGGATGATAGCGGGGTGAACAGGCTGTGGCTCTGGTGGTTGAGGTCATTACTCCATGTAGTGACTCAGATGTTAAAATCTCTCAAGGATCTGACCCTTTTTTTACATTTTCGCCTAAAATGACATACCCAAATCTAACTGCCTGTAGCTCAGGAGGATATGCATATTCTTGACATAATTTGAAAGGAAACACTTTGAATGTTGTGGAATCAATAAAGGAGAATATAACACATTAGATCTGGTAAAAGATAATACAAAAAAATAAATAAAATAATTCTATTTTTTTTGTTGCATCATCTTTGAAATGCAAAAGAAAGGCCAGACAGTGATGTAGGATTTAGATGTTGTCCACCAGATGGCAGCAGTGTGTGTGCAAAGTTTCAGACTGATCCAGTGAAGAATTACATCACTACATAATATTTTGTATCAAGTCTGCCAGGAGTTTTCCCAAATGTGCCAAATAGTTTTTCAAGTAGATAACTATAGAGAACATACAAAAATGATGTGGTAATACAACATTTAAGTTTGCACACTCCCAGGAATGTCATGCATGATGGATCATTAGCTTCCCTACAGAAAAGACACTAACCTTCACACATCTAGATGGCCGGGCGGGGTGGGGGTGGAGCCAGAGGTCTAACTGTAGAACCCAGTTCCTACATTTGAATATAAAAATAGATTTTTCAAACAAAACAAAACTACACTACATTTTATCTCATGGACTCTCAAGATCAGAGCCAGATTACTGAATGTAAGTACATTATTTACCTTCAGAGGTGAATATACCAAACCAGTTGCTGTGATAAAAGTATTTTGTTGTTATGCACTATCCTCAAACAATAGATGGCCTCAGATCACTCCGAAATTGTAGGGTGCATCAGGGTTTTGACTTTGTGTTGTGGTGTGAGCAGAACCACCTTCAGCTCAACATCAGCAAAACAAAGGAGATGATGGTGGTGGACTTCAGGAGAACCAAGGCACAACTGACTGCTGTCCCTATACAGGGGATGGATGTGGAAATGGTTAGGTCATACAAGTTCCTGGGAGTCCATATGGACAACAGGCTGGAATGGGCTGGTAACACCGGGGCCCTGTACAAAAAGGGCCAGAGCCGACTCTACTTTCTGAGGAGGCTCAGGTCCTTCAACGCGTGCAGTAAACTACTGCATACCTTCTACCAGTCTGTGGTGGCCAGTGCCATCTTTTTTGCAGTGGTGTGCTGGGGAGCCAACATAAAAGCTGGTGATGCTTCTCGGGTAAATAAGCTGATCAGGAAGGCTAGCTCTGTCCTGGGGATGAGCCTTGACACTCTAGAGGAGGTGGCGGAGAGACGGATCATGGCCAAACTGCTGGCCATCAAGGACAACGTCACCCACCCTCTGCATGACATGGTTATGACACAGAGGAGCACCTTCAGTCACAGACTGATCCCACCACGGTGTGCCAGAGAGCGCTACAGGAGGTCCTTACCTGTAAATATAACTGTACAGCTAATTTAACCATGCAAAATATTCACTTACCTGTTCATTTAACCATTCTGTCTATTAAGTAAACTATTATTACCCTCACTCATATCATATGCATTTTTAGCTACTGAAGTATTTCTCTGCCATCGACCTGTATAGTATAGTAAACCATCCAACATCCACCAATGTATAGTGTACATATTCAGCCAACCACCCATACTATGCAATGTCTTCTTATAGCTTTTTGCACTCCAGACATCTTGTATTTCTATACTTTTTCAAGCTGCCGCTCTTTGTATCATGTATCGTGTATCTGTCTTTTGTGTATTTTCGTTCTGGCATTTGCACCTGCCCTATGTTTTGTCAATAAAGTACCTATCTAGCATGGTATTTTTTAGCTGTTATAGCTACTGTAAATTGGACACTGCAGATAGATTAACAAGAATTTAAGCTTTCTGCCCATATAAGACATGTCTGTGTCCTAGAAAATTGGCTGTTGTTTACAACACCATTCTAGTCACATATCGCATATTGAGTTACAACCGTCCCGTATAAGGCACACGGATCACTTAGAGGTTGAATAGCTCAGCTGCAGAAACATTTATGTCAATCTTTCTTGACATCGTTTACATTTTGGGCAGTGCTGTTTACCATCTCTGCTGTAAAAGCAACAAAGTCCACTTTCTTCACATGTAGCATGTCTGATGACCAGTGGCGATTTTAGCATTTACAGTAAATCTTTGTGGGGCAAACAAGATAAAATTGTTTTAGATGCATGCCAGCAAAGCCACTACACTACACAACACAACAGTAAACAATACATAAATTGCACTATAACAGTGACAAACAGTGCCCACAAACTGTTAGGGCCTACATAAAGCTGTCCCAACAGCGGAGTCCCAGCAGCAGTCCCAACACCTCACCACTGCTACACCTGGCTATCAGCGGAGCCTTGTCTGGCAGCGATGACACTCAGGCCTAAGTGTATGTTCTTCCAGACTCTTGGAAAGAACAGAGAAGTTATTTTATACCTCAGTGGTCTTCTCAGTAACACCATTTTAGCAAGCTACCTAAATGCTTCATCTTCCATGCTGTCAATGTTATATATTTGTATGTCTTACTTAGAAAGTATGCTGAATATCCCATCAGATTAAGAAAACATGACATGACATGCACATAAAAAACGGCAAGAGGCCGTGGTTGTGACTGGATCCTTGCTTTCTGGGGTCCTTTGGAAGTCCCTACCATATTGAAGTTGACATTTAAAATGGTTAAAGTAAGAGTTAAGGTTAGGGTTATGGTTAAGATTAGGGTAAGGGTAGGGGTTAAGATTAGGATAAAGGTAGTGGTTAGGGTTTAGGGCAGGAAAGTCCCAAGTACTCCAGATAGCACTATCTGTGCAGACATTTCACACCACCATGGAAAAGAGAAACATTCTTTTCACGCCACTTCGATACAGCTACGACCGGAAGGGACTTTTCGTAGCAGGTTAGGAGAATTTTCACAGCAATTTGGTAGAATTAACGTAGCAGGTTAAAATAATTAGGTTATCGTTAGGGTAAGGGGGTTATCGAAAATGCTCTCCTAACCTGCTGTTAAAATCCCTTCGTCGTAACTGTTATTGAAGTGGCATGAAGTTAATTCCACAAATTATAGATTGATGTAAATTCTTAGATAAAAAAATGCAATAAAACATTCTTAAGAACTATTATTACTTCTGAGTGTTTCTCTTCACCTTTGAAAATGAAATATATGTTTGAATATTTTACTAGTATTTCTATAGTCAGAATAAGAACCAGATACCTTTCTTTTCCTTCATCACCTAAAGTTAAAGAAGTAGTGATGGGAAGTTCGGCTCTTTTCCGAGAGCCGGCTCTTTTGGCTCAGCTCCCAAAGAAGAGCCGGCTCTTTCGACTCCTGAACGGCTCTTAATTTAGGATTTATTTGTAGGCCTTTATTTTACCCTAACTTTAAAAAAAAAAAATGGTTTGTGTGTTGAAAACCCTTTCATGTGCAGTGTTTTTATGCATTTATTTTGTTACAAAAGCATTCTTTTGTTTTTAATCATTTTAATCAAACATTTTTTTGCACAAATTAACAACAGAAAAACAGCAAATAAACAGAATTGAACTAGAACAGAACTAGAACCAAACTCAAGCAAACAGTATTAATGTCCTCAGTGAAGATTGGCATTCAAAAAAATCAGATGCCTCAGCTTTGATGGACTGATCCTATTTCTTCTTTCTGAGATTATCTGCCCTGTTTTTGAGAAGATTCTCTCTGAAGGAACCGATGTTGCCACAATACACAGTCTCCCTTCCATCACCTTCGCCAGGCGTGGAAAGACTGAGGCCTTGGCCTGCCACCAGCTCAGTGGGTCTTCTGCTCGTTGGATGATGGGCTCCTCAAGATAAGACCTCACCTCCAGTATAGCATCAGCTGTAGGATTTCTTCTTGTAGCATCTCCTGTAGCTCTTTCATCAAAAAGCCTCCAAACAACAGAGGTTTGTGGTTCCTCATACACTTGGCCTTCTAATGGCGGAGCTGGCTGGCTGCTAGGGGTGCATCTTGCTGCTGCTGCACTAATTCTCTGAAGTGCCTCATCAACAGCTCTGTTGTCATTGAATGCAAGTTTTTTAAACCTAGGATCCAATAATGTGGTTTCTGAGTGGACAGTGTTGTACTCCATACGCAGAAATTCCCGGTCCATGGCTGAACAAAGAGCTGCAACCAATTCTTTCCCTTTCTGCATGGTTACAGTCTGTTGGGCTGTCACACGCTGCAAACCTTTGCATAGCAGGAGCATTTTTGAGGCAGAAACATAGCTGAGGGAGAGAAACAGCAACTTTTAAAATGAAGCTTTTTTTAAAGTATGTGGCATATTATATGTGGCACATTATACTGTATTGTTTCTGCAATGTATAATAGTGACTGAATGGTAGTAGTGAAAAAAAATGGTCCAAGGTACCTGTCTGCACTTATTTCCACAGTCACCTCCTCAAATGGTTGCAGGACGGTGCAGACCTCTTTCACCAGCTCCCATTCCTCTTGACATAGAGCATCAACTGGTGCGTTGATGAGGGCCAGGGTGGAGATGATGGCATCTTTTGTTTCAAGAATTCGTTTCAACATATAAAATGTTGAGTTCCACCTGGTGGCACACTCTTGTTTGGGCTTCAGTTCAGGCATCCCCATCTGGCACTGTGTGGACTTTAGCCTCTGTGTTGCAACTGTGCTTTTGTGGAAAAACTCCACAACAGCCTTCACCTTATCCACGGTTGGTTTGACCACCTTTAGGGCATCTCTAATCATGAGGTTTAGTGTATGTGCCAGACATGGGTGATGGGTCCACTTAAGAATTTTTATGGCTTTGGTGATGTTTGCTGCATTGTCACTCACACAGCACACTACTTTGTCCTCTACTTGCCACTCTTTTGCCACTCTTACTAGCTCATCTGCTAGGTTTTCTGCAGTGTGTCTCTCTGTGAACTCAAAGCAGTCCAAAAGGCAAGATGTCATCTTGTAATTTTCAATGAAATGGCAAGTGACAGCCATGAAAGAGCAGGTTGTTCTGGAGGTCCAGCAGTCAGTTGTCAGGCAAACTGATGGAGCTTGTTTCACCCTTACTTGCCATAATGCCCGTTCTGTGTCATATAGTTTAGGTATTGTTGTTTGGGACAATGTTTTTCTACTGGGAAGAGTGTATGTGGGATTTAAAGTTTTGACAAAACTTTTAAAACCTCTGTCCTCCACAATTGAAAAGGGTTGGAAATCAGTAGCTATCATTTTAGCTAGCTCTACATCAATGCTGTGCTGTTTGGATGGGGTCATCACTTTGGGTATAAACTGGCTTATTTTGATTTGAGCTGCAGTAGGAGAGGTTATACCTGCATGTGTGGGGAAGCCAGTAGATGCTGCTGCAGTTGCTGTTTTTTGGGGATGAGACACACCAGGATCTGTAGATGGGGTGCTAGCTTGCCCTCTCTCCTCTAACTGCACTGTAGGATGGACAGTTCTCATATGTCTATGCAGGTTTGTGGTGGAACCTGCTCTTAAAGTAATTTTCATCTTGCAGTGAACGCACTCTGCTTTGTTGTTTCCATTGTCTTTAAACTGGAGCCAGATGCTGCTTCTCTTTCGGGTGTCACTCATAGTTACGACTCACACACTCTCCTCACCGCTATCTGACAGACAGTGTCGTTATTAACGTTGTTACGACTCATTAACTTGCAGTGGAGTGCCGCTTCACTTCACCCCCCTCTCTGGTTTTACATAATGGTATGATCCCATATCCTCACATCTGATTGGCCGCGATGCGATTGCTGACCAATCAAAACAAAGTTCTGCCTGTAAGCACGCAGCGAAAGGAAAAAAACTGGGAGCCGGCTCTCACTCGATGCGAGCCGGCTCTTCTGATTCACTACAAAGCATCGGCTCTCAGAGCCGCATCTTTTGCGCATGACACATCACTATAAAGAAGTTCTGTTCATCTCAAAACAATGAATGACCCATTTACCCATGTAATGAATTCTTCAGACAGATATTTAACCCACAACCCAGGCATTGCAAGTGACATGCACTACCAACTAAACCACACAGGATTCTTCACATGTCAACTCACTAAAACCTGTTGGGATGCATTTCAATACTGACTTAAATATAATACATTTATTATACCCACGTTAATTAAAATTATGTCAGATTTGGTTTCCTAATGTAGGATAGAAATGTTGTATTTATGTACAATAATTTAATTAGTTACATTGTACATTAAATCTTTGGTCTGTTTTTTGTAAAATGTGCCCATTTTATTTTGAACATTTCTGAATAAAAAAATTCAAGAAACAAGTCAGTATGTCATAAATGAAGAAAAAGGCCCTTTTAAATTTTTTTTTATCTGATTTGTAAATATATTCAGAATCATTAAAAAGTAAACAAAACAAAATGTCAAAAACATGTTTTCGCTTCACCTCCGTATTTGATTTGATATAATGTGGATTTGTATTATTATTATTTAATTTTATCTTCCTTATTTCTTTGTGTAATCCCTCTGGCTGTTCTGTTTTACACGTTACTGGTTAATAAAAAAGTAAACAAGTAAATAAAATAAAAAATGTTGCCAGCTACTTCCGGGTGCGTGATACCACGTGACCAGTATAGATCTACCTTCGTCTTTTTGCTTTTTCCTGGAGAAAGCTCGAGCGCGTCGTGAAATTTAAAAGGTAGGTGTTAGACACTGCTCAAATGTATTTTATGCACAAATCCTTGTCTGTTTTGCAGATGTTAAACAGCCAACACACTTTAATGTTTTATAAAAAACCCGTTGAACGATACATTTATGCACGTACGTATGTTTTATCGACCAACAGCTAGCAAAGCAGTCGCCATTTTGAGCTTTGTTGAATGAATCGACAGTTTCGTCCTTATTTTTTTTTCTTAATTTACTAATAATGTACTTCCACTGGCAATGCCCCCACATCGCTATTTTGTTGTTAACTAACTACCTAGTTTGTAACATGTTCAGGTAACTAACATAACTGGAAGGAGTAGTCACATTTTTGGTAGTTGACTAGTCATTCGTTCCCATTTCGACGCCATTTTGTGCTGTTAAAACGCCATTGTCGGTAAATGGGCCATACTTTGAACAGATCTGAATATTAAACTAACCAAGATGGATAACTGCATGTTTCGAAACCGAGGGCAGGACAAGTATGCCCTAGTCCAACAGCGTCGATCTGGTGGCTCTTCATGTCCAAACGACTAATTTTCTCTTGAATAGTTTAAACCGACCCAAAGATGGCAGAGGCTGACCGACCAGGGAAGCTCTTCATCGGTGGCCTGGACACTGAAACTAACGAGAAGGCCCTTGAGAAGTATTTCAGCAAATATGGAAGGATAGTAGAAGGTAAAAAAAAGATGTTGGCTCAATAATTTAACTAAATGGATTGCCGTCGCATGGTAATAGTTATGTCCTGGTGAATACCAATGCTATTGCATGAGGACAGATTCAAGAGTAAATGTTGCCAAGCTTTAATGTCTCTTCATTTAGTGTATAAACTGTTATGATTGAGCAATTAAGTTCATAACCAAATTATTTTAATATATTTAATGTTGTAACCTAGTACACGTGAGTATTAAGTGTGTGTATATATGTATATATATATATATATATTTTTTTTTTCTTCCAGTTCTGTTGATGAAAGACCGTGAAACAAACAAATCAAGGGGTTTTGCTTTTGTGACATTTGAGAGTCCGGCAGATGCAAAGGATGCTGCGCGTGAAATGAATGGGAAGGTAAACCTTTGCATTGTTTTTATTAACGTAAATGACCCGTACTTCTGTATATTGGATACATTTCTGATGTTAACTGTAATCTATTTACTTCCCAGTCACTTGATGGCAAGCCAATTAAGGTTGAACAAGCTACAAAACCTCAGTTTGAGTCAGCGGGCAGACGCGGCCCACCCCCCATGCGTGGCCGGGGTCCCCCTCGAGGCCCTCGAGGCTCTAGAGGAGCACCAAGCGGAATGAGGGGTCCTCCGTCTAGAGGTACCTTTACAGAAGTACTCGGAGGTTGTTGTATTCAGGCATTTATGCCAAGTCTTGTTGTAAAACCATCTACATTGGAATAAGTATGTAGGCTTTGAAACTGGCTTTGTTTTGTGAGTCCTGAGCTTGCCATTAATATTTGCATTTCTTGTCTGCCAAAAGACTACTATGATAACGTAGGGATTGTAGAACCCTTTTTCAAAGGGATATCGTCCAGAGGTCCCCCACCACTGAAGAGGGGACCTCCGATTCGTAATGGAGGCCCCCCGCCCAAGAGACACGCCCCTTCTCCGATGGGCAGACGTAAGTGCGGGGACCTCTATTGAATTTATCGCTATGAGGACTGACTAAGCATGTAGTGCCAAAGACTTATGATGATTACATGGGATCTTGTTTTCTTCAGCTCCCATGTCTAGGGACAGGGACCCCTACGGCCCACCCCCTCCCCGCAGAGAGTCAATGTCCAGACGGGATGATTACCCATCACCAAGGGATGAATATTACAGCACAAAGGACAGGTGGGTGTGCTGTTCATCAAATATCTTACTACCTGTTTGTGGTTGGTTACCCTTCCTGAATGTAACTTCTTTGAAAATGTGTCACATTGCTTGTTTACACAAGTGCCTTGTTTTCCCATTTGACAGCTATTCTAGCCGGGAATATGTGAGTTCCAGGGATACAAGGGACTACGCACCAACGCCAAGGGACTATCCGCCAAGGGATTATCCCCAATCCAGTTCTCGTGATGAATATGGGTCAATGTCAAGGGGCTACAGGTATGTTTGACTTATGACTCTAAAGATTGGGTTATGTTTCCGTTGGCATGAATGTGAAATAACTTTACACCATTCCTTTCACCAGTGATGGTTATAGCGGAGGCCGGGAACCCAAAAGCTATATGGAGCGTCCTAGTGCAGCCTCTTATCGCGAGCCCTACGATGGTTACGGTAAGATTGACCACTTAATGTGTGTAATGGCGAAAAGTTGCTCTAGTCTCACAACCTGCTCAATGTGGCCCTGGGATCTGGTGACCGTATATGCATCACAAGAGTCGATGGAAACGTCCAACAAAGCTTCTTGACCAGTCATTGTTCGTTTGACAGTGTCACAAAGTAATCCCTCAAGGAATCATGCACATAAGTCTGTTTTTTGGGGGTGAAACGACCCTCACTAAACCAACAAGTCCTCACTGAAAAACTGCGTGACCAATGTGCGACTCGAATAACTGGAAGTCTTAAGAGGAAAAAGCAGCTACTCATCAAAACATGGCATGCTGAAAGCTGAAAGGGGTTTCATTGCGTATTTTATGTTTCCCAAGCTTGGATAAATAATCGCCCAAAGCATCTAATTGTTCAGTGTAAAGTTTTGTTCAGATCCCTAGCATATTGGAGATTTAAACTTATAGTTGCAATTGATAGTCATTAAGAAATACTCACGGAAAAGATTGGCTCATAACAATTCAGCAAAGTGTGTGAAGTGAAACTTGCCAATTACCTGACCCATTGACCCTGCAGGTAACTCGCGCAGCGCCCCGCCCTCAAGGGGCCCCCAACCATCCTACAATGGAAGTGGCGGAAGCAGTCGCTATGACGACTATGGCAGCAGTTCCCGGGATGGCTATGGCAGTCGTGAAAGTTACCCCAGCAGTCGGAGTGAACCATACCCTCCTAGCCGTGGTGAGCGAATGGGCAGGCAGGAGCGGGGGCCAGCACCCCCAATTGAGAGAGGTTACCCTCGTGAAGCGTACAGTGGCTCAAGTCGCGGGGCGCCACGTGGCGGCCGCGGAGGCAGCAGAGTCGATAGAGGAATTGCCCGCAACAGATACTGAGATGGACTTGGATATGACAGCAGAGCGATCGTTACACAACGCCTGCTCATTCACTACTTGTATAGTGAGAGGGGGGGGGGGATAGGGATGTCAAATTCCATGGACAAGCTTAGGTTTTGAGCTGTTTATCCTCAGCCTGTCAATTTATTTTTGTTTTAAGTGTTACATTTACTTGTTTTATATTTCCCCGGCCCATGTGATGGTACCGTTGCCAAGTGATGAGTGTTTAGGTTTTGTACATTTAGTGCTGTTATGTCCTGCTATACCCTTGGATATGGCTTTCGTACACTAATAAAGTTTTTAACCAAAGACCTTTCGCAACGCTAATGGATGTTCAGAAAGAGACCAGAAACTGACATGAATGTACACCCATTGCCCAATGCACATCTACAAGTTCTGTCCACTATAGAGCTCAATTGAGATGCAGACAACTGTGAAGCTTGTTGATAACACATAACAGTCCTGTACTTTCAGTTGTCCAACCGGTTTTCTGGGGACAAAGCAAACATCACTTTCCAAACTCTTTATCGATGTAGTTTTCTCAGTGAATATGGATCCATCACCGTAAAGCCAAACAATGCTGGCTTGCAACGACCTAACCAAAGAAAGACCCCAACAACCAAACGCAAGAGTCTTTTCAACACGACTGATAGTGTCAACAGCTGGTAAGCAAAGCAAACCTTTTTGTTTCTCGTCTGTGAAATTCTATATAATGACCGTAAATTAGTCTGCTCAAATGGTTGGTGTGCGAGCGACTGGCTTCCCCAGGGAATTGAATGAAACGATGCCATTCAATTGGAATTTATTTTAATGTAGTCTTTATTTCATCAACCAAATTGATTGCAGCAACTTAAGGAATTATATTTCGCTTGATAAATGATGACTTTGCCACTAAACCTAGGTTAAGGGTCACCAGCTAACTTGTCAACAACGTGCAGAATCACAAAGATCACCTTGGCCGGAGACGATTATATATATATTAAAAAAAAATTTCTCCAACTTAACCCACCCCTCTCCAAAAAGTTTGGCAAATTAGTTTTACATTTTTATTTTACTAAGGGGCCATGTTCATATGGAATCTTAAGATGTTTTTGTGTACCATGGATTTAATTTTCAATTTTTAGTAAGTGTCGAAGCTCATCTTGTCACAAGCATGCTGATTCTCACAAACGGAGACCACTCGGAAGACCAGCCACGTCCTAACAACCAAACTGGAAAGTGAATGGGAGCGAGAAAATCAAATCGGACCATTGACTTATTTGCAAGGGAAACTGACGGGATGGGTTAACAATTTTCAGTAATACAAATTCGAAGAAATGGCAGGACATTAATTTATTTGTTTCTTGTTTCAGGATGAGATCTATTGGAGCAATCTTTTGGTACTATTGCTGATTTTCAAGCCTTCCTGTTGGACAATGTTGATGTTGGACCATCGCACAGAGAACCTAAGAGGTATGTCCCACCAATTCGGTGATCAAAAGAACAGCGTTTTGAATAACTCTTCAACACATTTGAAGAACACCTGTACAGCTACATGCCCCATATCAATGTTATTTGATAGACTTTATGTATCTTTGCTACGCTGTTCCAGGTACCTGTGCTGGCACCGCTCCCAAGTAGAACCAAGAGTGGCAGGCGTCTGCATGGAAACAACCAACATCATTGGACACAACCCAGGCAGAGAAATGAGACCTAAAAGAAAGGTCATTCTAATTCCTGGTTTCACCAATAAATAAATAAATAAAAACATTTTGAATGTTTGTCATTTGCACACTGTCCTGAACAGCGAAAGTTATCCACTGAGTGGTTAGGAATTATACCTTTCCCAAAAGCACAATAACCATTAATTGCTGGAGCAACTTCATTAAGATGTTAGACTAGAATTGGAATGCAGATTCTGTTTGTTTGCTGAGACACATTTGTAATAGGCATCTCCTACAGAAATCTAGATCATGGAATGTTCTCTTCCTAAACATGGTGAAGCCCATCAGGTAACATGATTGTCAATTTCCTGATTGTTAATTGAATTGGAAGGACACGGCACACAACCATGGCTCAGAATTCTCCATGGTCTCACATGTGTACAGGAGAACAATTATTGCAAAGAATGGAAAGCCTCATTACTGACTATAGGTCTTGGTACAGTGCATGTTATTAACCAGTAGGGGTACTCCATACTAGTGCTAACGGCGTTTTTACAAGCAGAAGTGTGATACGGATGTGGTTAACAACATTTTGATACAGAGTTCTGGAACTTTGCGCTTTCGTTGGGGATGTATAATAGGGAGGTTTAATCGGAGCTATGAACCCAGAGGAGCAGACGGTTACCTGGCTGATATCATTAGGGGTGCTTAATTCACCCAAGAAGAACATAGCTGACCCAGAGGAATTTCTGAAAACATCTCTGAAAGATGGGGTCGTCTTGTGCAAACTCATGGAGAGGCTCGTGTCCGGCTCGGTTCCAAAGGTAAGCGCAACTTTCTAACTGCACTGTTATCAGTGCAACATAACGGAATAAAGTCCAAACGCTTTTCAGCCGTGAGGAGAGAGAGACAAAACACTGGCAGCGCCTCTGGAGGGGTAGTTTGATCAAATTGCCCATCTCCATTCGAGGAATGCAATATAACATGTCTAACTTTAACCATTTGGAATAAATTAATATGCCACATGGAACTTTACGATGAGCCATTTGTCAATTTAGCTGATTGTTGAATTCGTATAACACAACAAACTGACTTCCTGTGAAGTGAAAGGTGTTCCGCATTCTGAAGTTGACTAAACGACTCGGAACAGTTTAAAAAAAGTAACTATGATGTTCCAAAACACATGTAACCAAAGATGATCCTGCTATCCATTTTTCTCTCACCTGTGCTAGATGCATTTGCATCTATTGTTTATGTTGGTGAAATCACATCACTTGAAGAGCTACGGTACACTTTTTAGAAAGATATGATGGCTAAACTTTTAGAATAAATTACTTTTCTTAATTGTGGTCTTAATAATATCTAGTAGTTCCACGTGCATTTTGTGATACAACATGTAGACTCCGGGACAGAATAACAAACGATCAACATGCACGAGGATCGATATGCAGCATTGTACTTTTAGCAGTTTGATTTATTTGGGGCACCAGACATTCATCGTAATGTATTTTGTACAGGCGAACTGAATGCAAAACAAAGGAACACATAAATGATTCATTTAGCATACATCGGCTGTAGAAACCCTTCTAAATGAATTTGATCCATTTGAAAACTGATGACTGTCACTGACTAGACAAAGAATAAGGTCACCGGCACGTCATTTCCTCCTCAAAGGCTTGCTTCCTGATGCGACTGCCCCCTTGAGCTAGTGTTGGGGTTCTGACCCGGTGGGTTTCTGTCTGCATGAAGGAGACAGGCGGAGGAAGGATCCACAGTTACTTGGTGAACTGTACGATTTACCAACATTGGAAAGGATACAGTGGATTGTTACTTTGTCCCCTTCCATCTTGAATTGTCATTTGCGTCAACGGCCTGCAATTAAACTAAATTAACCCGTTATCTTTATCTACAAGGTATGCTATGTTTTTATGCATTTGTTTTATGTCTGTTTTTAGTACTGTCAGGATCCGAGAAACGAAGCCGACTGCATCGCCAATATCAAGGAGTTTTTGAGAGGATGCACATCCTTGAAAGTAGAGGTAAGTCGTTTCAAAGAGCTTGCTTTCTGGTGGTTGTTTAATCGATTTTATGTTGCAATGTTTTGCTTTCTTATATCAAATCACATTTTAAAAATCAAATGTTAATGGTCGCGTAGACGTTTGCCAGCTGTTGTTGCGGGTGTAGCGAAATGCTTCTGTAACGGATTCTCTTATGATAATGTGTCTGATGTTTTTGGACAGTTTGACTTGAGTTGGTTGCTGAATTCTTGTTTCTAGCCTCTAGGAAAGTTTCCTACAAACTTAATTGACGACTGGTGTCATGCCTGAGACGTGAAGCCATGGTTAGAAAATAATACTGCATGAATGTGGCAATATAGTCAACACAGGTTACAGTTAACAAAATATTTCTAGAACTGGTTTGCTGTTATTTCAGCACAGATTGCACAACACAGATTGTTCTCTTCTGCAGGTAGCATGTTTTTATCACGTCTCTTGATTGCTTTGTGAAATGGGCTACCCTCTTGAGTAGGCATGCTGTCAGTCACTCCCACAGAACACAAAGACAGACAGGGGCTTGTTGATGGGTCTCAACTGAGACTGCTTCTGTCTTGAGTAAGGCTCCACTGTCTACTGTTTGAGCAGTGTGCATTGAGCAGTATGCATCACACTACTTGTGTGAGTACAGTTAGATCACTCTGAAATCTAGCTGTACTCTCTACCTTTCAAGCAGAAATGACCCCCCCCCCCCCTTCAGCCACAACAAGAAGTTACATTGATATTTATGTCTGCATGTAGCATATTCAGGAGGATCCACACTAAGCTAGTCTCTCCCTCAGGCCTAACATATTTCCAGCACAATGAGTGATGATGCACATAAGAGGGTGATGGAAGTATTTTCCTTCCCTATGCAGTAATAGTGACTGCCATGTTGGACAGTCGTGCCTCTCCCTCCCCAACCTTTTATAAATAGTCCTTTCTGGCCTTGAATCACATAAGTTGGTTTGTTAAAAAATAGTAATTGAATCAGCCAGGCTCACTGCTGCAAGTCAAGTGGTTGAGGAGGAGAAATGCCGACTGGCCTGTTTTTTTGTTTTGGGAGGTCCCTTCTGCTTTCATGCAGCGATCCCACTTCTCCTCCATAATTAGAGCCTTTGCGGCAGTGCAGTAGCTCACGACCGTAAGGATTTGGAGAGCCCGGACCATTGCAGTTCAGCCCTTCCCATGCTCTGGTCAGTGGTGTGATGCCGAAACCCCCCCTCTCTCTCTCTCTTTCTCAACCACAGCCAAAATAGGCACGTGGTGCTGTCATGTGACTGGAGAAAGAGAGGAGTCACTCTCACAACTTTTCCGAGATGCAGAAAGGGGAAGCAGCAGTAATGTATTGATGGCTAACTTGACCAGTTCTAGGTATAGTTGAATTAATAGAGCCTGAAGTAATTTTTTAAAATAGACATTTACAGTTATAACATATGTGAGTCACGTACTACCCAGGCCCTGCTCAAGGCTCTATGACAGAGACAGACAAGTGAGTTTCATATGTCATATCTGTTTCAATGTTTTATCCATGCTTCAGTTCTCTGTGGATGTTGTTGTGTCAACATATTGACACATGTCAGTATTACAAGCTGTCCCAGTAGTCTTTCATCTTGACATGGTTAACAGAGAGCTAAATGTGTTGTGATAGTCTTGCTGATGTGTGGCTTTATGAGTCACAGTCACAGTATCTTTGTCTCTGAAGGGCTCGATAGTAAACAGACGCTTCATGCCCTGCTACCCAAACTCTATATTTAAGATGTTTTATTTAAAATGTGTAACCTTAGCTGCTAGAGGAAAGTGGATAGCTGTCTGTCTGTGAGGCCCGGGAGACAGAGAGCGAGTGCTCAGTGGATAGCTGTCTGTCTGTGAGGCCCGGGAGACAGAGAGCGAGTGCTCAGTGGATAGCTGTCTGTCTGTGAGGCCCGGGAGACAGAGAGCGAGTGCTCAGTGGATAGCTGTCTGTCTGTGAGGCCCGGGAGACAGAGAGCGAGTGCTCAGTGGATAGCTGTCTGTCTGTGAGGCCCGGGAGACAGAGAGCGAGTGCTCAGTGGATAGCTGTCTGTCTGTGAGGCCCGGGAGACAGAGAGCGAGTGCTCAGTGGATAGCTGTCTGTCTGTGAGGCCCGGGAGACAGAGAGCGAGTGCTCAGTGGATAGCTGTCTGTCTGTGAGGCCCGGGAGACAGAGAGCGAGTGCTCAGTGGATAGCTGTCTGTCTGTGAGGCCCGGGAGACAGAGAGCGAGTGCTCAGTGGATAGCTGTCTGTCTGTGAGGCCCGGGAGACGGAGAGCGAGTGCTCAGTGGATAGCTGTCTGTCTGTGAGGCCCGGGAGACGGAGAGCGAGTGCTCAGTGGATAGCTGGCTGTCTGTGAGGCCCGGGAGACAGAGAGAGAGTGCTCGGTGGATAGCTGGCTGTCTGTGAGGCCCGGGAGACAGAGAGAGAGTGCTCGGTGGATAGCTGGCTGTCTGTGAGGCCCGGGAGACGGAGAGCGAGTGCTCGGTGGATAGCTGGCTGTCTGTGAGGCCCGGGAGACAGAGAGCGAGTGCTCAGTGGATAGCTGGCTGTCTGTGAGGCCCGGGAGACAGAGAGCGAGTGCTCAGTGGATAGCTGGCTGTCTGTGAGGCCCGGGAGACGGAGAGCGAGTGCTCAGTGGATAGCTGGCTGTCTGTGAGGCCCGGGAGACAGAGAGCGAGCGAGTGCTCAGTGGATAGCTGGCTGTCTGTGAGGCCCGGGAGACAGAGAGCGAGTGCTCAGTGGATAGCTGGCTGTCTGTGAGGCCCGGGAGACGGAGAGCGAGTGCTCAGTGGATAGCTGGCTGTCTGTGAGGCCCGGGAGACAGAGAGCGAGCGAGTGCTCAGTGGATAGCTGGCTGTCTGTGAGGCCCGGGAGACGGAGAGCGAGTGCTCAGTGGATAGCTGGCTGTCTGTGAGGCCCGGGAGACAGAGAGCGAGCGAGTGCTCAGTGGATAGCTGGCTGTCTGTGAGGCCCGGGAGACGGAGAGCGAGTGCTCAGTGGATAGTTGGCTGTCTGTGAGGTCCGGGAGACAGAGAGCGAGCGAGTGCTCAGTGTGCATCGAATGGCAAATGAGGAGGGAACCGTCTGTTTTCTTACGAAAACCGCTAAGTCACCAAAAATATGGTTCACATTCAACATGTCTCTGTCTTGTTGTGTGCAAGTCATATCACATTGTGTTGTTGCTGGGCTGCAGTCAGGCTTCTCTCTGTATGATAGTCAGCAAGGCAGCATTTCCTAAATCTTTGTTATCAGTGAAAAGCTTCTTTGCTGCTAATGATTTTTGACCTACTTCTCTTCCTCTGCTGTTTTTAGTCAGTCATATGAGCAGCCAGGCATTTTGCTTTTGAATTGAAAGTGTCTTTGTGTCTGTCTCCTCTCCTACCAGGGGTTTGAACCAGAGTGCCTGTACACTGGGGAGAACTTTAACAAAGTGCTGACCACTCTGCTGGGAGTCAACTTTGCCACCCAAGGTCAGTCTGATGACTGTATTTATCTGATCTGGGCCTTATTCAGGAGGACGCAGAGCTACAAGACGTTCAGATTGAAATGCACTGTGTAAAACAGACATGATTCTATCTCTATACATTAGCCTATATTTCTATCTTCAAGGTTGTAAACGTTGCACCCCGCTGAATAAGACCATAAGGTTTAGGCTGAAATAATATTTATTCACCTTCATTATCATGCAATGTAATATTGATAGATACTTTATTGATCCCAGAGGGGAAATTTCTTCGTAATCATTGATGTGTATGTACTAATTTATGCTACATGGCTAGCGAATCATTTTACAGCTACTGTTAATGTGTGCACTGTGCTGAGACTCCTAATGGCCACTTGTAGCATGGTTGTTGATAATGACCTCTGCCATGTGTGTGTGTGTGTGAGGATGTAAATATGCTTGTGTGTCCTTTTTATAGCTGGATTGGTCCCAGAAGGCCTTGTGTCCTGTTCTCTTTGTTTCAATGGGCCTCCTGCAGAGTACCATATTCACTATGATGACTACCGTGGCTTTGGCTCTCATGTCCTACTGAACTTGCATGGCTCTTTTCTGTAACATTGGGAAAGGGGAGATACTAGTCAGTTGTACAACTCTTCTGAATCAGAGAGGTGCGGGGGAGGGGGGGCTGCCTTAATCATCTTCTGCACCTGGGGAACTGCCTTGCTCAGGGGCAGAACGACAGACTTTGTTACAATGTCAGCTCGGGGATTTGATCCAGCAACCTTCTGGTTACTGAACCAAAGCTCCTACCCTCCAGGCCACCTGCAGCCCCCATTGCATTAGAAAACATCTGGCCGAGGTTGAATAAGGCTTTATTCATTGCAGAAAGTTCATGGGTATGAGTGGAATTTACTTGGCAGATACAGTATCGCATTGTCAAAATGAGGAAGTTGTATTTCTGTCAAAGCAACATTGCAGCTAGGCTCTGAGACATGCACATGGCAACCTGATACAGTCGCTCCAATCAAAACAGTGTTTGTCTTTTTGGTAGCGCGAAGCTAAGTCTAAAAGCTGTCAATGGCTTCAAAGCCATCAGTTGACTGTATCCGTTACAGTCTCGTTATCAGTTTGAAGTTGTCTTAGCGCCAGTCCTCATCAGAGAGCATGGATAGTACAGGCCACAGCATGAAAACTGGACCAAAAGCTCTCGCTCTCTCCTCTCTTCTCTCAGTGATGTGATCGGCTTGATATGCAAATCATATAATGGAGTCTGAGAGGGCCAGAAGCCATCTTCAAAACATCTAGTGCTGTTGATTTGGGCTGAATTAGCCTCACGCTCTGTAATGTGATCAACAAGAGGCATCTCTCTGTGTTTCTGCTTCTAGTGATTTTCTGGCAGGCCTCTCTCTCTGTCTCTGTCTCTGTCTCTGTCTCTGTCTCTGTGTGTGTGTGCCTGATCTGACAGTGCAGCTGCAAGAAGAAGCAGTGGTGGCCAGGCCACAAGGAGGGAGCTGCTTGTCTGGGCGTCTCACTGCATGTGCAGAGGCATGTGGAATCCATGCGATAACTCCCTCACAGCCCCAAGAGAAACACAACCACCACTACTATACTGGAATCTATATATATTGGCCCATCTGTTGCAAAGTGATGGGGAATGGGGTTGATGTCAAGATTGACTTTGACTCTTGGCAGTGCCCTAGAAATGTTGGCTGAACCAACATGGATATACAGTATGTTGGCCTAATGCTGATGGCAGTACCCTCAATTGTTAAAGAGGAACTCAGAGACTGTCATCTGATATCTGGATGTGTCTTTCTTGTAGCATACATGGCCAGGTCTCTCATGGATTAGTTTTTCTCACGTCTAAAAGGTTGAATAAAAACATGGTCCTGGTGGTTTTCCTCCAGAGTCATTTCCAGACTGTAGCAACATGGTAAATAATGACTCCGCCTCTGCCAATCTCTCTTTATCAACCCTCATTACAATGGTCTCGGCCTGTATAACTAATAGGATATCTAGCTAATCCTGCCTTCCAGATGGTTGGCTCTCTATCAAAACATGTATAAATAGCTTGGCGATGACCCGCTCCTATAATGAAGGTGTTACTCCGGAACACTTTTCTCCTCCTTGGAAAGTGGATTTAGACTCCGCACTAGCCGACAATCCACATTAAAAGAGGATTCGCTGTCACTTCCCGACACCGATGCAAGTATTGATCTGATACTATGTTGGCTCAGTTGTAAAGGATGGCTATGGGTCCATATTTGGCGTATGTTTAGCAGCTGGCATTGGGAAAGAGTGTGGCTGTGGCAGAGACATGCCCAGGTCTGGTGGTACTGCTGTGGATTGAAGGCTGTTTGTCTTCTATCTGTGTGAATCGTAAGGAGCTGATGCATCAATGCGCCTGCATGGGATTCCTCTCACATGACGGCTGCCAGGTGTTTTCCAGTGTTAGTCTGGTAGTCCCGCAAGGCTTTCCTCCTGTCTGAGAATGCTAAGGAGAGTTTATTAGTCAGCTCTTTGATGACGATTTTGTTCTTGTCCAAATCAACCTACAACACATTATTTACCATTCATTTAAATTGGGCACAACAAAATCTGAAACGCCACCAAAACAAACACAGTCTGTCTGTGTTCAAAGTTCATACCAAGTGGTATAATCAGCTCGTGCTGGATCCTGACTTGTCTAATCGAAATTCACAGTTTTAACATGGTAGTCGTCACATGCACGTTATCTTCGCATGTAGATTTCGTTAGATAAAGTTTTAGTTAAACCATTCGCGACCACAGCTCTGCTTAGTCTAATTTTAATGGTGTCACAAAGGCTTTTGTAAAGAGACAGAGAAGCGTGTGTTTTTTAGTTCTCAGCCAATGAAAGTTCACTTGGGTGTGGCCACTGCTTTGGCTAAAGCTAGTGTACAACAACAATTTTAATTCAAGAAGACTTAAAATTACATTTAATCTTTTCACAAATAGTTTCATATTCAAACATCTAAATTGTACCACAATTACAGTTGAAGTTGGAAGTTTACATACTTAGGTTGAAGTCATTAAAACTAAATTTTCAACCACTCCAAAGATTTCATGTTAACAAACTATAGTTTTGGCAAGTCAGTTAGGACATCTAAAAATGATGTCATGGCTTTAGAAGCTTCTGATAGGTTAATAGACATCATTTGAGTCAATTGGAGGTGTACCTGTGGATGTATTTCAAGGCCTACCTTCAAACTCAGTGCCTCTTTGCTTGACATCATGGGAAAATCAAAAGAAATCATCCAAGACCTCAGAAAAATAATTGTAGACCTCCACAAGTCTGGTTCATCCTTGGGAGCAATTTCCAAATGCCTGAAGGTACCACGTTCATCTGTACAAACAACAGTACGCAAGTATAAACACCATGGGACCACGCAGCCGTCATACCGCTCAGGAAGGAGGCACGTTCTGTCTCCTAGAGATGAACGTACTTTGGTGCGAAAAGAAATCCAGAACAACAGAAAAGGACCTTGTGAAGATGCTGGAGGAAACCGGTACAAAAGTATCTATATCCAGAGTAAAACGAGTCCTATATCGACATAACCTGAAAGGCCGCTCAGCAAGGAAGAAGCCACTGCTCCAAAACCACCATAAAAAAGCCAGACGATGGTTTGCAACTGCACATGGGGACAAAGATCGTACTTTTTGGAGAAGTGTTCTCTGGTCTGATGAAACAAAAATAGAACTGTTTGGCCATAATGACCATCGTTATGTTTGGAGGAAAAAGGGGGAGGCTTGCAAGCCGAAGAACACCATCCCAACCGTGAAGCACAGGGGTGGCAGCATCATTTTGTGGGGGTGCTTTGCTACAGGAGGGGCTGGTGCACTTTACAAAATTGATGGCATCATGAGGAAGGAAAATTATGTGGATATATTGAAGCAACATATCAAGACATCAGTCAGGAAGTTAAAGCTTGGTCGCAAATGGGTCTTCCAAATGGACAATGACCCCAAGCATACTTCCAAAGTTGTGGCAAAATGGCTTAAGGACAACAAAGTCAAGGTATTGGAGTGGCCATCACAAAGCCCTGACCTCAATCCTACAGAAAATGTGTTGGCAGAACTGAAAAAGCATGTGCGAGCAAGGAGGCCTACAGACCTGACTCAGTTTCACCAGTTCTGTCAGGAGGAAGCTTGTGGAAGGCTACCCAAAACGTTTGACCCAAGTTAAACAATTTAAAGGCAATGCTACCAAATACTAATTGAGTGTATGTAAACTTCTGACCCACTGAGAATGTGATGAAAGAAATAAAAGCTTAAATAAATAATTCTCTCTACTATTATTCTGACATTTCACATTCTTAAAATAAAGTGGTGATCCTAACTGACCTAAGACAGGGAATATTTACTAGGATTAAATGTCTTGAATTGTGAAAAACTGAGTTGAAATGTATTTGGCTCAACTGTACACAATGGTTACCCTTTCCAAGATATGGATTATGTCATCCTGTGGCTAGGTCTAATATTTTAGACGGCAACTGATTTGACATAATATTCTCTAAATACCAATGGATATTTTCACCTGGAAGAGAAAGGAAAATATTGGCCATTGCCCAAACTATTAATGTTACCATACGTTCTCTGTGGTGACAAAGGGTTTTCTGTAGGAGGGTCTTGACACTAAACATTTGACTGCTTTAATACACTAAGTGAATTAGTTCAAATAATTATGACGCCTTCAAGATACAAGATGCATAAAGGGCTTTCATTTCTTACAGATATGTATGAAAATACGCAAAAATAGAATGTGATTCGGTACTGTCGCCTCATATATAAAACATTTGATCTCTAATCCAAAATGTTGGATTATAGAAGCCAAATTTAAATGTTTTTTAGCTTCTGTCCAAATAAATATGAGTGTAAGCACATTAGAGGTATGAATCATTAGGCCTTTTCCCTCTTTGATGTTGGTCAATGATAACGTACAGCAAGGTCTCTCGGCTTGTCTGTGTTAGATGGCTGCTCTGAGCTGGCCAGGGATCAATGCTAGCTAGCAGAGTTGAGGTGATTTCTGTCAGGCACTGCAGAGCCAACAGCCTGCACTGAAACACCTTCTCACCAAGAAGCCGCTAGCGCTGCACAGTGCACAGCCCAATGCTGTTTAACCTGACGACTGAAGCAACACTGACGCGGACGAGAGCGAGCTGTTATGAGTAGTGTGTAATTGTATAAATGAGACAGTGATTTTGTGCTTGATTATAAGAATTATGCAAGTTGTTGTATCCATGACTGACTGACAAACATCTATATAACCTCTAAGTTATTTGAGTCCTTGCACTCACAATGTGTCTCTGTGGATCATAACAAAATATTCAAAAGTCTCTGTCTGTGTTTTCCTCCACAGACTGTGGCACTGAGAGGTCATGTCCCCAGTCTGGTACATCCGCACCTAGTCAGTCCACCTCCTCCCACACACTATCCTCATCCAGGTCCAAGTCCCTGCGCAGACAATCCAAACCAGTGGTAGGGTCACACAAACGCACGCACGCAGATTTGAGGTCAATTCCATCTCGAGAATGTCCTGTTTATGTCCTGAATTGAAATCGAATGGACCCCAACGCTGGTCCTAACTGGTGCGGTTGTTTACCAGTCAGTAACTGCCGACCATTCTACCTAACCAGGAGATGTCGGAGAACGGCGGGGGCGGGCTGCTGCTGGTGAAGGCGCGCTTCCAGTTCAAGCAGAACAACGAGGATGAGTTGTCCTTCAACAAGGGAGACCTGATCAGTGTGTCCCGCCAGGAGGAGGGCGGCTGGTGGGAGGGCTCGCTGAACGGCAAGACGGGCTGGTTCCCCAGCAACTATGTCCGCGAGGTCAAGCCCTGCGGTGAGTAGGGCTGTGTTGGGGAAGAGTTTATGTAGTACCTGGAATGAACAAGAACTTGATTTAGACTAAACACTAAACTAGATTATTTTGCATGTCACTTGCTGCTCCATAACTCAGGTTCTTATTCCTTTATGTCCTACAGATAAACCTGTGTCTCCCAAAGCAACTCAACTTACCAAGAACTACTACAGTGTGGTGAGTGGGCCCTCTCACATTGGATCTCCCTGTTCTACAGCTCCAAATGCACTGGGCCACTACAGCTTTGCTTAGGGGAACTGTATAGTCTGCAACAGCTTGCTTGTTTCTAATAGGATGTGGCTTTATTTCCATGCTCTTTCTCAGGTGGTGCAGGACATCCAGGAGCATGAGAGGGAGTTTGTCAAGGAGCTGCAGACCGTGTTGAGCTGTTACCTACGACCCCTACTGGCCAGCGACAAGTAAGCTCAAAGATAGATAGATAGATAGATAGATAGATAGATAGATAGATAGATAGATAGATAGATAGATAGATAGATAGATAGATAGATAGATAGATAGATAGATAGATTATTGATCCCGGAGGGGAAATTAATACATTTAATTAAATTAATTCATCTTAAAAGACCAACAACTAAGGAACTTTGTGTCATTGTGAATCTCTCTTAGAATGACCCATGCACCATGTTGTTTTTAAATGGGTATATCGGTTCTACTCATTGTAATTCTATGTTCTCTGTTGTGTGGTGTCCAGGCTGAGCATTACAGACAGTAGCATTCTGGGTGCTAACCTGGAGGAGATCCTCACCTTCCAGCAGGGACTTGTTCTGGCTCTGGAGGAGTGCACCAAGTAAGTGTGTGAGAGAGAGGATTATTGGCACTTGTCTGGGGTGGAAGCACTGCTCATTTGAGGCAACTGAATCAAATCACATTACCCTAACCCCATCTCAAATCTGCCACTAGACTTTTTACATGCCGATATTCTGGAGAGAAATAGTTTCGATGGGATGGGATGGGATGGGATGGGATGGGATGGGATGGGATGGGATGGGATGGGATGGGATGGGATGGGATGGGATGGGATGGGATGGCCTCAGACGACTGGGCACCCTCCGACCGATATCTAGAATAGAATCTTAAACCAAAGATTATTGTTACTGTTATTGTTGCGCCCCTGTAAAAGGGGAAATAGAAAGTACGACACGGACACGATGTAGCTTCAGTCAAGTCCAAGTTGTAATGCATTTACCATGAACAGCATAATAACATGTTTACACAATATCACAATTAAACATGTTATTTTCCCTTTGCACAACATAAATGTCCCTCTAAGAAACTACACAATTAGGAAAAATATCAGCTGGTCAGTTATAACTCCATATTACTAAAATACCTGAGTTAACCTTTAGAGTGAGTTACCAAAAATATATCAAAACATGTTTACAGCATCTTAAAACAGTATTGGCAAATAACCTTGAAACGATACATTTATTATTTACATTTATTATTTAAACAGAAATAGATTTAACTTAACCCTGTAAAGTGTTTAGAACAATAAACAACACCATAGAAGATCGTTTGTAATGTTATTAACTGCTGTTTTATAGTTATTATTAATTCAGAATACTCTTAACATTTTACCCTCAGTAACGTTGCACTTAAACATATAAACTATCTTGCCTCTTCACATTAAACACTCCTTTTTCTTAAACTTCAACAATAGCACTTTTACCTTTATCCCTATTATATAAAACTAATACACACAGGAAAAACGGCGTCAACGGTGTTTCATTCCCGCCACGACACAGCTAGCACACAGGCTACACTGGAACAACACTTCACGTTCAGCCTGCTAAATGCGCCTACATCAATTACTACAATCATTAACATTTACTCCCCGCATGTTCCTTACGGTATTAAACACGTATATAAATCATTCAAACATAATACAACCCTCATTCTTACCTGTAAAAGGGGAAATAGAAAGTACGACACGGACACGATGTAGCTTCAGTCAAGTCCAAGTTGTAATGGACGAACGTGAGCCACACGTTCCGTACGCAGACTGAACGAGGCAATCGTTCCCAGATCCTCCCATCACTAACTGGTAGTTAAACTTACGGCAACAAAGAAAGTGGAACTTATGTAAACAAACAAATACTGCATATTATACTTGAAGGTGCATTTCCCTAAAATGTTATATAAGTGAAATAAAACAGTATTTTAAACACAGATCGTCTTTTTATCCTATTAACCTCTTTAACTTCTTTTACCCACAAAGCAATGGATTAGCGATCTACAGACCATAAATGTATTTTAACTTTCTCCTTTTTATGGACGATTTTAAGTATCTTTTAACTTATATCAACCCATTCAATGTATCAGTATTACATCATTTTCATCATCCTTACATTATCCTACTAACTAACACACCCTCTTGTCTGTGTGTGTGTGTGTTGCAGGGTTCCAGAGAGCCAGCAGAGATTGGCTGCCTGCTACCTCAACCTGATTGGTCAGATCAGGATGCTGTACCTGTCCTACTGCTCCAGTCACCCCTCGGCTGTCTGCGTACTCACTGACCACAGGTCAGTCCTTATGCTCCAGTCACCCCTCGGCTGTCTGCGTACTCACTGACCACAGGTCAGTCCTTATGCTCCAGTCACCCCTCGGCTGTCTGCGTACTCACTGACCACAGGTCAGTCCTTATGCTCCAGTCACCCCTCGGCTGTCTGCGTACTCACTGACCACAGGTCAGTCCTTATGCTCCAGTCACCCCTCGGCTGTCTGCGTACTCACTGACCACAGGTCAGTCCTTATGCTACAGTCACCCCTCGGCTGTCTGCGTACTCACTGACCACAGGTCAGTCCTTATGGGCATCATGTTCTGCATGACATTAATCTAAATTTGATTAACATTTCACTGCATTTTAGTCAGTATCTTTGTGGATAGTTTTGGGATAAAATTGAGTTTCTCTTTGACCCACTAGGTGTCATACTTTCTCTCCTGTAAATGTAGAGGTGAAACCAATGATGTGTATTAACCCTAGATGACTACCATGGGGCCTGTGTTGAAGCCACCGCACGGCCATCTTGGTATTCCTCCTGCGTTGTAAAAAAAAAAAAGAAAGAAAAAAAAAAAAAGAAGATATAGAATGCATTTATTAATATCTACATTTGTTTTTTGACACGTTTATTCTATGACAGACTCCTTAATGCAAACTTTTCAATTATATTATCTGAGCTAAACATGAAAAAATATAAATGCATCTACACTACCGTTCAAAAGTTTGGGATCGCTTAGAAATGTCCTTGTTTTTGAAAGAAAATATAATTTTTTTGTCCATTTAAAAGAACATCAAATTTATCAGGCAAGTCAGTTAAGAACAAATTCTTATTTACAATGACGGCCTAAACTCGGACTACGCTGGGCCAATTATGCGGCGTCCTATGGGACTCCCAATCACTGCCGGTTGTGATACAGCCTGGATTCGAACCAGGGTGTCTGTAGTGACGTCTTGGGAGCCCTGAGTACTTGTATACCTCATTGGGCGTAACAGAGTGGTGTCTAATCAGTAACTATGCGTGAGTGAGTGACCAGTGTGTAGCCAACCCTCATCATATCCTCACTGTGTCATTCAATACAATCAGCACTGAGCCTCTGTGCACCTCTCAGTGCTGTCCATCACACTCAAGGCATTGGTAAAAACCAACAAATGAATCAAGCATTTGTGTAATTATTATGTTAGTTTAGCAAATGAATCATGTATGCTATTTTGCAACTATTGTTTATTTACCTCCCGGGTCCCTTGCTGCACAACTGTTAATGTCAAAAGATGCACTGTGGAGATAAGAGAACACATAAGCACAGGAAGCCGCACACAGGATATCTATAGTTGTGGTTGTTGTTCGAGGAAGATGAGGCACTTTTGCTTTCACACTAAACTAATTAACATCTTTCATACTGTGGGATCTTTTTAACGTTTCTTCCTTTCAACATTGAATTAACTGATTGTTCACTGAGTTTTTCTATGGAGAATCTTTTCCCTTGTTTTATTTACGTCGTCACCCAGCAGTATAACTGTGTGTGTGTGTGTGTGTGTGTGTGTGTGTGTGTGTGTGTGTGTGTGTGTGTGTGTGTGTGTGTGTGTGTGTGTGTGTGTGTGTGTGTGTGTGTGTGTGTGTGTGTGTGTGTGTGTGTGTGTGTGTGTGTGTGTGTGCGTGTGCGTGCGTGTTTTAGCGAGGAGCTGGGTACGTTTATGGAGAGCCAGGGGGCCAGTACGCCGGGCATCCTGACCCTGACCACCAGCCTGAGTAAACCATTCATGAGGCTGGACAAGTACCCCGTCCTGCTGCAGGAGCTGGAGAGACACGTGGAGGTACAGTAGGTCTCATCTAGAGCCAACATGGAGGGCAGTTGCTTAACTCTCTATAGGCCCATCTATGGAATCATATGCAACTGAGGTTCAACTCACCGCCTCTGTTCCAGATAGCACTCCCCTTCAATGCGCAAATGCCATTGATATACCATGTTTTGATATCCCTCCCAGACGTCTTATTGTAGTTGGATTATTTTATTTTTTATTTTTACATCAACCTTTATTCAGGGGTGGAAGTATATTTAATGTCTTACTGGCAAGGGACTCCGTGTGTGTGCATGCACACATGTTTTATATAGCCTAGGTGTAATCATAGAATTACATATAGAACCCCTATTAATTTCATATGATCTCTGTGGGCCTAGTAGGCTTAGTAATTAATTGTCATATAACTTTTGACAGGCATTACATTTTAATGTGGCATAAACACAACCAGCCATGATGTCTTCATCTGATTGTCGAACAATCACTTGAAAAAAGTGCTGCTATAGGCTCACCCGTGCACGTTCGTCCGCTCACAAAATAATTCCAGCATCCAATCAGTGCACTGTGCACTCGCCATTTGATGAATGGAAAGGGACTATTGTTACAAGACATTCTGCGACGGGCCTACACTTGTAGCCTGAATGGATGCATCCATTGATGTCTGCATGCGTCTCTGTCTCTGCCGCTCATCTCCACCCTGGCAAACTGTAAGTGTTCTCGACAAACCGCTATGTAACCCACCTATTCTTTTGCAGGGACTCCGTACTGGCTTACTTTCACCCCTGCCTTTATAAGGTATTGTGTATAAGTAATTTTTTGTTGACTATCTTGCAGGAGGCCCACCCGGACTACAGTGACATCTTGAAGGCAACGGTGGCCTTTAAGAGCTTGGTGGTAGGTACAGAACCCCTGTGGTTCCTCATGCAATATTAATGTTGGCATGGCCCATAGAGATGAACCAGCCTGGTTGTATCACGGTCTAGTGTATCATCTATTCTATATTATCAACACACTACCGAAAGAGAGAGACAAGTCACTGAAAAGCAGTAGGCAGATTATGCAATAGTCATGTAAGGTGTTTTCCCTATCAGCGTAAGGTCAAAATCAAATTAAGCACCTGGGTTTCTGAGCAATCTTTCAAATGATTAGACGTGTAAACAGCTTCATCAGCGTTCCAGGGGTGTATTTGATCTGTGCATGTGCTAGCACCGGTAGCGCAAGCTTGCCTCTTATGTGCAAGTGAAGTGAGTTCTGAAAATATGCATCTTATAAGTAGTTTTCACATCCATGCGTTGTATGTCCGAACTCGGAATCAAATAGTAGATTTTAGTCTCAATTTTTTGTCAGGCAGCCTGATTTCAGATGTGTCCATGGAAACGGGATTATTAAGGAAATCGTTCTTCTTGCAAAGCATGTCAACGTTTTAAACAAACTATTATACTAACCTGACTATCCACAATAATCACATTATTGTGTGCATGTAACCGCGCTTACTGTCTTAATGAAAGCACATGTCAATTTTCAGTGCATTCATTGAATAAAGGCTTATCTGAAGATGGGTTGATGTTTTTTGTATCTAGTAATTATGTTGCCAAACTGACACCCTTGCATAAAAAAGGTCAAATCCAAGTTTATAAATAATTATACTACTTCCTGTGTAATAATATGTCCTCAGTGAAAAGCTTTTTCTTAAGTTTGGTTTTGACTGAAATAGCAGCACAGAGTTTGGAGACAAGTATTCGATGAGAGTTAATACAGGTATCTGTTGGAGCACTAGTTCGAGAGGCAGTTTCCACAATGTGGCTAAGAGTTCTGACTTGGAGGGGAAGCGTTGAATCACACACACTTCCACTTACACTGTAGTCTCTTGAGGTGTTAGACGTGTGCTGGGGTGTGTGTTTGAGCTTCCCAAAAGTTAACTTGTTATTTTGGGTCTGCCTATTTACATACGTTGCTGCTCTTCATCTCTGAGTCAGAGCTTGGTTGGTGTTGCTTTGTCATTTTGTCTTTGAGAGAGCGGGAAACCCCCCTTCTGGTCCCGGTAAACTGTTCTCTGTAACTCGCCTTTACGCAAGGCACAGTTATGTTATACCTGTTGCAGTATTGCCATATCATGGACATGTTATATTACAGAGTTACTAGCTTTGCACTAGTGGCTTAAAGTATCTCTTATCTTATTGTTTGTCTGTTTACACACAAACAGTCTCAAACAAACTATACCTTTCCTTTCAGACCCAGTGTCAGGACCTGCGGAAGCGTAAGAACCTGGAACTACAGATCCTGTCAGAGCCAGTGAGAGGCTGGGAGGGAGACGGCATGAAGTCTCTGGGTCACGTGGCCTACATGTCCCAGGTGCACATGCAGAATGGGACCAATGAGGTGAGAGCAACAGATACAGGTGTCCCTACAGTTGAAGTCGGAAGTTTACATACACTTAGGTTGAAGTCATTAAAACTCATTTTTCAACCACTCCACAGATTTCATGTTAACAAACTATAGTTTTGGCAAGTCTGTTAAGACATCTACTTTGTGCATGACAAGTAATTCTTCCAACAATTGTTTACAGACAGATTATTTAACTTATAATTCACTATATCACAATTCCAGTGGGTCAGAAGTTTACATACACTAAGTTGACTGTGCCTTTAAACAGCTTGGAAAAATCCATAAAATGATGTCATGGCTTTAGAAGCTTCTGATAGGCTAATTGACATAATTTAAGTCAATTGTAGGTGTACCTGTGGATGTATTTCAAGGCCTACCTTCAAACTCAGTGCCTCTTTGCTCGACATCAGCCAATACCTCAGAAAAACAATTGTAGACCTCCACGTCTGGTTCATCCTTGGGAGCAATTTCCAAATGCCTGAAGATACCACGTTCATCTGTACAAACAATAGTACGCAAGTATAAACACCATGGACCATGCAGCCGTCATACCGCTCAGGAAGGAGACGTGTTCTGTCTCCTAGAGATGCATGTACTTTGGTGCGAAAAGTGCAAATCAATCCCAGAACAACAGCCAAGGACCTTGTGAAGATGCTGGAGGAAACAGGTACAAAAGTATCTATTTCCACAGTAAAACGAGTCCTATATCGACATAACCTGAAAGGCCGCTCAGCAAGGAAGAAGCCACTGTTCCAAAACACCATAAAAAAGCCAGACTACGGTTTGCAACTGCACATGAGGACAAAGATCTTACTTTTTGGAGAAATGTCCTCTGGTCTGATGAAACAAAAATATAACTGTTTGGCCATAATGACCATCGTTATGTTTGGAGGAAAAAGGGGGAGGCTTGCAAGCCGAAAAACACCATCCCAACCGTGAAGCACGGGGGTGGCAGCATCATGTTGTGGGGGTGCTTTGCTGCAGGAGGGACTGGTGCACTTTACAAAATTGATGGCATCATGAGGAAGGAAAATTATGTGGATATATTGAAGCAACATCTCAAGACATCAGTCAGGAAGTTAAAGCTTGATCGCAAATGGGTCTTCCAAATGGACAATGACACCAAGCATACTTCCAAAAGTTGTGGCAAAATGGCTTAAGGACAACAAAGTCAAGGTATTGGAGTGGCCATCACAAAGCCCTGACCATAATCCTATAGAAAATTGGTGGGCAGAACTGTAAAGGCGTGTAAGAACAAGGAGGCCTACAAACCTGACTCAGTTACACCAGTTCTGTCAGGAGGAATGGGCCAAAATTCACCCAACTTATTGTGGGAAGCTTGTGGAAGGCTACCTGAAACATTTGACCCAAGTTAAACAATTTAAAGGCAATGCTACCAAATACTAATTGAGTGTATGTAAACTTCTGACCCACTGTGAATGTGATGAAAAAAATAAAAGCTTAAATAAATAATTATCTCTACTATTATTCTGACATTTCACATTCTTAAAATAAAGTGGTGAATCCTAACGGACCTAAGACAGGGAATTTTTACTAGGATTAAATGTCAGGAATTGTGTAAAACTGAGTTTAAATGTATTTGGCTAAGGTGTATGTAAACTTCCGACTTCAACTGTATCTGTGGTTGAATGGTCATTCATGTTTTGAGCAGCATGAATGTGTGCTTGGGCAAAGCAAACAACGGGAAAAGTGAGGTGGACCAGTTCCATTCTCTGCTTCACAACCAATAAATAAAGTTGTTGCTTGTTTGTTCACTCACAGGCTTGGAATCGATCCAAGGACTTATTTCCCCTTTCAGAATTGTAATATTTCAGTACCTGATGACTTTATTTGGAGCAGATAAGATTGTTTCCGTCCAACACATCGCCACCCCCTCTCTCCTACATTAGACCTACATGTTTGAATTCATTATGACTCAGAATCCACAGACTGTAGAGTAGAAAGACATCCCCCCCTGTAGTGTGGTTTCTGTATAGGGGTTGAATATGAGGATCTGAGGGCTGAGGAACAAATGTCTGTATTTGTTTTGGTCTCATTGAAGCACCAACTAACATCTATCAAACGTCTTTCAAACCAATTCCCTGTTTTCTTTACCTTTTTTTAAAGCTTAAATATGTAACTTTTTTTGGGGTGACCTGACAAAATTATTAGTTATAGATCCGTTGTTCTCATTTAAAGCAAGTCTAAGAAGCAGTAGTTCTCTATTTACGCTTCACGTTTTTTTCAATTGAGTTTTTGTGTCTTTTTACAGCTGAAAATACAATATTTTTGGTTATGGAAAAGATACTGTATTTCACAGTAGTTTAAATGGTATAATGATTGTTCTGCCACATAAACTGAAATTAGGCAAATTATTACTTTTATCAACCAGGAAATGGCAGAGCGATTTCTGCATATTGCACCTTTTTAACTTAGCTGAAATATTATGATTTGGTATTCATTAACTATAATATTTATCCCCAAATATCAGAAATGCGACTGATTGCCAGAGTTCTCAGACACTCATCTTTGTCTGTGGGTGTCAATGTGTGTGTTTGGTAAAATAAAGGTGAAATAAATTTGACAAATTGCCATGTCTGATTCTTTTATGGCGTATCTGTGTTAACATGCGTGTTCTCCATAGGAGAAAGAGGAACGCTACCTCATGATGTTTCCCAGTGTGCTGGTCATGCTGTCTGCTAGTCCGCGGATGAGCGGCTTCATATACCAGGTAACCTACAAGGACCAGATGTGTGCCCTCTGAATGTGTCCCCGGTGTTTCCCAGGTATCTGTGGCAATGTGTCACCTTTCCCCTCCCCTCTCTCTTTTCCCACAGGGAAGGCTGCCACTGACTGGCTCCACGGTCTCCAGGCATGCAGAGGACGCAGAGAACGGCCACTATGCCTTTGAGATCACAGGTACAGTAGGTTAATCTCAGAGGAGGTGGAAAATGACCGGAGTACTCTATTAGAAATCACAATATTAATATTATGGTGATTGCAATCAGTGCCAGTGATTTGGGTTTCCTTTGAAAGGCCTGTATCATAACACACAGGTCCTGTTGAATAGATAGGAGGTTACTGGTCCATAATCGTATTCCTTTTACATCTGTGGGTTGTAGGCTATTAATGGCAGTTTGCGCCTCATTTTAAGTGAACCAATGGAGTATTTCTTATACAGCCCCTTCAGTAAAAACTCCAGCTGTGTCAACCTTGATTCAGCTCTGTTTTAAAGATTAAACACATTTGACATTCACTGAGGGGGGGAAAAGAAACGATACTAAGTAATTGAGTTATGTGAGCTATTCATCGTAGTGTTTCTGCAATGCTCCTGGGAGAACCACTCATCATAGCTATGATGCGTGCCGCGTTCAAAACGACTGGGAACTCGGAAATCTCCGCCTTCGGAACTTCCGTCTGAACGGTCTCTGGAACTCGGGGCCTCTTTCTAGAGCTCCGACTTAAAGATCACGGACGTCATGATTTCACCTTGTATTTTTCCGAGTTCCAATAAGGCTTACTTGTTTTGTAACCATGACACAATCATCCAGTTTGTCAAACAGTCCCGACGCAGCTGCCATGGTGGGTGTTTATGATTCATGCCAGATGTCTACATGTGGGCTTTTATGAAACACCTTGCAAAAAAAGTGTTAACAGTACCTAACTTTTATGTGGCTTAGCCTGGAACTTCCCAGCAAAGTGCAACCCACTGAAGTGTGTGTCTCGTGCGTGCGTGTGTGTGTGTGTGTTGCAGGGAGCATGATGGATCGTGTCACAGTGTTTTGCAGTAACCCCCAGGAAATGCATGACTGGCTGGACCATCTCAATGCCTACGCCAAAGGAGGAAGCCCCATGGGCACCATAATCAAGGTAAAGACACGACACACACACACACACACACACACACACACACACACTGCATTATCTCTTATTTCAAAGATACAGGAAGTGCTGTTGTGTGTGTGTGTGTAGAGAGAATGTGCAGTAAAACAAGATGGTGTATTTCCCTTTAGATAATATGCACACCACTTTACACGTAGTTAGAACACTGAACACAGAGCAATGTGTTGAAACTTCACACATGGTGTCTTACCTCTGTGTGAATTATGTAGAACGACGGGGGGAAACCGGTCAGTATGGTGGGCACCCCCACTCACCAGTCCCACCTGCCCAGCGTCAGCACCCCCAGCCAGTCGAACTGGGGGACCCTGGAGCCCCCCAAGACCACAAAGCCCTGGTCCCTGAGCTGCCTGCGTCCCGCCCCACCCCTCAAGCCCTCTGCTGCACTGGGCTACAAGGAGGTAGGCTAACCCCAGACTTATAATCCATCTATCTCTGGGTTCTTCACTCTCTCTGGAGAGCTGCAGTGTGTGCAGGGTTATGTTCCAGACCAGCACTAACCTTCCAGATTAGTTGATTATTTGACTCAGGATATTGTGCTGGGCTGAGACAAACGCCTGCCTACACTGAGTTTCTTCAGAGCCCGGGGTAAAGACCTCTACTTTACATCTCACAGTGGCTTGAATCTAATAGGACAATGGGAAAACCCCTCTGGGATATAACTCTGTTTGTGTGGGCAGAGCGCTTAGCAGATGAGTCGGCAAACAGTGGTCCAGGAAGGTATAGAATGGCAGTGTACAGGCAAGGGGGGTGTATTAGTGTTAAGTAAACACATTTGATAAAGACCTGTCTTTTGAATGGTGTTTGTCTGGCAGTCACGTTGATCTTGTGAGGTTGAGCTAGAATGATCCGGTGTGAATGTTCTCTCTAGTTCATTCTATTTCTATTTATTTAACCAGAATAGTCCTTTTTAAAAATGGTTATAGTCTGACATCTATAAAAAAAAAAAAAAAAACATTTACAAAAGAAGTTACTTACATGCAATAACAGAAAATAGGTTATGTGTGTTGAGTTTGACTGCGACAGTTAATCTCTGAGCATTACCCACCATGCTCTCTGCCCCCAGGGTTAAAGCAGCTATTAACTGGGGTCATCTCTACCTTTCCCTCTCTCTCCTCTACCCTGTTGGTATTCTTTCTCTGTGGAATCATCACTCTGTTATCTTCACTACAGGATGGGGGGGGGGACTGAAATGTTCACTGTTCATCGTCTTCTATCAATTTTATCAAAACAAATGCTCATACACGTCTCTCTCTCTCTCTCCATACTGGCTTCTGTAGAGAATGTCTTATATCTTGAAGGTAAGGCTAGATCTCTCTCTCGCTCTTTCTCTGTCTGTCTGTGTGTGTGTGTGCACCCTTGTGCTGAAGTGGCAACACATTGCTCTGTAAGCTGTTGGTTTCCTGTGTTCTCTGCTGCCTCGTCTACCTTGTATCCCTCATAGTCACCCAGAACCTCTGGCAGACGGTCTACCTGAGATCGCTATCTGTTTTTTTAGGTAACAACAAAGCCTTATTTCTAGGTAACAGAAAGCCATACTTATACAAGTGGAATTTGATGCAGTAACACTCATTCCCTTAGCTTTAAAAAAAATAATAGTTGTGAATTTGTTTCTTACATTTGAAAATGTGAAAAATATAGTCCTGATTTTGTAAGTCTGTTAGGGGGCTGTATTGAACTGGACACACAAATTAACTGATTTGCTGTACATGCTATTTACTGTTCTGTGCGTGCTTCATTTTAAATATGGCAGCTTCCTGTTGCACTTTGCTTAATAAGCATTTCTAAATGACATTATAATTAAATCTAACGTCAAGAAAGCAAATTTCCTTGTTTTAAAATAGAAGCGATTACAAATAGGATACAAAATAAAGGATGACAGTTAATTATTCATTGTTTCAATTCGTATCGTCTTGTTTGGCTCGTTAATGGTAGCTGACGTGATGACATCATAGGCCACACAGTGTGTGACCCAATTTTCTTTTCATGTTGTGTGCCCTCATGAACATGACCCAGGTTTCTTTGGCTTCTACCATCCCATGCTTATGCAATATGTAAGAATTTGTCACCTTGTTTGTTTTTGTCCATGGTGGCAATGTGTCTTACTGTAGGCTTGCAGTTACCGTGATCTTTTTCCCCTGGCTTGACAACGTTTGTCACGGTGTACCCTCCTAACTCTTCTCCCTGACTTCTACAGGACTCCGGTAAAAGTCCGAGGCCCATTAAGAAGTTCCTCCCGAAACGCAAAACGGAACGGAAACCTTCAGACGATGAGTTCCTCCTGCGGAAAAGTAGGTTCGATCATCGCACTCTGTTATGTATAATTTCCGAGTGTCCAAATCAGTTGCCACCAAGGAAAGCACACTCTGTGTGGCAAATTCCAACCGCCGCCTAACCTATGACCAATTTCTAACACAATGTAATTCTCTACATATTAGCTCAAACGCTTATCTCATGTGGTTTATGATAACTCAGAGTGCCTTATCAAGGTGAGAGTGAAAGTCCGTTACTCTTCAACCACATCCAGCTTCTTCTCGTTAGTGGTAAAGTTTTAAAAGCTCATTCTGTTAACGACATTATTTGCGTATGAGTTAACTCTTCCTATACTCGTATTTGTAGCCAATGTGTAAATTAGAGAAAGGGAAAAAAAACACCTCAAACAAATGGTTTCAAAAATGCTTGCTGTTTCCTCATTTAACGTGACGTCACGTTGGTTCATTGGCTGAACTGGCCAATCAGCTGTTTACTTCAATTTACATGAGTATATTTTTAATGACCGGTATATGCCCACACCATTCTGTTGTTGGGGTACGCCCACATTGTTCAAACACAGAAAAGCTCCTCTTTTACATATTTAAAACCATTTATTGGAAGGAAAACGTTTTTACTCATGTTATACTGAATTATAGGTCATATTTCATAGACCTCTGGAAACACGGAACAGCTACTTTAAATTGCATGGAACAATGAGAGGGAAATGGACCATCCGTAGCATAAACCCATAGAGGTGCAGCAGCAAAATCCGTTGGGCCTGACTGTCTGTGTACATGTCGGTGGAATGTTGAAGGTTTGAATGTAAAGTCAGTTGTTGTGGTTCAGAAGTCACCTGACCCCCGTTTTCCTCTTTGTGCCTTTTGATTGACAGGTACAGCTGCTCTGGAGGAGGACGCACAGATTCTGAAGGTGATCGAGGCCTACTGCACAGGGGCCAGCCTGCATCAGACCAACACAGGTGAGACTAAGGATACTGTGTGTGTGTGTGTGTGTTTGAGCGCACGCCACCACGTTTGTATGTGTCTGTGTGAGTGATGTATTTTTTCAACCTCTCAATCAAATTAAATCAAATAGTCCGGGTGGCCATTTGACTAATTGTTCAGCAGTCATGGCTTTGGGGTAGAAGCTGATCCTTTTGGACCTAGACTTGGCACTCCGGTACCACTTGTTGTGCGGTAGCAGAGAGAACAGTCTATGACTTGGGTGACTGGAGTCTTTGACAATTTTTTGGGCCTTCCTCTGACACCGCCTAGTATTATGGTCCTGGATGGCAGGAAGCTTGGCCCATGTGATGTACTTGGCAGTATGCGCTACCCTCTGTATCACCTTCCGGTCGAATGCCGAGCAGTTGTCATACTAGGCGGTGATGCAACCAGTCAGGATGCTCTCGATGGTGCAGCTGAAGAACGTTTTGAGAATCTGGGGACCCATGCCAAATCTTTTCAGTCTCCTGAGGGGGAAAATGTGTTGACATGCCATCTTCACGACTACCTTTGTGTGTTTGGACCATGATAGTTTATGGCGATGTGGACGCCAAGGAACTTGAAACTCTCGACCCGCTCCACTACAGCCCCGTCAATGTTTTTGGGGGTGTGTTCGGCCCTCCTTTTTCCTGTAGTCCATGATCAGCTCCTTTGTCTTGCTCATGTTGAGGGAGTGGTTGTTGTCCTGGCACCACACTGGCAGGTCTCTGACCTCCTCCCTATAGGCTGTCTCAGCGTTGTCGGTGAACAGGCCTACCACTGTTGTCTTAATGATGGTGTTGGATTTGTCCTTGGCCACGCAGTCGTGGCTGTACAGGGAGTACAGGAGGGGACTGAGCACACACCCTTGAGGGGCCCCCGTGTTGAGGATCAGCGTGGAAGATGTGTTGTTGCCTACCCTTACCACCCGGGGGCGGCCCGACAGGAAGTCCAGGGTCCAGTTACAGAAGGATCCTTAGCTTAGTGATGAGCTTTGAGGGCTCTATGCTGTAGTCAATGAACAGCATTCTTACATAGGTGTTCCTTTTGTCCAGGTGGGAAAGGGCAGTGTGGAGAGTGTGTGTGTGTGTGTGTGTGTGTGTGTGTGTGTGTGTGTGTGTGTGTGTGTGTGTGTGTGTGTGTGTGTTATACAGACAACTAGTTTTCTGCAACACGTCCAAGATGGCCCATAGATAGACATGGCAAGGACTCAGGCTTACTCGCGTGTGTTATTGTGTGTGTCTGCAGCGGTGAGGAAAGCGTCTGTCCCTCAGGTCCTGCTGCCGGAGGAAGAGAAGATGGTGGAAGAGATGAAGAATAATGGTCAGACAGTCTTAGAGGAAAAGTAAGACTGCCATCACTTAGGAGAATATACTTTTATTAGGCCATTACATCACTCTATGCACATGGATTTGCATTTAGTTATTGTTCAGATGGTTGTTTCCACACATCTAATCCAGAGCTTTTTCGAGGCTACTAGCATTTATTTATCTAGTTAAAATTGAGAAATTCATGTCTTTACACGATGACCTTGAAGTATTGGCAAAACAGTGGTTTTATCTTGAACGTTGGATAGCAAGAAATTGTGATTTAACGTTGAAAAGCATGAAATCGGTTCATTTAATATTTGTGAAATTGTTATGCTCAACTATCTCGAACACTCACATTCCAACGCCTTTATCATATTGTACATAATGTAACATGAAAATAATATGCTATTGTCCCACTTTCTGATAACCTTTGTTTCTTGACTTGCAGGAGTCTGGTTGATGCGGTGTACGCTTTGAAGGATGAGGTCCTTGAATTAAAGAAGGTAAAATAATTGTTAATCTAAAGCTCACTCTGACACATTTAACGGCTGACAAGACATTTTGTTCAGTAGTGTTGTGGTTTATGTGGGTGCATGCTTGTCTATCTGTACGTACATGTTTTGTGATTGTGGGTTCCTGCTTGTAGGTGTGTGTGTGAATGCGTGTGTTCTCACGTCTTTGCTGAGTTTCAATGAACATTTGTGTATGTATCTCGTCAGGAGAATAAGTGGATCAAGCAATGTCTGGAGGACGAGCAGAAGTCTCGTAAGGAGCTGGAGAGAGTGGTCAGGAAGCTGGCCAAGCAGAAGAACGACTGTGCCTGGGAGGATGGAGACCACTGAACAACCCCACACACACCTATCTATTTACCTATCCCGCCTGTGTGTGTGTGTGTGAGCGTGTGTGTGTGTGCAGTGTGTACTTGCTTCCATCTCTACCACACAGAAGGGTTGGATTCCTTTAGCTGGACTGGTTGGAACAACTGTGTTCTGATGCTTGGCCTCACATGCTTAACTCTTCATTGTCTGCCTTCCTTTTAAAGGACTTTAAAGTCATGACCATGGGTCTTTCTCAAGCACCCTGAAAAGCTAACTGACCAATAGGAGGGGAATAACCAGAAGCCAAAATTCTGATTTGTTGCATCCCGTCTGCTGGCACTGTGATTGGTCACCTCTGATGGAACCATTTTGGACAAGGGAGAAATAACTAGTACTGCAGTGTCTGTCACCAGCTGCATCGCCACTCTGGACTACATTTCAACAGGAAATCTAATGGGAGGACCTTCTCCCCCCGCAGCCTTGTTGGGAAGGAACGAGCCTTGCATCCAGCTTTACATGATTGGCATTCTGTGATTGCACATTCTAGACGTGAGACTCTGCGTCTTCAAAATATTTTGTAGGCTTTAGCTTTTAATTTCAGATAGGTGAGACCTTTCCATGGACTATCAAAACAGTCTTGTAGCTCATGGTGAGTGGATTTCAAAACTGCTCCAAGCTGGTATTAATATTATTGAATAAGGGCCTTGACTGTACCTTACAATCTGCATGGATGTACAGTGTTTCTATTATTACGCATTAGACGTGATTATTTATATATATTATCTAGATTACCACACTATATATATATATATATATATATATTTTATATAATATATATTATATATGTATAATATATATATATATAATATATATTTATATAATATATATTATATATTATATATATATATTAGTCCAAAGCTATCGGGAATATAGATATTTATTTATAAACTGTTTGAGCCCTGAATGCTGATTGGCCGACAGCCGTGGTATATCAGACCGTATACCACGGGTATAACAAAACATTTATTTTTACACCTCTAATTATGTTGGTAACCAGTTTATAATGGCAATTAGACACCTTGGGGGCTTAGGGTATATGGCCAATATACCACACACCCCCCCCCGTGCATTATTGCTTAAATAACACAGAGATATGCCATACAAAAGTGTATGACGTATAGAATACATACATGCTTTCTTACCGAAACGATATACAAATAACAAGTGAATACATGTACTAATAATTCATAGCTATGCTCTATTCGGGGGTTAAATAATATATATTGCTTATTTATTTTCCATTAAAACATTTCATTGTGTAGTAAAGTGTGTATTTTATGTAGGGGTTTATATTTATGGGTTTCTGCCTTTTTTAAAACTGGGCTGGAATTCAATCCAACCCGCACTGCAGAAGCCACCTCTACGGAATGTTAACCTTGTTCTGGTGCTAAGCGGAAGATATGGTTTTAAGTGATCTTATTTATTTGACATTGTCCGTTGGGGAAGACAACCCATTTAGATTTTAAGAATTTGGTACCACAAGAACAGCCTTATTTGTAGGTAGTAAGACTATGTCCCACATTGTGAGTTTGGTATAAATTCCTAGAAAAACTCATTACATTTAACATCCGTGTTCTGGGCCCGTATTCACAAAGCATCATAGAGTAGGAGTGCTGATCTATAATCAAGCCCCTCCTCTCCATATCATCCCTTTTTTAATTATGGACTACAAATAAGAAAATATCCTAGTTCAGCACTCCCTTTCTCAGGGGCTTTTATGAATACCGTCCATTCTCATGGTTCCCTCCCATATCGGAGTTAATACAGGCAGACGGAAAGATGTCCCCACTTTGATTGTGTTGATGGAGAGTGTCTAGAGCGAGTCAGTGTGAGTAGTGTGGTAGAGGAAGTGATCAAGTGCCTCCTGATCCAGTGGATTAAATTATGAGGAGGGATAAAGGAAGCGACAGGGACTAGATGAGGTTTTTATGTCACGTTTTCACATTTCAATGGAACTGATGGCACTGCTTAGATGTTCATTGGAACAGGTAAGGGTATTATAACATTTCAATGTGGTACCAGGCTTTGGTGCCTTGTGTCAGGGTTTCCCAAACTCTGTCCTGGGGCCCCCTTCCCCTTGGCGCACGTTTTGATTTTTACCATTGATTATTTGAATCAGCTGTTTAGTGCTAGGGGCAAAAACCGAAATGTGCCCACAGGGGGGGCCCAAGGACCGAGTTTGGGAAACCCTGCTTTATGTAAAGGTCTTGGGTATGAAATTATTAATTGCAATCACAGCACTTCATCCTGCGATGATATGTAGTGCATGCACTGTAAAAACCTGATGCTGACCTTCTACTGCACTGCAGATCAATAGTAATAACTTGATGAAAATTCAATAAGTGACTTCAGTTTGACTGTTTTACTTTTACAACAGGGTTCCCTAACTGGCGGTTTTATTTGGCTTCCCAAGTTTTCTGAGCAAAAAATATTGTTGGACATAGAAGACTAAAAACTCCAGGAAATCAACTCCAGTCCTAAACATAATAGAGACACGTGATCGTATACAAATGTAAGCAAGGTTTGAAATGTTTTAGTCAAATATTAGATCTGTTTGGGCTTCTTGTGGTCAATTTGCTGTCTACAAATGATTTATAATTAAGTTCCAACCCCCCGACCATCCGCTCTACAAAATATCAGCCCACGACTGAATCTAGTCGATGATCCCTGCTGAGACGGTCAGTTGGGCAAAGTAGACCCAGGATGTGTAAAGAAAGTAATTTCAGTACATTTGGCAATAATTTGACTCCTCCCCCCCTTAACTAAAATGGACCTGTTTTAGTGTGTGTTCACAGTGTGTTCTCTCTAGTCGTGATGGATAGCAGCAATATTGGAACACGCTGTTGTGTTCAGGTCCCACTGTCTATGTCCGCTCTGTTCTGCATGTTTTATCACCTGTACAAATGTCCTTCGGTATCATTTCTTCATGTTTTATTGCTAAGATTATTATTATTATTATTACTACATCAATATTTGTATTGAATCGTTTTCATACAGTGTCTTAGTGTTTAATGCCTGATAGCCTAAATGAGACCTTGGAGGGATATAATCTCATCCTGCTCATCAAGACCTGTCGGACTGTGCCAGGTGTATCGTTTGGAAAAGGTTATTTCTATGCAAAATTATAACTGTTACAGTATTGTAAGGCTTTTATTTTTTTCTTCTAGCGGCTGCATACTTTCATGTTATGCTTTCAGTATGCTCATTCTTTTAATAAAAACCTAACGTAAACCGTATTTTTGTTCATTAACTTATTCATTCATGCTGTGAAAGTCCATTGGTAAGCCATGTATCAAGCCTATCTATTCCACTGCAGCAGGGATCATCAACTGGTGGACAAATTCGGCCCGTGGCTGATTTCTGTTTTGGCTCCCCAAAGTTTTGCTGTGCCAGAAGTATGTGGACACACTCTTTACAAAATTATTAAGTAAGACCCGTGGCATTAATATTGAGTTGGTCCCCATTTTGCTGCTATAACTGCCTCTGCTCTTCCAGTAAGGCTTTCCACTAAATGTTGGAACATTGCTGCGAAGACTTCACTAAGGCCATTCTACTGCCAATGTTTGTCTATGGAGATTGCATGACTGTGTGCTTGATTTTATACACCTGTCAGCAACGGGTGTGGCTGAAATGGCCGAACTCAATCATTTGAAGAGGTGTCCACATTTTTTTGTATATCAAATCAAATCGAATGTATTGGTCACATACACGTGGTTAGCAGATGTTATTGCGGAGTGTAGCGAAATGCTTGTGCTTCTAGCTCCGACAGTGCAGTAGTATCTAACAAGTAATATCTTAACAGTTTCACAACATAAACCCAAATACAGATCAATCTAAGTAAGTAAGGATGGATTGAGAATATACTGTATACATAAATGTCAGGGCGGCATTGGACTAAGATACAGTGGCATAATAAGCTTTATAGTATGCAGTATGTAAACACGATTCAGCGACTAAGATACCATAGAATAGTATAGCGTACAGTTTAAACATATGAGATGAGTAGTGTAAGATACAGAAACATTAAAGTGACTAGTGTTTTATTTCCTTAAAGTGGCTGGTGATTTCTAATCTATGTCTGTAGGCAGCAGTCTCTGATGTACTAGGCCTTGAGATTGAAGCTGTTTTTCAGTCTCTCGGTCCCAGCTTTGATGCACCTGTACTGACCTCGCCTTCTGGATGATAGCGGGGTGAACAGGCAGTGGCTCGAGGTGGTTGATGTCTTTGATGATCTTTTTGGCCTTCCTGTGGCAACGGGTGCTGTAGGCGTCCAGGAGAGCGTGAAGTTTCCCCCCAGTAATGCGTTGGGCAGACCGCACCACCCTCTGGAGAGCTTTGCGGTTATGGGTGGTGCAGTTGCCGTACCAGGCGGTGGTGCAGCCCGACAGGATGCTCTCAATTTTGAAAGTATTCAGACCCCTTCCTTTTTTCCACATTTTGCTGCGTTACAGCCTTATTCTACTGTCCGTAGAGCGCCGAGACAGGATTGTGTCGAGGCACAGATCTATGGAAGGGCACCAAAATATTTCTGCAGCATTTAAGTCCCCAAGAACACCGTGGCCTCCATCATTCTTAAATGGAAGAAGTTTGGAACCACCAAGACTCTTCCTAGAGCTGGCTGCCTGGCAAAACTGAGCAATCGGGTGATGTGAGAGCGACCTTGGTCAGGGAGGTGAACAAGAAACCAATGGTCACTCTGACAGAGCTCCAGAGTTCCTCTGTGGAAATGGGAGAACCTTCCAGAAGGGCAACCATCTTTGCAACACTCCTCCAACCAGGCCTTTATGGTAGAATGGCCAGACAGAAGCCACTCCTCAGTAAAAGGGGTGGCAGGGGCGGCAGGTAGCCGAGTGGTTAGAACAAGATTCTCTGGTCTGATGAAACCAAGATTGAACTCTTTGGCCTGAATGCCAAGCGTCATGTCTGGAGGAAACCATCCCTACAGTGAATCATGGTGGTGGCAGTATCATGCTGTGGGGATGTGTTCAGCGGTAGGGACTGAGAGACTAGTCAGGATCGAAGGGAAAGATGAACGGAGCAAAGTACAGAGAGATCCTGCTCCAGAGCGCTCAGGACCTCAGACTTGGGCGAAGGTTCACCTTCCAACAGGACAAAGACCCTAAGCACACAGCCAAGACAATGCAGGAGTGGCTTTGGGACAAGTCTCTGAATGTCCTTGAGTGGCCCAGCCAGAGCCTGGATTGAACCAGATCTAACATCTCTGGAGAGACCTGAAAATAACTGCAGCGATGCTCCTCATCCAACCTGACAGAGCTTGAGAGGATCTGCAGAGAAGAATGGGAGAAAACTCCCCAAATACAGGTGTTCCAAGCTTGTAGCGTCATACCCAAGAAGACTTGAGGCTGTAATCGCTGCCGAAGGTGCTTCAACAAAGTACTGAGTAAAGGGTCTGAATACTTATGTAAATGTAATATTTACTGTTTTTTTTTTTATACATTTACAAAAAATTCTAAACCTGTTTTTGCTTTGTCATTATGGGGTGTTGTGTGTAGATTGATGATTTAAAAAAATCAATTTCAGAATGAAGCTGTTAAGTAACAAAATATGGAAAAAGTCAAGGGGTCTGAATAGTTTCAGAATGCACTGTATGCTAAGACCCCCAAAATGTTCCATATGCACAAAAAGCTGATTTCTCTCAAATGTGTTTATATCCCCGTTAGTGAGCATTTCTCCTTTGCAAAGATAATCCATCCACCTGACAGGTGTGGCATATCAATAATCTGATTAAACAGCATGATCATTACACAGGTGCACCTTGTGCTGGAGACAATTAAAGGCCACTCTAAAATGTGCAGTTTTATCACACAACACAATGTAATAGATGTCTCAAATGTGGGAGAATTGGCATGCTGATTATAGGAATATCCACTAGAGCTGTTGGCATGCTGACTATAGGAATATCCACCAGAGCTGTTGGCATGCTGACTATAGGAATATCCACCAGAGCTGTTGGCATGCTGACTATAGGAATGTCCACCAGAGCTGTTGGCATGCTGACTATAGGAATGTCCACTAGAGCTGTTGGCATGCTGACTATAGGAATATCCACCAGAGCTGTTGGCATGCTGACTATAGGAATGTCCACCAGAGCTGTTGGCATGCTGACTATAGGAATGTCCACCAGAGCTGTTGGCATGCTGACTGCAGGAATGTCCACCAGAGCTGTTGGCATGCTGACTGCAGGAATGTCCACCAGAGCTGATGGCATGCTGACTGCAGGAATGTCCACCAGAGCTGATGGCATGCTGACTGCAGGAATGTCCACCAGAGCTGATGGCATGCTGACTGCAGGAATGTCCACCAGAGCTGATGGCATGCTGACTGCAGCCTCCCCTCTCTACACCTCTGTCAGAGGTACTGCAGCTCTGCGCTGTAGAATCATTTTTCATGATGTTCAACAACTCACTCACTCGATCTCTGGAGTGGAAGGATATATATGACGGCAGGGCTGTGTAGAGTTTGAGTTGCCATACCTGGAAAATTACCCTTTGTACTGCACTTACCTTTTTTTATACACACGATAGTCATTGACTAGAATAGATGTTACTTTATGAAGTAGCTTACCGTCAGTGTACTTTGTTAAGATCTCATATTGCTGCCAAAGCATCATCATGTCTGGTGAAGAATCTCTTCCATACATGAAATGCACAGATCTATTTCCAGTCTGTGGGTTTCCTGCACAGATCTTCTTGCTGTGGTGCATCGTTCTGGGTGGGCTGCAGAAGGTTTGAGTGCAAGGCTGCAACTTGGTTTCATAAGATGTGGGCACCGTAATGCCTCTGTACAAAGTGCATAACCTTTGATATGTCTGTGGGGATGACTCATGCTCTTGATCAACCTGTTTGGTGTTATTCTAGAGCCAAACAACCAACCATACGTTTCATCGTTACACTCCCCACAAAATCTGAGACTGTACGCGATAAACCAAGTGGAAACTTGGCACAGAGATATACGGTTATATTTCATTAAATAATCAAGAATGTTTTCAATAAAAATAATTTATTAACTATACAGACACCATACGTCACAATAAATACAGAGTCATTGCCATATTCCTAGAAATTAATATTCATATCTAACATTGTAGGGGCTGGGATAGTAGGTTATCCAATCAACAGCAATACGTTACAGTTACAGGGATTTGTGGGTTTCAAAGTGGGCGTGGTAAAAAGATACACATTTTCAAATTGGTCAAGTCCATGTGTAGATCCTGTTCCATTCTAACCAATCCAAGGCCTTGGTTCCCTTCATCGCTCCAATACAGTCATAATCCAAAGTAGAACAGTCCATCCTCTTCATACTGTAGGTGATGTCCATTGTGATGAGCAGCCTACAGCTTGTACAATCCAAAGGTGGTAGTCCCCTCCTCATAGTCGACTAAGCTGGGGTCCGTCACCCACACACTAAGCTGATCGTCTGGCTCCAAACTGAACACTCCTCCCTGGAAAGCCGTACACGAGTCTTTATGATTCTGGTCCACCAGGCTGCAGTAGGCTGTCATCAGGTCTTTCTCCTCTCCAGTCCCCCCTTTCCTCAGCTTCACCCGGCTGGCCAGAGGGGTTTTGGGGTGCCATTTTGAGAAGGCCACCTGGGAGTAAATGTTGTAGTCTCCAGGCTCCAGAACCTTCAGCCAGCTGGACATGTAGTACTGGACGTTCCTCCGCACTGAGTGGCCTATGTTCCACTCCAGATACTTTGCTGTTTAAGCAGACAATTTACATTTTTAAGTCCATTTTAAAACCTTATACCCCATCTCTTGAATTGAGGCAACAATTATACATAGGAAAAAAAACAAACCAAGAAGGAAAGTGATAAGTAACATCTCTTACTTGGGGGCATACCAGAAACAGGTTGCTTGACTATCATGCGTGCCATGGCTCTATACGAGGGCCCACCCCCAGTGAGTTTAGCAGCTGAAACAGAACAGACAAGCAGTTAGTCTTTACCCTCTCAGAATAGGAGGTTCTCTGCTGACAGAAGGTGAGCTTGATAGAGTGGCAAGTGAAGCAAAGAAATATTCATATACATACGTATCTAGATGGTATAAAAGATTGCAACATACCTCTTCCTTCCTCTTGTGAGACCTTGAGAGGAGAGCACAGCATTGCTTAAAAATATGTTACGACTGCATGCTTTTTCTTCTACAAATTTACTCATGAAACCTCTCAGATATCTTAATTTGAGTCTCAGGATCTTCGGCCTACCGTCGCTAGGATGTTTTTGTATTTCTCCACAAGCTTCTCGCAGTCCAGCACTGACCGGACATCTTTCTCACACTCTTCAAGTCTCCTCAGGACGATCATGTCATCCAGGTACTTGCGTTCAAGGTCTCCGTGATACTGAGCCCAAACAAAGCAGAAATAAACGTTGACTCCATGCAATCCAACTTTATCTTAATATCGACATTGCTTAAGGACGATCATATTTCAGGTCTTTCAAGTTCACATTAGGACAAACACTATGAAACGTTACGACTAAGCGTTTGTCGTGCATGTGCTGTTTCTAAATGTATCTGTTGAAGGTTTATTCTGATCATGGAATGTTTCCTGATAGATCCATTTAAATTGTTTTATACCAGAGGTTCAGTATTTCCTGCACTCGAAGAACAGGCCTACAAGTTGTCACTGAAATATTTTTTATGCTGAAAAGATGCTCTTCGTTAAAGCCCATGGCACCTTTGAAGAGTGCTCCATGAGGTCTTTGTCACGTATAGTTGACGGGTGTCAAAGTCAAACAATATCTCCCTCTGTAAGATAGCCCAGGATAGATTCCAGCTATAAGATAGTTATTATACATATAACTACATTTATATAATTCCCACTTTAATACTTTACACATATTCTTATTTTTAAACAAAACTTTTTAGGAAAATAGACCTACTGTGAAACATGTTACTATCAAATAGGCTGTATAACTAAAATACTTGTATCCAACATCTATAATAGTTCTGAACTTGGCACTAAAAACTTTGCCCGACACCGATGAACCTGAAAGTTATACCCACTCTAACCGTATCTATATATTTAAAGATAAAGTAGTTCTTACCTCGTTGTCCGTGTGGTACAGGTAAGCGAATCCCCCCAGTAGCAGCACCATTTGAAGCACTACCATGCCAATGAGGAACCTGAGGAGAGGTTTGCTGTGGCCCGGTCCTGGTGCCGACATGACAGATCCAAGCCGTGGGGGAATAGGTGGTGGAGGCATGCTGGTCTGGTACGTGTTGATCATGGCGGTGCAGAGGAATACAGAGTGGAGTGATCTGACTGCCTTCACACACCTCACACATCTGAACAGCTAGCGTCAGTTGTCAGCCATCTAGTGTATTTTTCTGAAGCCACTTCCTGGAAGCTCTCAATTTTTAAGACGAGTGAGTGCGTTTGTGTGTGTCTGTACAGTGTGTATGGCTTGAAGGCATCAACCCCTCCAGAAAATCTAATTTTATTCTTCACATGCTTCGTAAACAACAGTGAATTGCTAACTTACCAACAATGCAGAGAGAAGAAAACAACCCTGTTTTACGTTTAGCGTAGATTCCTTGACCTTTGACCTTTCACCTGTTGATTTCTCAAGTCCAGGTTTCCCCAAGGATTGATTCTTAACAGTTCTCTTCGTGAAGTGGTTGGTGTGTGATATGATAAAAGCATGTCAGAAATGCACATGAAAATCACCCAAATACTTATTTGAATGTTGCGCAATCAATTCATTTGCTGACCAAGGCTTTGTGGCCAAAATGTGTCGTTGTGACAGAAAAAGCACCTAAAGACAGATCCACCCAGAATAAAGGGGAAGGTGACGTTGCAGAATTAGTCCATATCCACCAACACACACAAAAAAAGCTGGATGGTTGATTTTCTTTAGAATTATGTATGTTGCTTTAAGTGTAACCTGAAAAATAAACACTTTAGGAGCTCAGATGCAATAATTTAATAACCTAATAACCAACGTTTGGACAGACAAGCTGTCTTCCTGCAATCCAAAAGAATAGAGAAAAGCAATGTCTATGTGTATTTTAACTGTGCCATCAAATTGGTTTTAAGTGGAAATCCGCCTCTCATCTACAGAAGCCCAAAACCCACACTGCCTGCCCTGGTTACAAAAAGGGGTTTCACATTTAACACATCAATGTACGTTCATGCAGTACTATTTGATAGATAGCTTTCTTTCTGCCTGGCTTAGCTCTACCTGCCCATCTGGTTTCCACCGAGGATGCAGAATTAGTCAGTATCCACCATACCAATGTTGTGTGGCCAACGTTGACACACAAAAAAGCTGGATGGTTGGTTTTCTTTACAATTATGTATGTTGCTTTCAGATTCACCCCCAGCCTCTCTTTTAACAGTTATGCATTCATTTGGACGGTATGACTAGCAAGAATGGAAAGACTGCTAGCTTGAAGACAACATGTTAGCATACATAGGGTTTATGAGTGCCACTGAAAATGCAACAGAGTTTCTGCGTTCCCTTGCAAGATTTCAAAGGGTGGGCTGTGGGCACAAAGCCATCCCCTGTGGCATGCCTTGAAACAGACCTCAAAGAGGTGATGTAACCTTTTAGATCCTGATTGCATGATGGCCTGCAGGTCTTATGAAGCATTTTTTACAATGTTTTTCCTTCACTCATATGAATAGACATATTTCATGATGCAAATACAATGGCAGTTTCTTTCTCTCATATCTCTATTTTCTCGCACACACACACACACACACACACACACACACACACACACACACACACACACACACACACACACACACACACACACACACACACACACCTAACTACTACACCTAACCCATAAACCTAATTCTAACCCTAACCCTTAATCCTAAAATAGCCTTTTTTCCTTGTCTGAATGTTCCTTGTTTTACTTTTTGCTCTATGTCAATGCGGCACCTGCTCATCATCGGCAGGATAAGCCAATCAGAGACCAACTTAATGAATCTCACTCTTAAAATGTATTTTTACACCAGCGCTTCGAATTAGCATATTTTTACATTTGCGCTAATTCAAACCTTAATTATGTAATTCAATTTGGGGAAAACATTTAGCTGGAGTTAAAGCAACCGTTAGTTTGGCCCAATTGCATTAGTTATATCAGGAGATAATAATACTGTGCTTGTACTACAGCCACCTAAATGAGAGGTAGGCTACACATTCAAATCTTATCTAATAGCCAATAGAAGCAGGATGCTAACTCTGACATCAAATCAAATCAAAGTGTATTTGTTACGTGCGCCGAATACAACAGTGAAATACTTACTTACAAGCCTTAACCAACAGTGCAGTATTTAAGTAAAAAATAAGTATTAGGTAAACAATAGATAAGTACAGAAATAAAAAACAGTAACATAACAGTAGAGAGGCTATATACAGGGGTACAGGTTAGTAACATAACAGTAGAGAGGCTATATACAGGGGTACAGGTTAGTAACATAACAGTAGAGAGGCTATATACAGGGGTACAGGTTAGTAACATAACAGTAGAGAGGCTATATACAGGGGTACAGGTTAGTAACATAACAGTAGAGAGGCTATATACAGGGGTACAGGTTAGTAACATAACAGTAGAGAGGCTATATACAGGGGTACAGGTTAGTAACATAACAGTAGAGAGGCTATATACAGGGGTACAGGTTAGTAACATAACAGTAACAAGACTATATACAGGGGTACAGGTTAGTAACATAACAGTAACAAGACTATATACAGGGGTACAGGTTAGTAACATAACAGTAGAGAGGCTATATACAGAGGCCGAGCAGTTGCCGTACCAGGCAGTGATGCAACCAGTAAGGATGCTCTCGATGTTGCAGCTGTAGAACCTTTTGAGGGTCTGAGGACCCATGCTAAATCTTTTCAGTCTCCTGAAGGAGTATAGGCTTTGTCATGCCCTCTTCACGACTGTCTTGGTGTGTTTGGACCATTCTAGTTTGTTGGTGATGTGGACACCAAGGAACCTGAAGCTCTCAACCTGCTCCACTACAGCCCCCATGGAACCAAGGTCATAGAGAAATAACTAACATTTTCTACTTGGTTCTCCCTGAAAGTTTACCCATGGGTGCAAAAGACACTTGCCTCCATGTCACCATCAGTGTGAGGGGGCAGGACTTTTAAAGTGCATCAGCAGGTATCATGACATACATGACTCTTTATCTCTCATATCTCTATCTCTCACTTCCTTTCTCACTTACACACACACACAAAGCGCACTCCTACACACTCTTACAGGTGACAGGAATCACGATGTGGAAGTCAGAGCAGGGGAAGACTATGGCCAAGTGGGGGTTTCTCAGGAAATGGAAGGATTCTTGTCTTTTTTTTTTTTTACCTTTATTTAACCAGGTAGGCCAGTTGAGAACAAGTTCTCATTTACAACTCATTTGCGACCTGGCCAAGACAAAGCAAAGCAGTGTAACAAAAAACAACACAGAGTTACACATGAGAATAAACAAACGTACAGTCAATAACACAATAGAGAATCTATATACAGAGTGCAAAATGTAGTGCAAAATGCAGTAAGGTTAGGAAGGTAGGACAAGAAATAGGCCATAGCGGTGATATAAATTACAAATTAGAATTAACACTGGAGTGACAGATGTGCAAATGATGATGTGCAAATAGAGATACTGGAGTGCAAAATGAGCTAAAATAATAAATATGGGGATGAGGTAGTAGGGTGGGCTATTTACAGAAGGGCTATATACAGGTGCAGTGATCGATAAGCAGCTTTGACAGCTGATGCTTAAAGTTAGTGAGGGAGATAGGAACCTCTAGCTTCAAGGATTTTTGCAGTTCGTTCCAGTCTTTGGCAGCAGAGAACTGGAAGGAATGGCGGCCAAAGGAGGTGTTGGCTTTGGGGGTTTACCAGTGAAATATACCTGCTGGAGCGCATGCTACGGGTGGGTGTTGCTATGGTGACCAGCGAGCTGAGATAAGGCGGGGATTCTGATAAAGACCATAGATGACCTGGAGCCAGTGGGTTTGGCGACGAATATGCAGTGAGGGCCAGCCAACGAGAGAATACAGGTCGCAGTGGTGGGTAGTATATGGGGCTATGGTAACAAAACGGATTGCACTGTGATAGATTACATCCAATTTGCTGAGTAGAGTGTTGGAGGCTATTTTGTAAATGACATCGCCGAAGTCAAGGATCGGTAGGATAGTCAGTTTTACAAGGGCATGTTTGGCAGCATGAGTGAAGGAAGCCCTGTTGCGGAGTAGGAAGCCGATTCTAGATCTAATCTTGGACCGGAGATGGTCAATGTGAGTCTGGAAGTTGAGTTTACAGTCTAACCAGACGCCTAGGTATTTGTAGGTGTCGACGTATTCTAAGTCAGACCCGTCGAGAGTAGTGATGATAGTCCGGTAGGCGGGTGCGGGCAGCGTTCTATTGAAAAGTATGCATTTAGTTTTACTAGCGTTTAAGAGCAGTTGGAGCCACGGAAGGAGTGTTGTATGGCATTGAATCTCGCCTGAAGGTTAGCCAGCACAGTGTCCAGAGAGGGGCCAGATGTATACAGAATGGTGTCGTCTGCGTAGAGATGGATCAGAGAGTCACCAGCAGCAAGAGGGACATATGTATATAGAGAAAAGGGTTGGCCCAAGAATTGAACCCTGTGGCACCCCAGAGACTGCCAGAGGACCGGACAACAGGCCCTCCGATTTTTACACACTGAACTCTATCTGAGAAGTAGTTGGAGAACCAGGTGAAGCAGTCACTTGAGAAACCAAGGCTGTTAAGTCTGCCAATAAGAATGCAGTGATTGACAGAGTCGAAAGCCTTGGCCAGGTCAATGAAGACGGCTGCACAGTACTGTCTTCTATCGATGGCGGTTATGATATCGTTTAGTACCTTGAGCGTAGCTGAGGTGCAACCATGACCAGCTCGGAAACCAGATTGCATGGCGGAGAAGGTACGGTGGGATTCTCTAAGTGATCGGTGATCTGTTGATTAACTTGGCTTTCGAAGACTTTAGAAAGGCAGGGCAGGATGGATAAAGGAATGCAACAAATGTTATCTGACGGTTCATTTGTGTCTACATCCCTATTCCCTTTTATAACGAGCCCTGGTCAACAGTAGTGCACTATAAATAATAATACGGTGCCATTTGAGAAGTAGACTTAGAGGATGTATTGGGTTGACATTCACTATGCATCAGTAACAGGGGACTACAGACAAACTAGAAATACACTTTTATTTTATTTGCTAAGCGAAGAAATTACACACAATTTTGAGTGTCCCATTATCGAATGCATCATTTTTAACAGTTTTAAAACAACTACAAAAAACACACTGTCTTGGCATCAGCTTGGTTATGTGAAAACTTTAATTTAAAACATATCTGAACAATGCCATGTACTGCAACAATACTGAGATTAATATTGAACAGTATAGGCATAAGAGATACAAAAAATAAAAAGTTAGATATGTGGCTATCAGTAATATAACTTTCCTCTAGGGTTTCCTCTAGTGGCGTAAGTATGAATCTCTCTGGTGGTAAGTGAGGGCCACATTCTAATTTGAAATCCATGTGAGTCTGACATAAGGCTATGGCTTAGGTTGAGGATAAAGATACATTAAGGTTAAGGTCCAGGTTAGGTTGAAATTAATGTGAGCGCTGAGAGCTACAATGGATGTAAGATTTTAAATATTTTAAGTGTCATGTGATTCAAAATGGATTCTGGGTAGAACAGTCCCAGTGGTGTCCTCAGTTCAAGTGAACATGAGCCTGCATACTGTACAGCGCCTTCAGAAAGTATTCATACCCCTTGACGTTTTCCACATTTTGTTGTGTTACAAAGTGGGATGAAAAATTGACTTAGTTGTCTTTTTTTTTTGTCAATGATCTACACAAAATACACTGTCATGTCAAAGTGAAAGAACAGTTCTAACATTTGAAAACCCCAGAATATATCTTGATTAGATTAGTATTCAATCCCCTGAGTCAATACATGTTAGAATCACATTTGGCAGCGATTACAGCTGTGAGTGTTTCTGGGTAAGTCTCTAAGAGCTTTCAACACCTGTATTGTACAACATGCCCATTATTCGTTAAAAAATTCTTCAACTCTGTCAAATTGGTTGTTAATCATTGCTAGACAACCATTTTCAGGTCTTGCCATAGATTTTCAAGCAGATTTAAGTCCAAACTGTAACTCGGCCAATCAGGAACATTCCCAGTCTTCAGATTTGGCCTTGTGTTTTAGGTTAATGTCCTGCTGAAAGGTGAATTAATCTCCCAGTGTCTGGTGGAAAGCAGACTGAACCAGGTTTTCCTCTAGGGTTTTGCCTGTGCTTAGCTCCATTCCACTTATTTTATATCCTGAAAAACTCCCCAGTCGTTAACGATTCCAAGCATACCCTTAACATGATGCAGCCTCCACTATGTTTGAAAATATGGAAAGTGGTATTCAGTAATGTGTTGTATGGGATTTGACCCAAACATAAAAGGGTTTATTGCTTTGCCACATTTTTGCATTTTTACTTTAGTGCCTTGTTACAAACAGGATGCATGTTTTGGAATATTTTTATTCTGTACAGACGTCCTTCTTTTCACTCTGTCAATTAAGTCAGTATTGTGGAGTAACTACAATGTTGTTGGGAAGGACGCCTGTATCTCTGCAGTGACTGGGTGTATTGATACACCATCCAAAGTGTCAGTTAATAACTTCACCATTCTCAAAGGGATATTCAATGTCTGCTTTTTAACATTTTTACCCATCTCCCAATAGGTGCCCTTCTTTGCGAGGCATTGGAAAACCTCCCTGGTCTTTGTGGTTGAATCTGTGTTTGAAATTCACTGCTCGACTGAGGGACCTTAGAGATAATTGTATGTGTGTGGTACAGAGATGAGGTAGTCATTCAAAAATCATGTTAAACACTATTATTCCACACAGAGTCCATGCAACTTATTATGTGACTTGTTAAGCAACATTTTACTGCTGAACTTATTTCGCCTTGCCTTAACAAAGGGGTTGAATACAGTACTTATTGAATATTGACTTAAAATTAATTTGTAAACATGTCAAAAAACATCATTGACATTATGGGGAATTGTGGGTAGGCCAGTGACAAAAACATCTCAAATGAATCAATATTAAATTCAGGCTGTAACACAACAAAATGTGGAAAAAGTAAATGGAAACTTTGAAGGCACTGTAGGTGTATAATAACACCAGGCTCATCAATCTGACTGAATTAGAATATAGGTAAGACACTGCAATGGTGTTGAGATATCTAAAGACAGGAGGAAACATCATGGCACTGACAGAACATTCCGGTAGCCTGATTTAGTTTGATTCAGTTCGGCTGGTGCTCAGCTGAACAAGTGTGCTCCTATTCTCCATTTAAAGACCTTCGCTTGAACTACGAGACAAAAGCAGCAATAGTACTGTTTGTCCATCTTGAGACGCCGTAGCCAGTATACGCTTCCTCACAATAGTCTGAATTAATCTAAAATAACTAAAGAAATCGGTTATTCATTTTGACGTTTTTGCCGAGGAGATCTTAGTTGCGCAATTTTACATATAACTAAGATGTTTGGTGCAGTAGTTGCTGCACCATCTGGAGAACGACTGATGGGTCACGGCCAGTTCCTCTCGGTTAAGGGCTTAAGACTGGATTGAATTTGCTTATCTTACAGGGAAATTATGAAGGTTCCAAAGGAGAATGCAGATAGCTATCTTTTCTCTGAGCTTCTCCCACGTCAGTGTGGTTCCCCCAACCCAGTAGAGAAGGTTCTCAGGGGTTGGTTGTAGTGGACCACCAGAGACATGGTGCGCTGCTCCCTCCGTAGGCCACACAGGGGGGCATTGCTGGGGCTCCTGTAGCTCTGAGTGTGTAGGAAGCCAAGCGAGGACTGTTTTTGGGCCAGGGAGGGGCGTGAGATGGGTGTCCCGGGGGTAGCGTTCTCCTCTCTGCTGCTCTGCTGGGTGTTGAAGCCGTGCACAGACTGGTGCTCCTCTCTGCACCTCACAAATGCCACGAAGCATCTGTAAAACTGATACACACACACACACACACACACACACACACACAGAGGAGTCACTTTGAGTATCAATCTCACTCACACACTGAGGCAAACTCATCCACAGAAAGCAACCTGGTCTCAAAGCATTTCATATTATTCTGTACGTAAATCTGAGACACTCCATTTAGTATGATATGTTCTAAATGTAAAATATGATATGAATTTGCTAAATGTACAATATGTTACGAATTCCAATTTGTTGGAATTAACCCTTAGCCACCTAACGTTAGCTAGGTGGCTAAGGGTTAGTGTTAATGTTATGACTTAGGTTAAAGGGTTAAGAGTTAGGGTCAGAGGAAGGGTTAGCTGTTAGGGTTAGGGTTAGGGAAAGGGTTACCTAACACGCTAAGTAGTTGCAAAGTAGCAAAATAGTATTAAGTAGTGAAAAGTTGCTAGTCAGCTAAAATGCTAAAGTTGTCTGTGAAGAGATTCGAACACAAAACCTTTGGGTTGCTAAGCGTTTGAGTTATACGCACACCCATCCACCCCGACCAACCAACCTCCTTTAAGTTTTGCCTTAAGTAACTTTCTGTCTTATGTAACCATACCAAACATAACATACCATACTAATTTGGGTGTCCCGGATTTACGTTTACTATGTTATGTCTGGTCTATGAGACCAGGCTGCAGAAAGAGAGCATAGAGTGAACTTTTAAGGTCCCTCAAAATGGGTTATTTTCAAAATACGGTTTTGTTTTCAGTCTGTGTTGATACTTGACTCCTTTTCTTGGTTCAAGTGTCCCAGAGAGGACAGATGGGATGTAAGGTAGCTGCCAAATGAAGTATGTCAGCCGTCCTGTCCTTACAGTAAGTGTCATTGGTAGCATCTGGGAGGCAGGATTGCAGAGGTCAATGAGAGGTCCAAAGTAATTACTGGGAGTCTGTGTCCTCACAATACTGTGTCCCCACAATGACAGGAGCCAGGGTGTCACAGTCAGTAGTCCTTGTGGGTATGTTAGCAGTGTCCCTCCACACAGTCCCTCTCTGCTCCTCACGGACAGGTGGGCTGTCACAAGCACTTGAACTCCCATTTATTAACTTCATCAATTGAGCTCTCGTAACAAGAGACTTGATTAGCCCGTCAAGCTAAAGTCATCATGTCCATGAACCTAATCTCAGGTTCAGTACAATACTCACACACCATCGAAATAAGAGTATTTAGCAGAAACATAATGTCAACATGTTAGAACATACTGTACCTCATGGATATCTATAGTATGGACTCTGGAGACTGTGTGTGCCTATCCTTCTGGCCTCACGTCATAAGGCTGTCTAAGCTGCCATATAAGTACCTCCCCACCTCTGTAAAGGCTACACGACAGGTGAACAACACCGTTGTCCCTATGGTCCATCTTCTAGCGCCCCCTCTCACCTGGTTGTTGAACAGCACGTAGATGACAGGGTTGACGACGGTGCTGCTCTTGGCCAGGACGGCAGGCACCACACTGGCCACGGGGGTGACCAGGCCTGACCGGCCGAAGGTGGCCGCCAGGGCCATGACGCCATAGGGCATCCAGCACAGCAGGTAGCAGGACACCATGGACAGCACCATGAGCAGGATGTGCTGCTCTCGCCTCTGGGCCGACAACAGGTTGACCTTAGCCACCTGGGAACAGGAGGGAGAGGAGAAGATTTGCATTGATCATACTGGTGTATTATTGTTGCTATTAACAATGTGTAGCACCCACTAGTAATGTTGTAGTGCTGGTCATGTATGTTAAGGTCAAAGACAGTGGATTTTATGTCATGTGTGACAGAGCCAAATGATCAGCTGTGTTTCAGTCCATTTTTCACTTCTCTGATAATTCTTTTTTTCTGTGTCATGTCTTTGGGTTAAAAGTAGCTCGGGCCTGGCATGAGACCAGTATCTTTGCGTAAGCCAGAGAGGTGTGTTTTCCACATCCCCAGAGTTGATTTCATGCTCCCTCAGGTGCGCTGTTGTGTAATGTCCACTCTGATGCCTGTCGTAGCACCCCGACCAATGAGCATGGCCGACTGGGGATACTAGCCAACCAGGAGTAATAACAGGATGTCAGTTCCTGTCCACGTGTCTTGTGTCTCTGTCAACGTCACACACCTCTTACATGCTCAACAGTGGAGGTTCCTCAGAGGAGGAAGAGGAGGACTCTGAATTTCATTAAAATAATAAATAGTGAAACATAAAAAAAAGTTATCCTTTTTAGATTAAACTATACTAAATATATTCACGTCACCAAATAATTGATTAAAGCACACTATTTTGCAATGAAGGTCTACAGTAAGGTTTAATATTCTCCCAGTATACTACTTAATCTGTTCCATCCCGAGAAAACATCACTTGCCTATCGAGTAACCCGGTGTTTCCCACCAAAACTGGAAGTGTCATTCAAAGCATATGTAACCTTTATTTAACTAGGCAAGTCAGTTAAGAAAACATCCTTATTCACAATTATGGCCTACCCCGGACAACTGTGCACCGCCCTATGGGACTCCCAATCACAGCCGGATGTGATACAGCCTGGATTCAAACCAGGGACTGTAGTGACGGAGCTTTTACTGAGATGCAGTGTCTTCGACCACTGCGCCCCTCGGAGCCTGATAATAAGTAGGTCTATGTCTGAATTCGATTAGACCTTTGATCAAGCCTGATGCTACCAGAGCCTGATGAGCCATACATTAAATACATTTTATGAGCCCGAGCCCAAATAAGTCCAAATGGCTGTGCCGTTATCCAACACATACAGTATGCTAGAGGCTACTGCACATTAAGCACAACAGAAAAACGTAGAAGTCCATAGATGTACCTAGCTAACATTTTTTAGTGTTAACTGTATTACTGTACTGTACTGTATTGCACTATACTGTATTATATGGACTGTTCAAACCATGATAAAGCACAGAGAAAACATGCAATTCTGGTGCAGCACGTAGCCTACAGAATTACAAGTATAGGCTAGCGAATTTGATTTAAATTTTGTTAATATAATAGGGCCTATTTGTATAAGTAGTAGGCTGACGGATATATAGACCTAACTAACATAATATTCCCCCTAATGTTATTAGCCTACCTCCTTTTTCTCTTTCTAGTGTTGCTTCATTCCTTCCTCCTTTCAACAGTTGTCCTCATCTTCGTCATTCTAATGACTTGAATATTATAGGGCTAGAATTCGATGCAGAAGGCTTTCACACAGGGTGAATGGTTATGGGTCTGAACTCTTCGAACAGTCTACTGGCAAGAGAAATGCAAAAAAAATAGAATTATGCCCGGCAAACTATTCTAGTTTAACTTTTCCAAGAGCTAAGGATTGTTTTTAAAGGAATGAGGCCAGCGGAGCACAGGTGTGTGCGTATTGCACAAGAGAGGCTATAAGTTAGAAGCTTATTATGCATAACCCATCATTAATTAGCTAAATATAAGGCTAAAACTGCATTGAATGTATTACCTAAAAGAGGTAGGCTAGGACATCTATAAAACAGTGCATTCAGAAAGTATTCAGACCCCTTGATTTTTTTCCACATTTTGTTACATTACAGCCTTTTTCTAAAATGTATGATATATATTTTCTCTCATCAATCTACGCGCCCAATCTACTCAGCACTTTGTTGAAGAAGCTTTGTCAGTGATTGCATCATTGAGTCTTCTTGGGTATGACGCTATAAGCTTGTCACATCTGTATTTGGGGAGTTTCTCCCATTCTTCTCTGCAGATCCTCTCAAGCTCTGTCAGGTTGGATTCGGAGCGTTGCTGCACAGCTATTTTCAGGTCTCTCCAGAGATGTTCGATCGAGTTCGGGCTCTGGCTGGGCCACTCAAGGACATTCAGAGACTTGTCCCCAAGCCACTCCTGCGTTGTCTTGGTTGTGTGCTTAGGGTTGTTGTCCTGTTGGAAGGTGAATCTTCGCCCCAGTCCGAGGTCCTGAGCGTTCTGGAGCAGGTTTTCATCAAGGATATCTCTGTACTTTGCTACGTTCATCTTTCCCTCTATCCTGACTAGTCTCCCAGTCCCTGCTGCTGAAAAACATCCCCACAGCATGATGCTGCCACCACCATGCTTCACCGTAGGGATGGTGCCAGGTTTCCTCCAGATGTGACACTTGGCATTCAGGACAAAGAGTTCAATCTTGGTTTCATCAAACCAGAGAATCTTATTTCTCATGGTTTGAGAGTCCTTTGGGTGCCTTTTGACAAACTCCAAGCAGGCTGTCATGTCCCTTTTACAGAGGAGTGGCTTCCGTCTGGCAACTCTACCATAAAGGCCTGATTGGTGGAGTGCTGCAGAGATGGTTGTCCTTCTGGAAGGTTCTCCCATCTCCAAAGAGGAACTCTAGAACTCTGTCAGAGTGGCTATTGGGTCACCTCCCTGAACAAGGCCCTTCTTCCCTGATTGCTCAGGTTGTCCGGGTGGCCAGCACTGGGAAGAGTCTTGGTGGTTACAAACTTCTTCCATTTAAGAATGATGGAGTCCACGGTATTCTTGAGGACCTTCAATGCTGCAGAAATGTTTTGGTACCCTTCCCCTGATCTGTGCCTCGACACAATCCTGTCTCGGAGCTCTACAGACAATTCCTTCGACCTCATGGCTTGGTTTTTGCTCTGACATGCACTGTCAACTGTGGGACCTTATATAGACAGGTGTGTGTGCCTTTCCAAATCTTGTCCAATCAATTGAATTTACCACAGGTGGACTCCAATCAAGTTGTTGAAACATCTCAAGGATGATCAATGGAAACAGGAAGTACCTGAGCTCAATTTCAAGTCTCATAGCAAATGGTCTGAATACTTATGTAAATAAGGTATCTTTGTTTTTTTATTTATAATACAATTGCAAAAATGTAAAAAAAAAATGTTTTCGCTTTGTCATTAAGGTGTATTGTGTGTAGATTGATGAGGTAAAACAAATGTTTAATACATTTTAGAATAAGGCTGTAACGTAACAAAATGTGGATAAAGTCAAGTGGTCTGAATACTTTCCGAATGCACTGTATACTGCTTTTTAATAATATACATCTACAGTATATATAGGTCTATATATATATATATATATATATATATATATATATATATATATATATATATAAATCTACAATGGCATGATCTATTTTGGATGCAATTTGAATGGAGTTGATGGAGAGAGAAAGACTGAGAGAGTACGTGCCCTGATTTAAAGCAAAGATATTCAAGTGATAAAAATAAAAATCTTAACAATAAAAAAAATAAGGTGGTCCCCGAAAGACAGATAGAGATAGGTAAATTAGACGCACATTCGGTCTTTGTATTACTGTAGCATAAGCTATGCTGCAGGAAATGCAGGCCTACCTGTCACAAGAACAAAAATGGCCATAATGAGATGCTAGGTCTACGTGTATTGTGAATTGTGCTCCGTACTGAGATGGGCGGTCTGAGCATTGATTATTCATCATGCCGAAGCCGTAGAGAAGCCACGTGTTGCATATAATTTCACGCTGTTCATATAAATAATGTATTATAATTTACCGGTTTCTCACAGTTATTTATCCCGGGAAAAGGGAGTGTTTTTGGGCAGTAAATCCCAGTAAATCTCAGTAACTGGGTTCCCGCCAGTCAACCCTAGTCTACAGTAGCCTCAGCAGCTCTCTGTAGGGTAGCACCATGGTGTATCCGGAGGACAGTTATCTTCTGTCCTCCTCTGGGTACATTGATTGATTGAATTTATTTGACAATTTGTAAAATACATACATAAGGGCGCTCCCGCTGGTGACGCCTCCACATACAATTTACGAAAATCACATAACAAAATAAAGCTTAAAAGCTTCTTTCCATTGACTTCAATACAAAACCTAGGAGACTCACGGTTCTCACTCCCAGGGGTGCCGTATGGGAACATTAGGCACAGTATGTCACCCAATTGTTCACAAAGGAAGGTGGGTGTAGTCCTTAACCTGTTAGCTTAGTCCATAGTGAAATAGGCTACTTTTGCTCATGAGTCTGGGAGTGGTTCTGTGTTTACATTGTGGCAAGAGAGGCCTGTAGATCCCTTGATGTTACCCTGGGGTTCTTAGAGACTTCTATGAGCATCTTTCGGTCAGTTCTTGGGCTGACTTTGGTGGGACGACCTGTCCTAGGTAGTTTGCCAGTGGTCTGCAATTTTCGTTGGACAGTGGAATTATGTACTTCGAATTGCTTGGAAATAGATTGATGTACTTCGAATTGCTTGGAAATGGATTTGTCTAATCTTTATTCTGGGGGCCTCAGGTAGGTCTTTTGATCTTTGAATGATGTGTTACCACACCCCCATATGGTTAAGACCAAACCAGACCAATTTTCATATCTTTATGGAAGGAAAGTTTCTCTCTAATGTTTTCAAATCATTTGCACTTGTTTTGGTACCTGATTCTAATTTTAGCCATTTTATGTGATGGTAAAGTTAGGGGTGTACTAACTTTAAGGAAAAGGCATTTTTGTTTATTTATTTTTGTGTGTGTAATTTGTTAAATTGGGTAACCTTTATCTGTCAATAGTGTTGAAGTGAAGATTACATATCTATCTGTCCAAATATGTAAAAAAAGAGAACGTTCCAGGAGGTGTCCTTACTTTTTCACACGACTGTATGTCTCCATGGCTTTGATGCAGACAGACTGGTGGTAATACGCCACTGCAGGTAATTTGGGTCAATATCCTGCAGGATTCAACGCTGTTTAATTTTTCCCGTGGTGCATGCAGCTAATTTAAGTCAACAAAATGGTAGTAACTGAAATGTTGGTTATGTTGTTATTACAAATGGTATTATATTATAGGAAATATTATCATATGCGTCATGTACACTCTACAGAGCCAGGACCCTCTTCAAGTGATACAGTTTTGTCAGCGAGGAGTGTGGAAGTGGAGGAAGAGCAATACCAATGCAGATGATGAGGATGGAGCAAATGAGAGAAGGTGTACAGAAAAAGACAGACAAAGCGAGGATTTTGAAAAACAAGTTGTAGATGGCGAGTTATGTGGAAGAGATTAAGAGGAAGAGAATTTTCTATCAGATGACCCAGGTTTGCGGACGGGGAGACTATTGTTAGGAAATTGGCCACAAGAGATGAAGACCTAGAAATGGCACAGGATTCAGAGGGAAAGCCATTCCCAGAATACTTGCAGTATTACTAAGGCAGCCAATGGAAGAGAAAAGGTGAAGAGAGATTCATAGCAAAAGTACTAATGCACTATATTGCATCCCATGTGGGCTTTTCTCACATGAACAAATAAGACCTTCCCTTAGTGCACTGAACAGTCAACACGGGTATAAAATGTCCGGTGTGAAAATGAGAAAAATAGAGCTCTCTTGCAGAGAATCCTGGATGTAACACTGCACTTGGCCTCAAGGTGTTTACCTTTCAGGGGTAAAACCAAAAACCTAGATGACCTCAACAATGGTAGTTTCCTAGGAACACTACAGCTCTTGTCTCGTTACGATCCACTGCTGAATGAGAACCAGGCTGAAACATTATCTGAGCTCTGACATTCAACATGAGTTCATTATCTGAGCTCTGACATTCAACATGAGTTCATTATCTGAGCTCTGACATTCAAAACATTTCCCCGACTGAGCAGAATGTTGTGATCATAAGATATGTGAGCTATAACAAAGAAAAAGCTCAACTGGGAGATCACCGAACCGTTTCTTGAATTCAAGACCCTTGATATCATACTCATGACATGCAGTCTTACCAGTGAGGCCAGATCAGAAGCTAGTGGTCTGAAGAACTAATTCATGTCATTCAACGCTATTGTCCTCCTCACTGTCTGGCTAAAAGTACTGCAATACATTGAGGACAGGAATGTGATTCTCCAGTCAAAATCTCACTTGACACAGAGGCAGCCAATATCAGAGCCTTAAAGGAAGAGATGCAGGCTCTTAGAGATGGATGGGAGTCTCTCCTGTCTGAGGCAACACTGATTGCTACGCAAATGGATGTTGCACCTCAATTTATCAAGGAACACAGCTGCCAGAGGAAGAGGAAGAGGTTCCATGATGAGACCTCTCAAGAGGAGACAGCTCAGGACAGTGGAGCAACAGTGTTTTGGAACACAGTGTTTTTACTGCTATGGACAACATCATAAGTGACTTGGACACCAGGTTCCACACCACTGAAAGTTGGGCAGATCAGTGAGGATAAAATCTCTTCTGTGTGCCAATCACTGATAATGACGTATTACAGAGATGAAGTAAGACACCTGAACACAGTATATGAAGTAAGACACCTGAACACAGTATATGAAGTAAGACACCTGAACACGGTATATGAAGTAAGACACCTGAACACAGTATATGAAGTAAGACACCTGAACACGGTATATGAAGTAAGACACCTGAACACGGTATATGAAGTAAGACACCTGAACACAGTATATGAAGTAAGACACCTGAACACGGTATATGAAGTAAGACACCTGAACACGGTATATGAAGTAAGACAACCTGAACACGGTATATGAAGTAAGACACCTGAACACGGTATATGAAGTAAGACACCTGAACACGGTATATGAAGTAAGACACCTGAACACGGTATATGAAGTAAGACACCTGAACACGGTATATGAAGTAAGTCACCTGAACACAGTATATGAAGTAAGACACCTGAACACGGTATATGAAGTAAGACACCTGAACACTGTATATGAAGTAAGACACCTGAACACGGTATATGAAGTAAGACACCTGAACACGGTATATGAAGTAAGACAACCTGAACACGGTATATGAAGTAAGACACCTGAACACGGTATATGAAGTAAGACACCTGAACACGGTATATGAAGTAAGACACCTGAACACGGTATATGAAGTAAGACACCTGAACACGGTATATGAAGTAAGACACCTGAACACTGTATATGAAGTAAGACACCTGAACACGGTATATGAAGTAAGACACCTGAACACGGTATATGAAGTAAGACACCTGAACACTGTATATGAAGTAAGACACCTGAACACGGTATATGAAGTAAGACACCTGAACACGGTATATGAAGTAAGACACCTGAACACTGTATATGAAGTAAGACACCTGAACACGGTATATGAAGTAAGACACCTGAACACGGTATATGAAGTAAGACACCTGAACACAGTATATGAAGTAAGACACCTGAACACGGTATATGAAGTAAGACACCTGAACACAGTATATGAAGTAAGACACCTGAACACAGTATATGAAGTAAGACAACCTGAACACAGTATATGAAGTAAGACACCTGAACACAGTATATGAAGTAAGACAACCTGAACACAGTATATGAAGTAAGACACCTGAACACAGTATATGAAGTAAGACACCTGAACACTGTATATGAAGTAAGACACCTGAACACGGTATATGAAGTAAGACACCTGAACACAGTAAATGCTGCCACTTTCCCTCCTATGTCCCCTCTTGGTCTCCTGAATGCAATTTGTAAGATGCAGCTGCAAAGCATTTTTGGAGAAGTTTGCATTGCTTTACGTATATTTTGCACACTGCCTGAGACTGTTGCTGGTGGCGAGAGAGCTTTCAGTAAGCTAAAACTATGTCCCAGGACAGGCTTTGCAGTCTTGCCATGCTGTCCATTGAAGGTCAGTTAGCTAGAAAGCTGGACTTGATCAGTGACTTTGCTAGCAGGAAGGCTCGGCGCTGGGCTCTTGGTGAGTAAGGCTGAGCAAGGGCCAGTGATAACTGTTAAATGGTATGGCTGTGGATACTGGATCACTACATACATGACTGAGAACAGACTGAGAACAAGCTATATCTCAAAGTAATGGCTGGATTGTCATTAAATTTGTCGTGCACAATCAAGACCCCAAGTGGAAGAAACCTATTGATTTGGTGACCTCTTCACCTTTCCCAGCTGCTTATACTTAGTTCAAAAATCTGCTGCTGATTTTCTTATTATGTTTGTTATATCATTCTATAGATGATCATGTTAATGTATTTTAATTGAAGAGGTTAATGTATATTTAAGTTATATTTATTTAAAGTTATTCATTAATGTTAAGAGAATTTTCCATTCAAGAATTTTACCATTAAAATTACATAGATGGCCTTTAGCACATTTCTTATAGAGGGTATCAGTCCTGCATCAAATAGTGAATTCCACTGTATGCAGAATGTTGCATGCATGTCCGCCCAGTGTTATATTTTCACAGCTCACTGTCAGTAAATATCGTACGGTAAATATTGGCCTACAAGACAGTTGCAAGCCTGCAAAGGTAGAGTTATTTAAAGCTTTGAATGCGTCGATTGGATTCTGGAGGTGTGTGGTTACAGCAATTGCGCAGGGTTGTTGTGGCCTGTGGTGGTGGGGCCCAATGTGATATCTTTTCATGGGCTCAAAATCCCTGGTGGCGCCCCTACTCACCCCCTTCCATAGACATACACAGTAATTATGACAACTTCTGGAGGACGTCCTCCAACCTATCAGAGCTCTAGCAGCATTTAACTGACATGTTGTACACCCAATCAAACGATCAGATAATTCATCTAGAACTGAAAGCTACAGCTCTCTAGCACTGCAGTGTATAACATGTGGTGAGTAGATGACTCAATGAGAGAGAAAGACAATAGTTGAACAGTTTTGAACAAATTAATTTCTTCAAAATGAAGGAGAAGCGAGAAATTATTTTTTCACTTTCACTTACTTAGCTTTTGTCAAATGCAGCTAGCTAGTTTAGCCTACTTAAACAGCTGTCTCAATTAGACCGGGATGCTATGTTAGCTAGCTGGCTATGGCTATCCAACACTGGAACTCTAAGTCTTCTAAGTCAAGGTAGGCTTTTGGTTGTATTAATTTATCGCCTAACGCGTTAGTTCTAGTAGCTATGTTGACTATGACATGACAACGATGTAGGCTGTGTGTAGCGGTTATGATATGAAGGGTTGGCTTGGAAAGATTTTTTCTCCTGTTCACAGACAGCTGTGTTGTGCAGTGAAGTTCACAAGCGAAGGGAAGAGGTGAGAGGAGGAGAGTGTGTAGATAGATGCAAGAAGGAATTATATTTACCACAAGCTGTTTGTATGTGGCTGCTATGTTTGCATGTGATCATTGGTGTATTGCGCCAAATCGTTTTTTAAATGGAACGAAACGGGGATAAACATACCTGAATTTGTCCAATAGAAACTCTTGTTTGCAACTGTTGGACTAATGATTACACCCTAGATCAGCTAAATGCAGGCAAGAGTGTGCAAGGCGGTATTGAATGTGCCACTGTCTGTCACCTTGATTACTGAAAATTCTCTCAACCTGCCCACCTACGTTGTAAACTTTCATTCATAGTCTAGGTTGTAGAAACCTCATGATGGGTATAGGGAGTATCATGTAGTATCCTAAACCTATCTATGTTACATTGAGCTGGGTGAATGGAATATGAATGACAGTCATCCAATACGCTGTAATAGAAATAAGGCCATGTTCGTAAAAAAAAGTAATCATCCTCCCTTATCTTAAACAGGCACCAACCACCACTGATGCTCAATTAGACTGATCCTTGTTGCCAGCCGTGTAGGCCATAACCTGTGTTACATACGCAATCTTCTTAGCCATGTAATAGGCATTCTACTGCTGCCAAGCCATCACAGGGGGTCTTTCCTGTGTATTTCCTGGATTGCTCTATTCCAGACCCACAAAGGAAGCAGATACTGGTGAGCTTCTATCTCAGGCTGTTCTGGAAATTGATAAATTTGGCCATGCATTGGAGTAACACATTAGGATGCTGTTGTATCTATATTTACTCTGAGGCACAGTTATGGCATGATAAATCTCACAGTGATGTGAGAACATGGAAGAGGCTTTTCCGAACAACAGTGTGCCTGGAATTAAGATGTGCAGCGAGGCCCAACGCTATAAAATCCCACCCTTGATCCATACTGATTCTCTTCATATGAATGTAATTTCTCTGTGTGATGTGTCACTGCATGGTGGATTGTAATTCACCTCTCAGATGACGGTACTGCTCCACAGGCTGGCTCTTGGTTTCTAAGAAAAGCCTGGCGGGGGTGGCTTCAGAAGGAAGGTCACTGGTGGATCAGCGAAGCGGGAATTAACAAGTAATCAGGTCTGCAGCGCTGGTCCCCTCAGCTGAACAGGGTTAAACAAACCCAGGGAAAATTTGCCTCTTACATAACTGGACTGTCACCAATTGTAACGGGCCGCTTCTACAGTCCAAAAATATATCCTAGACGATTCATTCATGGAGTAACGTTTGCGGGAGAAAGGTAGCATGGGCGAACAGCTTCTGGGAGCGGCCCTGACTCCCTGGAGAGCCTGGCTCCAATACTACCCAGAGAGCCTGGCTCCAATACTACCCAGAGAGCCTGGCTCCAATACTACCCAGAGAGCCTGGCTCCAATACTACCCAGAGAGCCTGGCTCCAATACTACCCAGAGAGCCTGGCTCCAATACTACCCAGAGAGCCTGCCTCCAATACTACCCAGAGAGCCTGCCTCCAATACTCTCCAAAGAGCCTGCCTCCATTACTACCCAGAGAGCCTGGCTCCAATACTACCCAGAGAGCCTGGCTCCAATACTACCCAGTGTATTTATCCCTGTGTTCTGTGTTGGGCTGTTGCCAGTAAGTTTTGTTTCCCCTTGCGCCTGTCTTGCCTAAAGTTCCTGTTTTCTAGTTTTTCCGGTGTTGACCATCCTGTCTGCCCTGACCCTGACCCTGAGCCTGAGCCTGACCCTGACCCTGACCCTGACCCTGACCCTGACCCTCCCTGCCGTCCTGTACCTTTGCCCCACTACTCTGGAATACTGACGTCTGCCTGCCCTTGACCGGTCCTTTTGCCTGCTCCTGTTCGAATAATAAACTTTTGTAACTTCGACACTGTCTGCACCTGGGTCTCACCTTAAAACGTGATATAATGGACATTAACTATTTTCCTCCATGCTATGTGTTGCCATAGATCTTTATAGCATGGTCACAGCAGTGGTAAAAAAGACCCAGGCGATTTTTTCCGCGCTGCACGCTTCAGCACTCCGCTGTCCCGTTCTGTGAGCTTGTGTGGCCGACCACTTCGCGGCTGATCTGTTGTTGCCCCTAAACGTTTCCATTTCAAAATAACAGCACTTACTGTTGACCGGGGGCAGCTCTAACAGGGCAGACATTTGACAAACTGACTTGTTGGAAAGGTGGCATCCTATGAAGGGGCCACGTTGAAAGTCAGTGAGCTCTTCAGTAAGCCATTCTACTGCCAATGTTTGTCTATGGAGATTGCATGGCTGCGTGCCTATATATACACCTGCCAGCAACGGGTGTGGCTGGAATTGCAGAAATCTATTAATTTGAAGGGGTGTCCACATACTTTTGTGTATATATAGAGTATATTTCAATTTGACTCTCTCTGTCTCGGCATGTCAAAATCTTTCATATCATGTAAAGCACAGAGCAGTACAGGTCGGACAGCTCTCAAGAGAATCTGAAATTCAGTTTGTGAATGAATGAAAATGGGAACATTTTCAATTCACACACTTCAATTCACTTCCTGTATTGAATGCATTCAAAATGGACCTTCTCCCACCTGAGTCCCACTCACCCCCCTGATGGCGACCAGTATCCTGCCATATGAGTAGACCATGAGCATGAGGGGTAGCAGCAGGCAGAAGATGAACAGGCAGACCACGTAGGAGACACTGGTCGGAGAGCGCTGGGTCCACTGGACAGAGCAGGAGGTCCCGGCCCCCTCCGGCCCGTAGCTGCTCCAGCCCATGAAGGGAGGCAGGGTCCACAGCAGGGAATAGAGCCAGGAGCCCCCTACACACAGCCAGGCCTTCCTGAAGTCAGACACGTCAGCCTTGGTGGAGCGCTGCACGGTGGCGTAGCACTCATAGGACAGAATCGATAGAGACATCAGGGACACGATCCCTGAGAGAGAGAGAGAGAGAGAGAGAGAGAGAGAGAGAGAGAGAGAGAGAGAGAGAGAGAGAGAGAGAGAGAGAGAGAGAGAGAGAGAGAGAGAGAGAGAGAGAGAGAGAGAGAGAGAGAGAGAGAGAGAGAGAGAGAGAGAGAGAGAGAGAGAGAGAGAGAGAGATAGAGAGAGAGAGAGATGTATCAAGGTGTTATGGGGTGCCTGGTGTTGTTATAACAGATGCCAGTTTTCACCGTTTTTTTTCACCAGTTTGAGAGTTCAGATGCTAAAGAGAATAGAAGGTCACATAACAATCATTAGGTCTGCTTTACCCTATTTAGGTAAAAGTTACATGGTGCAGTACATCACACAGGACAGTAAGAACATGGTGCAGTATATCACACAGGACAGTAAGAACATGGTGCAGTATATCACACAGGACAGTAAGAACATGGTGCAGTATATCACACAGGACAGTAAGAACATGGTGCAGTATATCACACAGGACAGTAAGAACATGGTGCAGTATATCACACAGGACAGTAAGAACATGGTGCAGTATATCACACAGGACAGTAAGAACATGGTGCAGTATATCACACAGGACAGTAAGAACATCGTGTAGTAAGAACATCGTGCAGTATTATATTCCTACACATCTAAGTCAGACCACTGCAAGCTGGCTTTTAGTGCTGTTGTTTCCAAAGAGAACCAGGTGATTTAAGAGAACCAGGTGATTTAAGAGAACTAGGTGATTTAAGAGGCTTGTCTTGCAAGTGTCTTTTATTATTTCCAGCCAAGGCCGAGGATAAGAGCGGGACAGAGGATAAGAACAGGACCGAGGTTAAGAACAGGACCGAGGATAAGAACAGGACCGAGGATAAGAACAGGACCGAGGATAAGAACAGGACCGAGGATAAGAACAGGACCGAGGTTAAGAACAGGACCGAGGATAAGAACAGGACCGAGGATAAGAACAGGACCGAGGATAAGAACAGGACCGAGGATAAGAACAGGACTTTTTATCAGAGAAAGTACTAAGTTGAGTGAGATCAAACATAAGACACTTATAGGAAGTGCTATACAGATCTATACTGTGTATGTGTGTGTGCACGTGCATGTGGACGTGCCTGTTTGCCTGCCTTTCTGCCTGTCTGTCAGTGTGTGAGTGGGACATGTGTGTGTGTGTGTTTGTCTGTAGCTGAGGGAAAAATAGGTTTATGTCTTCATTCTACTCTGTCTCAGAGTACTAGCCTGACATTCTAGGAGGTGTGACTAGTTATTGAATTGACAGTGTGTCCTCTCAGGAGGTGAGAGCTTGCTAAAAGTCGAAAGGTAATTAAAGAAAACGTTTGCCCAACTTTGTCTTCCTAAGTGCTCAGAGTACTTCTAGACTTTGAGTTGTGAATGGATGCCATCCTTAATTAGCATTTGCTGGCTGTTATGAAGAATGACAGCATATAGAGCCTTCAGGAAGCACAGAGTCAAATATGCCATTGATTAGAGACATTTTTTCAGGGCCCCCGTGACGTGCCCTCTGTCTGGGGAGCAGGGGTGTGCTTGCATGCGTACGTGTGTGTGTGTGTGTGTGTGTGTGTGTGTGTGTGTGTGTGTGTGTGTGTGTGTGTGTGTGTGTGTGTGTGTGTGTGTGTGTGTGTGTGTGTGTGTGTGTGTGTGTGTGTGTGTGTGTGTGTGTGAGCGTGTCAAACATCCACAGCTCAAAATTCATTCAATTTTGGTATCACAATTATCCAGAGACATGCAAGGAGAGATGACAGATGAGAGGTGACATGTGTGTATAGGATCAGCTACAGTTTGTATGTGTATATAGGATCAGCTACAGTTTGTATGTGTATATAGGATCAGCTACAGTTTGTATGAGTGGTGTACATGTGTATATAGGATCAGCTACAGTTTGTATGTGTATATAGGATCAGCTAAAGTGTGTATGTGTATATAGGATCAGCTACAGTTTGTATGAGTGGTGTACATGTGTATATAGGATCAGCTACAGTTTGTATGAGTGGTGTACATGTGTATATAGGATCAGCTACAGCTTGTATGAGTGGTGTACATGTGTACATAAGATCAGCTACAGTTTGTATGTGTATACAGGATCAGCTTCCCAGTCAAGTGCAAATGTAAACTTATTCACACACAGAAATGAATCAATGTTGGTATAAAGGTTGAATGTCTCTTGCTCTTGCTAAAGCTTTATGCAATAGTTTTTCATGAATGTTCCATTATTTCCATATTCAAATTAAGCTTCATGAAATGTTACAGCACAGGGAGGAATAAAATTCCATCAATTTATTAATTATACAGTCATAAATTGATGATGTATTGTGCTCTGAGACTTTAAGAATTTATCAAGCAGTAATGATCTGAAGGAATTGCATTACTTTTTGACAGTCGACATTTGTCTGACAGTAATTTATTTATTTATTTTATTTAACCTTTATTTAACTAGGCAAGTCAGTCAAGTAAAGTATCCTAGGCTATAAAATCATAGGCTAAGAAACTATTATATACGAAATATGTGTTTAATTTTTCACATTGAGGTTAGCCTACAGTGTAGGCTACATGGTTTTCGCTGCCTGTTGAAATATTAGAAAAACTCACCGAAAAGCGAATTGGCGAAGCCGTACCACTTGCAACCATGGTGTCCAAAGAGCCATCTCCCCTTTAGACTTGCCGCGAAACTGAATGGAGTTCCAAAAATACACACGAGAATGTCGCTCACGCTGATGTTCAGAAGGATGAGGTTGATGGGCGTCCAAAGCGACCGAAACTTTGCAAAGATAAGCAGGACAAGAAGGTTGTTTAGGAATCCCAGGACCAAAATGAGCCCAAGACATACTGCCACCATCGTGTGGCCATGCCTGCTCAGGCCGAGGGGGTCCTGGGGCACCAACGTGTCCCGAACACTGACATTGGTGCTTAGGTTGGAAGCGGAGCTTTCGGTGGTGCTGAAATTCAGAGCTCTTATGTGGACAACCATAGCACCTTCCGGTGACTTGCAACACGAGGAGTCAACGCACTCTCTCTAGTTCAAACTCGCGCACAGCACAGAACACATGCTCACCAACAGTCTCCGTGACAAATAAAGACAACTCCTATTAATTCTCTCCCCTTATAACCCAGCTAGCACATAACGTTCTGACAACCATGTTTCATAGAGCTTGGTGAGAGCATGGCTGTCCTATGGTTATTTAGCATTCAACCTTCCCACAACTTCCTGGGAATGGTGCAGGATAGTTACTTGGCTTTGGAACATTCTCAGAACATTTAAGACATTTTACAAAAAAAACATGATTTTCTTTGCAGTTCATTACTTTAACATAACGTTTCCTAAGAGTTGAAATATGGTTACATTTCATTTCAATTTTGGTAATGTTCTGGGAACATTCTCCAACTAGTTTGACATTGGGAATATCCTCAAATAGTTTAGAGAACATTAAGAAACGTTCTTCTGTGGGAGTTTCAGTACTTCAGCATAGCGTTTTCTACAGGTTTCCTCATGGTTCTATTAAAAGTAATGTTCTCAAAATGTTCCGAGAACGTTAAGAAGAATTTCCATAAAAAACACAAGCAAACTTTAGTAACATTCAGAGAACGTTCTAAAATGTATATTTAAAAACATACATTCCTTTCTCAGAATGTAAAAACAAATAAAAAAAACTGAATGTTCTAAGAATGTTATTAAAAGGCAGTGACTGCAAATACAGAGATTTCAACCACGCCCTGCCCCTCTGGAAATGTCTTCCTCAAAGCTAAGAATCACGTTCTGCACTGTGTTATTTTACGCACACTACTTAGCCACTGCTCATACTCCCCCTGTATGTTTACCTCGTTACACACCCTCTTCTGAATCATGGTGTTGTAACCTATGTCTGCTTCACATTTCTGAACAGCTGAAATAAAAAACCCTGCAGAGATTTTAACAAACAAAAATATAAATTGAAAGCTAGACAACCTTCTCTGTCTAATGTAACACATGTTGCAGTTACACAGGCAGTATGCAGTCCCTACACGTTGCATTGGAGCAATTAGCGTTTTTGTGTGATGATGTATGTTGGCTGATCTTTATAGTTGCGGAGATATCATAGCCACTAGCCAGAGCTCCTATCTGCCTCCTGCTTAGCCAATGTGTGGAATGATGATGGAAAATTTCAATTAAATCGCTAATAAGACTGTCTTTGTCTTGCTTGTGTTTGATATACTGCTTAGAGTCTAACCTCCTTTGGCAATGCAGTTTCTTATATAGAGCTGACCCTAAAATGCTGAGTCATTGCTGGTTCAAACCAAGAGGTATAATAAAACCCTTTAGATCCATCCTGTCGTTATCTGCAGCTGGCATTATCTCAACCCCCGACCCTGTCCTTATTTCCCAGATGCCAGGATGTCTAAGAACCATTAGGCCTTCGTTCTACTCCTCTCTACCCCAGTTACCACCACCCCACATCCTATCTATGGAACGCCAGAACAGAGAGAGACCAGAGACATCTGCCTCACATGCACCACTAAGACCATAGAAATATCATACCATTAGTTAGGTATATAATCCTTAACTATTAATATCAAACATATAAGGTAAGTATGTCATTTTGTTCTGTCACAGCATTCAGACCTCTTCCCTTTTCCACAATTTGTTACGTTACAGCCTTATTTTAAAATAGAATAAATAAAAAATCTGTAAAACACACAACAGCCTGCTTGGAGTTTGCCAAAAGGCACCTAAAGGACTCTTAGACCATGAGAAACAAGATTTTCTGGTCTGATGAAACCAAAATTGAACTCTTTGGCCTGAATGCCAAGCTTCACGTCTGGAGGAAACCTGGCACCATCCCTACGGTGAAGCATAGTGGTGGCAGCATCATGCTGTGGGGATGTGTTTCAGCGGCAGGGACTGGGAGACTAGTCAGGATCGAGGGAAAGATGAACGGAGCAAAGTACAGAGAGATTCTTGATGAAAACCTGCTCCAGAGCGCTCAGGACCTCAGACTGGAGCGAAGGTTCACCTTCCAACAGGACAACGACCCTAAGCACACAGCCAAGACAATGCAGGCGTGGCTCTGAATGTCCTTGAGTGGCCCAACCAGAGCCTGGACTTGAACCCGATTGAACATCTCTGGAGAGACCTGAAAATAGCTGTGCATTGCTTTAAACTTTAAATGCCTTTTCTCTATGTCTCATACTGAATTGCTTGTTTAATTCTCTTGGTCACTGACTTCCTGAGAATCTAAAAGCCTATGAGTCAGTGATCTTTCTGCCTTAGAATACATGCTGAAAATACACTTAGGTTCCATCAAACTAATTGTTTGCATAATTTCTAATCCTCATATTGTTATAAAACATTTCATCCTACCCCCCTCCCCTGATTGAGGTAAAGCAACGGACATCGATACGTAATATACTTCTACTTACAGCTATTTTCGCTCACATATACAATACACTCAAATTTTTCCAACCCTCAGATAATTATTTTGTCCAGTACACCGTTTTTCTATTTCCTTTTGCAATACATCCTTCTATTTTACTGTGATGTCTTACAAGCGTCTTGGACCTCTCTATATTTCTACCATTTATACTGAGATTGTCCTAAAAATGTATACTTTATTAATCATATTTCCCATTGATTTGATAATGGTTTTTCAGAACCCATCTGAACACAGGCATTGGGACTTATTATACAATGGGTGGGTCTAATCCAGAATTCTGATTGGTTAAAACCGCATTCCAGCCGGTGTCTATACCACTGGGTAAATCTATGATGTTAAAATGCCTATTTACTCTGTTCCATCTGACTGCCCAATCCACTGTCTCATCAGCCCAGCCAAGCAATTTATAAACTTGATCTCCACTAAAGCATCTAGACTTTATCTCACATTTCTTTTAGACTCAAATGTAGTTTACAACAGTGGAGATTTGTACAAACCTTGCTGTCTGTCTCTCTGACATTTGCAACATAGTTTCAATATTCAAATTCTATCTCCAGCTGTCCAATAGTAATGAACGTGTCCGGAGTTGGGACGAGACAGACAGGCCGACAGCGTTTCTCAGCCAGTCTAAATCATGAATCAGCTGGTATCATTTTTATAGATATATACAAAGAAATGTACATTGAAAACATCTACTTTGCAGCCGTTCCAGCTTCAATTTGAAGTGATTGTGGTAGCTGTGTTGTTGGCTAGCTCCTCTGAACAACAGTGTCCTGATGAGTGAGCACATGTTCTATTCCAGACAACACAGGAGAGCCATTTGAACGCCTTCTGGAACATGTGAACTTTCATGTCCCTTAATGACAAACTTGTATGCCATCTGTAAATACGAATACAATTGTTAAATTACGAGCCTTGTTGGTTAAGCCACAGAAAAAGACAGCAACCTTCCCACTAGCCTTGGTAAGATGAGATAATGAGTGTCTGGACATAAATTCGGATTGGTCGGACTGACCGAGTCGCTCCCCTCCTCAAGAAACCAACACTCAACTCATCTGACGTCAACAACTATATATCCGTATCCCTTCTTTTTTTTCTTGTATTTACTCTGCCTGTGATATGTGGTTGTCCCACCTGGCTATCTTAAGATGAATGCATTAACTTTACGTCGCTCTGGATAAGAGCGTCAGGTAAATGTCTAAAATGTACATGTAAATACACACAATGAACATAAAAACTGAACGCAAAAACATGATCATATTTATTGGTCTAGTAGTTATTTCTTAACAATTTCAAGCATCTTTTCCCTCTTCTTATTTTCAGCCATGGGATGGCAGTATTGTCACACATGTTCTAAATGGCTCGAGGTCTGTTCCTATGTACACTCTGTGCACTTGCCAGGCGAGAGATATCTCATCTGATCCAGTTCATCGTGTATTTCCACTTTATTAAAGGTAGACTCGGCGATATGATGTAGATGCAGAAAGCAAACAGCATAGTGGGTCAATTTCTGCAACAACCAAGAACGTTGAAGCGCAAGGTTCAACTTCTCCGCTGTTTTGGTCCTGTGGCTACCACGCTCTAACAGCATGAAGTGAACCCAGGCACAGATACTGTGTGTGACTGTGTGGGAGCGAAGTCTTGCATCTCGCTCATCTCAATATCTGCGATGCTGCTCGTGGCAATGTCATTTCACCGAGTCTACCTTTAAGATGGAACAGATATGTTTTTATGTTTAATCATGGGTCTTACAACTCAATTATTAAAGTAAAATAGGTTTGTGTCAATTCCTACAATGCAATGCAGATTGTCTACTTGGTATTCTCAGCAGAAATCTCTGAATAACAAAAACCTTTTCATAAACATCTTTCATTTTCATGGTTACTTTGGCAATCATTTATTAGGATATCAACAGCATTTCATTAATTTGCTATGAGCAAAAAAATGAAAACAGTTGCTGGTTCCACATCAAAACCCCCTCCTTCAGAAGTCCACACATCAGAAGAAACAACACATTTTCCTAAACACCAACAATTCAATAAAATACTCTTAAAAACGTTCTCCACAGTCGATACAGGCTACTTTTTAGGTAACACTTTTCTTCTTACACATACCAAACACCCCCCTTCTCCCTCTCCCTCTCTCTCTCTGTCCATCTGTATAAATGCTTAAAGTTATCGAGTTTTAGGCAGCATACTGGCGACAGGCAGAGGTTGTCACCTTGGTCTTTGACGTGAATTATGATCCAGTTTGCAAACAGGTTAGTCAGTAAGTTATTTGTTTCTGAGAGGCAGTTCCAGCTGTTGCATTGCGAGGAACTGAAGTCATCCTTCTAAGAGGAACAGAGGGGAAAGTTACCGAAACGTCCTTCTTCAAGTGGCTGTGGAGGAGGTTTGTCTGATAACCAGAGGAGTGAACACAGCAGAACACTCTCTTCCCTGCGTGGTCATGCTTCATTTAATACCAATACAGGTCCTTTTTCTGCAGACCTATTCCTAAAAGAGGGTAGGATTTGGAAAACCAAGCAAACCACCAAATTAAATGAAGTTGAGAAAAAGTACTGAAGCACAGGTCCGCCTTAATCTTTACAAAATACAATGAATTTGGAATCATAGATTTATTTGTCAGTTCTTTATTTAATCTATGTGAAAGAAATACTTAAGTGTCTCCCTACACATGCATAGTGATAAGGGATCTGGGTAGAGGCAGCCATACCGGAGTCAGGGTTCATGGGGTCTCTGAAGCCAGGTTGACCCGTCCAGCTAGGGAGGAGCTCTGGTTTGGAGGCCGAGGCCACGCCTGCAGCCACCTCTGACTGGTCACTGTGGAGGAGATTGAGCAGGGAGTTGGTGTGATGCTGTCCAGTGACCCCCAGGCCCTCATGGGACATGGAGTGGGGATAGACCATGGCAGGCAGGCCCAGACCACCATGTTGCCTGGGAGTGAAGACCAAGGGGCTGGTGCTCTCATCTGGGGAGCTGAGGGCCAGGTGGTTGCTGGAAAGAGACTCGTTGGCGCTGCTCAGATGGAGGTGACCAGACACGGGGACAAAATGGTCTTTAGACCAAGATGGGGTTGGAACAACCCACTGGCAAGATGTTGAGTCAGACTCTGAAACAAAAATACATCCACAAAGTCAGTGTCTAGAAATGTTTAATTGTGTATATTTTAAATCAGTGAACATCTGTTTCCTTGTTTGCTGCACACAGCATCACGATGACAGCATAGAAACCTCATTGCATATTTTATATATATTTATATACAGTGCGTTCGGAAAGTATTCAGACACCTTTACTTTTTCCACATTTTGTTACATTACAGCCTTATTCTAAAATGAATTAAATGTTTGTTTTTCCCTCACAAATCTACACACAATACCCCATAACGCAAAGCAAAAACAGCTTTTTAGAAATTTGTGCAAATGTATAGAAAGAAACATATATGAAATATTTACATAAGTATTCAGACCCTTTACTCAGTACTTTGTTGGAAGTACCTTTGGAAGCAATTACAGCCTTGAGTCTTTTTGGGTATGCCGCTACAAGCTTGTCACACCTATATTTGGGGAGTTTCTCCCATTCTTCTCTGCGTCTCTGCAAAGTTATTTTCAGGTCTCTCCATTGATGTTTGATCTGGTTCAAGTCCGGGCTCTTGCTGGGACACTTAAGGACATTCAGAGACTTGTCCGGAAGCCACTCCAGTGTTGTCTTGGCTGTGTGCTTAGGGTTGTTGTCCTGTTGGAAGGTGAACCTTCGCCCCAGTCTGAGATCCTGAGTGCTATGGAGCAGGTTTTCATCAAAGATCTCTCTGTACTTTGCTCCATTCATCTTTCCCTCGATCCAGATTAGTGATGGTGCCGGGTTTCCTCCAGACGTGACACTTGGCATTCATACCAAAGAGTTCAATCTTGGTTTCATCAGAAAAGATCATCTTATTTCTCATGGTCTAAGAGTCTTTTAGGTGCCTTTGGCAAACTCCAAGCGGGCTGTCGTGCCTTTTACTGAGGCCTGATTGGTGGAGTGCTGCAGAGATGGTTGTCCTTCTGGATGGTTCTCCCATCTCCACAGAAGAACTCTGGAGCTCTGTCAGAGTGACCATCGGGTTCTTGGTCACCTCCCTGACCAAGGCCCTTCTCCCACGATAGCTCAGTTCGGCTGGGCGGCCAACTCTACGAAGAGTCTTGGTGGTTCTAAACTTCTTCCATTTAAGAATGATGGAGGCCACTTTGTTCTTGGGGACCTTCACTGCTGGAGACATTTTTGGTAGCCTTCCCCAGATCTGTGGCTCGACACAATTCTGTCTCTGAGCTATACGGACAATTCCTTCGACTTCATGGCTTGGTTTTTGCACTGCTGTGCACTGTGCACATCAATTGAATTTACCACAGGTGGACTCCAATTAAGTTGTATAAACATTTCAAGGATGATCAATGGAAACAGGATGCACCTGAGCTCAATTTCGACTCTCATAGCAAAGGGTCTGAATACTTACTTATATATTATATAAAGTTGATTTCCTAATTGCACTGGACTCCAAGTGTATTGGCCAATCAATCAATCAATCAATCAGTCACTCCAATCTTAATTCCAACCTTCATTGCATAGTTAGGCATGAGTCTGCTCACCAGATTTGACACACTTGCGGCTCTTTTTGCCCTTCCTGGCCTTGCTGAGGGCACGGGTGAAGTGTTGGTCCACCATGCTACCGATGTCACCCTGGAAGTAGGTGAAGATGACTCTATTGGACTGCTCCTCTGTCTTTACATTTACCGGTGGGCTACCTGAATGCCCTGCCATCGTTGACTCAACTTAGACCCTGGGGGAACATAGTAGAGTACAATGGTTGCAAGGTAGAGAACATTATGTGACTGTTTGAGTCACTTGAGTTATGGCTTTTGTACTTCCATAGTTAGGGATATGGATATAACATCATAACATTATAACGAACAGTTACAGGAGGTCTGGGGCATGGATCCGGCACAGGACGCACCGGACGGGACACACACTCTGGAGACCTGATGCTGGAGACTGGCGCTGGACAGATTGGTTTGTAGCTATGCACTGGAGGTCTGGTGCTGACACTTAACGTACTGGATAGATGCTGTGGACTGGAGATCCGGCGCGGGAGGCCCTGACCATGACAACCATAGATACAGCCAGAGGCTTCACTATGGTCAGAGCCTGACACAACATAAAAGAATGGGCAGGATAAACCTGATTGAAATGTCATCTTTTATTGGTCTGTATCTGTTATTTGCAAACAATGTCTGCTTGTCATTACACAAATTGAAGGTTCAAAGTAAATCAATGCTTATTCATGTTAGCACATTACAGGCTGTTAACTACATCCTTATTCCTGTCAGCACATTACAGGCTGTTAACTACATCCTTATTATGCAGGTTGGCATTTATTGAGATTACTCATGTACCAGAGGCAGCTCTTCAGAGTGGTCACTACGCTCTAAAAAATGAGGGTTCCTCAAGGGTTCTTTGGGAAAGGTAAGGGTTCTATGTGGAACCATAATGGCTCAAATAACTCTTTGAGCTCTTCAATGGTTCTTTACAGTTCACAAAGGGGTTCTTTGCTCTTTTAGTGATAATTAAAATGTAGGGGAGCAACTCATTATAATATTTCGGGGCGTGGTTTGCTCACAGCTGTCAGGCCCTGACCATAGAGAAGCCTCGGGCCTGACAGGGGTTATCTAGTAAAGTCTATGGTGGTTTTGTGTTGGTTAGTTTGTACAGTGCACTCTATGTCTGTGGTTCGTTATAGTGTTCTGTTCACAGTTGAGCTCGCACTCTATTCACGGTAGTATATATATATATATATATATTCATTTTGCTGTTTTGTCGTGTAAGTTCGCTTCATTCATTAAACTAAGTCGAACTATGGCTACAACTGTGCTGCACCTTGGTCATTTCTACCACTCTACCGTGGTATTGCGGAGATGAAGACACAGTAGAAGAAAGGAGGACAGCGGCGTCCGACGACGAACAGCCCAAAGGCAACCCCAAGTACATTTTGGGGGGACTGTGGGGGTGGTCTGGTAGTGAAGGGGAAGCACCAGTACCACTCTCCATGTGGAACGGAGAGGAGCCAGAGCACGACTGGGGGTCGAATTCAGTGGAAGAGGAAGAGTACATGAAGGAGATGTTTTGGGGAATAATGGAGCAATGCGGGCAGCATTGGGAGGAGGACGAAGACGACAAGGCGGAGCTGGAGTTAATGGTGCCGGAAGTGTGCATCCCCAGTGCGGGTCGTAGAGTACCAGCCTCCCGCGACAGATCTCCAGCCCCCATCTTAAATCCGGTACGACCTGTGTCCGCTTCCCGTACCAGACCTCCAGTGCGCAGCTCCAGCCCAGTCAGTCCAGTGACAGCCTCCAGCAACAGTTCTCCAGAGCGTGTGCCCGACCTGATACGTCCGGTGCCAACCTCCTGCATCAGGTCTCCAGTGCGTGTCACCATACCGGTGCGACCTGTGCCGGATCCCCGCACCCGACCTCCAGTGAGTGTCCCCAGTCCGGTGCCCAATCTGGGACCCGCAGTCAGTCCAGATATGGAACCGTATCGTGGGGAGATCGACCTCCGGAGGGCTTGGATACCCTGCCTTTGGAGGTGCAGGCAATGTGGTGGAGAGCGTGGGTGGCGCGGCTGCCCAGCCCAGCTCCAGAGCCGGACCCGCCAGCTACACCGGTGCCCAGTCCGGGACCGGTCTACAGCCCCGCGTCAGAACCGCCGGAGCCGTCCGCTCTACCGATGCCCAGTCCGGGACCGGTCGTTCGCTTCATTCATTAAACTGTGACTACAACTGCGCTGCGCCTTTTCATTTAATTTCTACCACTCCACGGTGACAACAGCTCTTTTCAATCGTGAGTGAGAGTGTCATTCCAGTTTATCTAATATGTTGTGTTACGCAACATTATTATATATAATTAAATATTATATATGGCCTTTGACGGTGTGAAAGAGTCAATTGAGAACGGTTGACTAAATCAGTCACTGGTTCTCAATTCTCTCCTCAGGGACCTCCAACTGTTCCAGAGGTAGCTCACTTGATTCAACTTGTCAATTAACACAATAATAACACCTATGGCATTTTAGCAGTATAATATGGCTGACCAGAATAAAAAACCCTGCATGGTTCTTCAAAAGGGTCTACAAAGAACCTTTCATATTGAGAAATGTTCTTTATAGAACCATTCTCCATAAAGGTTCTAGAAAGAACCATAAAAAAGGGTTCTATATAGCCCCAAATAGGGTTGTAACCACAGCAGAACCCTTTTTTGGTGCCATATAGAGCCTTTTTTAACGGTTCTTTATAGAACCATTCTCCATGAAGGTTCTAAAAAGAACCATAAAATGTTTTCCTATATAGCCCAAAATAGGTTGACACAGCAGAACCCTTTTTTTGATGCTATATAGAATCTTTTTTTTACTGGTTATTTATTATAGAACCCTTATCTGGTTCTATTTAGAACCATTATCTTTAGTGTATAGCTGGAGCGGCCACAAAGTCATAAAATCTGATTTTAAACCTAACCCTAACCTTAGCCACACTGCTAACCCTAATGCCTAACCCTAACCTTAAATTAAGATCAAAAGGCTAATGTTTTTACAATATAGACAATTTTTACTTTGCAGATGGTCCATCTAGAGGACACTTTCAGTTTTGCCTCCAGGGCAAGATTCATAGAAATAATTGTCAACCTGCCTTTTGCATCAGTTTTGATTCAGTTAAATTATGTCAACAACCATGTGATATTGAATTAAAAAGTTCCCAGTCAGAGGAAGAAAAAATAAATACACCATAAAGTGTTATGGGGAATTATAATATTCAGACATGTATCTGCACATATTAATAAAACCATACATTACATATACAATTTTGTAAGATTATATTACAAACAGATGCCTGCCATGTACTCTCTCTTACCTGAACAGGTGAGCTCCTCTGATCAAGGACCAAGTCCCAGGTTTGATTGATTGAAGTAACCTTTGATGCTGCCTACATGCAATTGACCACATTTACTCAAAATAACGTTTTCCAGATTGATCGAGAAAACATCGACCTCTTCGTTTATTGGAATTTGTTCGTCAGTAAACCCCGCCTTCATTCAACACAACCTGTGCTCGAGCTGCCTGCTGTGTGGAGAAGTCGCGAGGGAGGGTGTGATGCGCTGTGACGGTATGATGAGAATGTAACGCAACAACTTCCTCCAGATACCTGCAGCACCTTATAAAAACATTCCTTTGTGAACTACATTAGCAAAAACTCATGTTCACTTTTAGAAAACTGTTTATGGGAACACATGCTACATGGAAAGAGTTTGCCAATTATAAAGTGTGGAAATATCTACTGTGTGACACTGAAAGGATTAGGCCCCCCTTCGTTATAGAATGGCTATTACACTGAGATAACAACATTATCATACTTTTCTGTGCACTGTGTGCAAGTAATAATCCTAATGTCAAGCTGAGACAAGCTTTGTATGCTTTGTATAGATGTTTTCCTATAGGCAGAAGGCAGACAGCTGAGACATTTTCGCACAATGTCAGACAATAATGTAATTGCAATAATGTAATACAATTTTTATATTATACTTTAAATTCTTATTTTAAATAGCTCTTTTACAAAAACGAGAGCCGTATTCGTGATTCATATAATGATGAATGACGATACATTTCAGAAAGTACACTGACAATAACAAAAGATACCACTGCGGTTTTCTTGTTAAACATGCAGAGAACCACAAAGATAGTCACAGCCACCGATGGAGATGTGGTGGGACATCCTTTCACTAGTCAAGATAAGCACACGTGATGTTATGCTATCATATGCTTGACAAATAGCCTTATTGTCAGATGTGTTTAGAACAGATCTTTTGAATTGTTGAATATGTTCACAAATTGTCAAAAGAGAGACACCACAACACTACATAAAGAGAGACACCACAAGACTACATAAAGAGAGACACCACAACACTACATAAAGAGAGACACCACAACACTACATAAAGAGAGACACCACAACACTACATAAAGAGAGACCTAAGACAACAACAGCATGCCAGCAACACAACATGGCAACAACACAACATGGTAGCACATTATTGGGCACAGACAACAGCACAAAGGGCAAGAAGGTAGAGACGACAATACATCGCGCAAAGCAGCCACAACTGTCAGTAAGAGTGTCCATGATTGAGTCTTTGAATGAAGAGATTGAGATAAAACTGTCCAGTTTGAGTGTTTGTTGCAGCTCGTTCCAGTCGCTAGCTGCAGCGAACTGAAGACTATTAATCCACATTCCAGCACTATAAATCACCCTGCGGTAAACCTACAAGACCAGGAGATGAATTAGACCCCAGAGGTCTGTCAGACACAGTAAATTAATCTCTTCTTACAGAGAAGATATGGGAAGCACCCCAACTTAATCGTTTTTTACACTGAAGTGTAGGACGTACACTTTACATGTGTTTTGCTGCAGGGGCTGCTCTAAATATTGCTGCACTGTAGACTAGAATGTTCTATGACTCTCACTGTCGATGGATCTTCGTTATCTATGATGGACTGTGCTGAAGCTGTTTTTATTTGTGTTCAATTAGACTTGCAAAATGAGCGTTCAACATTTTATATTTAATTTGTAGAGAGGAGAAGGAAGGGAAGCGCTGCTATGATACAAAATAGTATATCTTTGTAGATAAAACGTGCTAATTTTGATGCCAAACCCACCACTGGTGTGAGTGGCCAAATAGCTCTATTAATGTCATCTAAACAGCATCAGCACTTGGCTTGGAACCGGTGCTATGGTCAGATGACATGAAAATAGAGCTATTATCAGACTATTTTGCTTCCATTGGTCCTGGGGCCCTTGTTAAGGTCAACGGCATCATGACCTTTACCCAGTACCAGGACAATTTACCCCCCCCCCAAAAAAAAAAAGGCTCAGTGCCGTTATCCTCGCAAGGTGAAGTGTTGAAAGGTGTCGATAACAGGTTTGACCCTGTCTTTATATTACTTGTTGAACAAAATCTCTCCCACCGGGCAAAGACGTCAATTCAACATCTAGTTTTGTCAACTAACGCGAATTCAACGTGAAATCAACCAAAAATGTCACCCTATCATTGGATTTAGGTTAAAAGTTGGGTGACAAAAAACGTGAAATATCTCTTACATTGATGACTTTTTGCAAATCCAATCAGTTTTCCACATTGGTTCAACGTCATCACATGGACGTTTTTAGTTTTTTTTTTTATTCCATCGTTTCTTGGCCAGTGTGTCAGGGTTTGGGGCCGACAGGTTTAAGAGGTTGGTTAAGTAGTCTAGCAGACTCTAGGTGGTGTTCATTTGTGTTGATCCCCAATTAGAGGCAGCTGCATTGCGTCGTCTCTAATTGGGGACCGTATTTAGTGTGTTCCCACCTGTGTGTGGATCATTATTTGTGTGTTGAGCTCACGCGTTACGTTACGGGCTTATTGTATTCGCGTCGTTATTTTTCTACGTTCACGTTTAATAAAAGTATGTTGAACGTTAACAGCGCTGCGTCTTGGTCTGCCTACACGCCGTGGGCTTTCTCTGAGCAATTATATTAGAATGAAATAGTGTAATTTCCCGATATGTTTGTGCATACAATATAGCTCAGTATTTTAATTATTTATTTTATACAGTCATTTTTTGCTAATCTTTATCAAGGCTGTCAATTTCGGACCCCACTGTATATACAGAATGTTGTTACTCAGTCGCCCTATCTTTGTGTCGAAAGGAGAGCGTGGGAAGAGCGCCATTCATACAGTAAGCTGCATTTGAGATGGAGAAAAGACTGAACATGTGTGTCATGAAATGTTCTGGATTTTTTTTCCCCTGTTACAATGGTGACAGATCCACAGACCAAGGGCAGGCCAACAATACATTACATAACAGCAAGGAGGCTTTGTACATTTGTTTGAAAAGATCTGTTTTTCTATACGTTTTTATGTATTTAGCATCATGAAAAGAAGATCAGAAACACATCTTGAGGAAGAAAAATGTCATTTACCAAATAGAATGCATAAAGCGCTCCTTTCCAGAACCCTAATTGCTCCTGTAAGTTGTTAAGTGCCTTGCTGAAGGGCACATCAACAGATTTTTCACCTAGTCAGCTCAGGGATTTGAACCAATGACCTTTAGGTTACTGGCCCAACCTGCCACCTTTATAATGCACATTATTAACACGACTCTGGGATAAGACCCAGATGCAGACAGTTTGGAATCTCAGCTGTTTATTACAAGACGGGGCAGGTCTGGAACACGGGAAAACAAGCTGGTAAGACTTGGCAAGACAAGACGAACTGGCAACAGACAGACAGAAAATGCAGGTATAAATAAACTGGGGGATAATGGGGGAAATGGGAGACACCTGGTGGGGGTTGGAAACAAGCACAAGACAGGTGAAACAGATCAGGGTGTGACAATTATTTATAGAGCTTATGTCCTTGAAAGCACAGAACAGGCTAACGCTTGCACATAGAGTATGAACGTATATCTCCTGAGGACTGCACTGCAGAGAGTCATACAGTAGTTAGTAGGAAGAATACTGGTCATTTAGATAGAATCAGTAGAGTATCTGGACTTTTCACAGTGTAATTCACAATGGATTTAATTTAGGTGTCCTGAGCTCAAGTGTTTCCCATTATTCCAGGTGAGGGGTGTTATGGCACATTTGTGGACGCTGTAAAGTACAGTGTCCCTGTGTTGTGAGCCCGGCTAGGCCCACTGGTGGAGCCAAGTTAACACCCTTGTGGAACTAGACTAGGCCCCCTGGTGGAGCTACAGTAGACTAAGCCCCCTGGTGGAGCCAAGTTAACACCCTTGTGGAACTAGACTAGGCCCCCTGGTGGAGCTACAGTAGACTAGGCCCCCTGGTGGAGCCAAGGTAACACCCCTGTTGGAGCCAAGGTAACACCCCTGGTGGAGCTAGACTAGGCCCCCTGGTGGAGCTACATTCGACTAGGCCCCCTGGTGTTAGGGTGGGGCAGAGCTACAGCTAGCTGTAGTGGAGTCATCAGAGATCTTCCTAGAGGAGGTGTTGACAGACTTGACAGGCGGAGAGCGGCGCACCGGCTGGTTCTGCTTGGTGTTGCCGCCCATCGTCACGGAGCGGCTCCAATCTAAACAAGGTCAAAGGTAAAAATGAAGCAACCTCAGGAACACTCTCTATGAACCATCTGGGGCTCATGCAATATCAGACAGACTGCTTGGAGGTCCCTCTGCTGTACCTGAGCAGTCATTGAGCCTGAATCGGCCACAGCACAGGTGGATCCTCCACTGCTTCCTCACGTTCTCTTTCATCAGGCAGTGGAAGATGAAGACAAAGAACCCTGAAACACAGACAGAGAGGAGATAATGGGGCTTCTCTCTCTCTCTCTCACACACACACAGTAGACAACAGTATATTGGTCCCCTTACCTTGCAGACTGTTGAGGGCTGAGAAGAGGTAGAGCATAGGGACCCTGGCTGGTCCCCAGGTAAAGAAGGCTATTGGCCAGGTGAGACCCAATAGGAAAGTGAGACTGGCCACCGCCCTCAGATCATGCATGGCACTGCGCTTGTTTACTGTAGCTGCAGGCTTATTGGTCTGCATGTGTCGGATCTGGACCAGAACCACGATGAACACGACCATGTTAAAGACCAGGACCAGTAGCACGAACGCCACGACGGTGATGTAGAAGAAAACGTTACTCTGCATCCAACAGCTGAGAACAGGAGGAAGAGAGAGAGAGAGAGAGAGAGAGAAAAAGAGAGAGAGAAAAAGAGAGAGAAAAAGAGAGAGAGAAAAAGAGAGAGAGAGAGAGAGAAAAAGAGAGAGAGAGAAAAAGAGAGAGAGAGAAAAAGACAGAGAGAGAGAGAGAAAAAGACAGAGAGAGAAAAAGACAGAGAGAGAGAAAAAGACAGAGAGAGAAAAAGACAGAGAGAGAGAGAAAAAGACAGAGAGAGAAAAAGACAGAGAGAGAGAGAAAAAGACAGAGAGAGAGAGAGAAAAAGACAGAGAGAGAGAGAAAAAGACAGAGAGAAAAAGACAGAGAGAGAGAGAGAAAAAGACAGAGAGAAAAAGACAGAGAGAGAGAGAAAAAGACAGAGAGAAAAAGACAGAGAGAGAGAAAAAGACAGAGAGAAAAAGACAGAGAGAGAGAGAGAAAAAGACAGAGAGAGAGAGAGAAAAAGACAGAGAGAGGCAGGCAGGCAGGCAGGCAGGCAGGCAGGCAGGCAGGCAGGCAGGCAGGCAGGCAGGCAGACAGACAGACAGACAGACAGACAGACAGACAGACAGACAGACAGACAGACAGACAGACAGACAGACAGACAGACAGACAGACAGACAGACAGACAGACAGAGAGAGAGAGAGAGAGAGAGAGAGAGAGAGAGAGAGAGAAATGTGATTAATTACATGTATCAGTAACGCTGGTCAACTGGCCATGCTACATACTCACAATGGCTCAGAGCCCTGTAGAGAGTCAAGGGAGTCGTCAGATAGAACACTGCCATAGGCATCCTTCTCTATGGCCAGGACCAGGCTGACTATCACCAGAGGAATGCCTGTGTGGAGACAGAGAACTTTACTTTACGTTCTATTCCCTTGCATCAAACAGGGTCAGTGTGAAGGATTCAATCACCGACTACAATATAAAAGCACTCAAAATAAAATTAAATAACTTTAACTTACCTTGATTTGATTGATAGATTGATGTTCAGTGTTTCCAGATTTCTATTAATTAATTACAATATGGGTTACACCATTCAATTAGTCTAATTATTCTACATTCATTAATACCAGCCATTAGTCTGTGTGATTTACAGGGGCTGAGCTAGAGTGGACCGGGTCTTTTTACAAAGATTTTTATTTGAACCTTTATTTAACTTAACTTAACATAACGATGGTCATTATGGCAAAAACAGTTCTATTTTTATTTCATCATTTTCCAAAGTATGTCGACTCGTTTTACTGTGGATATATATACTTTTGTACCCGTTTCCTCCAGCATCTTCACCAGGTCCTTTGCTGCTGTTCTGAGAGTGATTCCACACAACTTATTATGTGACTTGTTAAGCACATTGTTACTCCTGAACTTATTATGGCTCGCCATTACAAAACGGTTGACTAATTATTGACTGAAGACATTTCAGCTTTTTATTTTTGATTCATTTGTACACATTTCTAAAAACATAATTCCACTTTGACATTATGGGGTATTGTGTTGACATTATGGGGTATTGTGTTGACATTATGGGGTATTGTGTTGACATTATGGGGTATTGTGTTGACATTATGGGGTATTGTGTTGACATTATGGGGTGTTGTGTTGACATTATGGGGTGTTGTGTTGACATTATGGGGTATTGTGTTGACATTATGGGGTATTGTGTTGACATTATGGGGTATTGTGTTGACATTATGGGGTATTGTGTTGACATTATGGGGTATTGTGTTGACATTATGGGGTATTGTGTTGACATTATGGGGTATTGTGTTGACATTATGGGGTATTGTGTTGACATTATGGGGTATTGTGTGACAAAACATCTCAATTTAATACATTTTAAATTCAGGCTCTAACACAACAATATCAAGGGGCATGAATACTTTCTGAAGGCAATGTATATATTTTTGGAATGTTTGTTCAAATCACCACCAAGTTTTTATTTCAGCCATTCAGAAATATGAGGCTACGTTATCATGTTGATCAAATTGGTTGAGGGTTTAGAAGAGGGTGAGTAAAGCTTACTGGGTAGGCCGTCATTGTAAATAAGAATATGTTCTTAATTGACTAGTTAAATAAAGGTTAAATAAATCAAATCAAATAAAGAGAGAAACTAGAATGTGTGTGTAAAATAATACATGTAGAGAACGTGATTCTTATCCTTAGTTTCCAGAGGGGCGGGGCGGGGGTGATAACTCTGTGTTCGTAGCCTCGGCCATACAAATATGAATGACAAGTTAACAGCTGATTGGCCAGGTCAGCCAATAAGACGTCTCAGACAAAAACATGACATCATCCTCTATGAGGGAAGCATTTTTGAAACAGCCTGTTTGAGTTGGGGGTCCAACAAGTATTCGACAAGTCAACGACATTCTTTAGGTATGAGTTAACAGATTATGAGCTTTTAAAAGATTTCCACTGGACAGTTACTTTAAAGATGTTATTACAAGTGTCCTTATTTTGCCTTACACAGCCTTGGCTTACCCCAGCCGAGGGCGCAGAACTTGAGGACGTAGGAGGGGACGTAAACGTTGAAGACCTTGACCAGTGCAAAGTACATGTGGACAGCCTCCAGGCCCATCCAGGTGAATGAGGCTAACAGGAAGTAGTGCAGCGTGGCTGCCGTGGTGATGCAGAGGCCGTAGCTGCCGAAATAGGACAGCCGGGAGTCCAGCAGGAAGACCAGGTTGAGGCCCAGCAGAGACACAGACAGGTTGATGAGGATCTTAGACGGATAGTCTCGACGCAGCTTCCTGTGACAGAGTGGAAAAGGAGAAAGTGTGTGAGAGGTAGAGAGAGGGTGATGGTAGATGGAGTGGAGAGAGAGTGAGAATGAGAGGAAAAGTAAGAGTGGCAGATGAAGGAGGAGATTAGATTTAACAGAGAGAAAAGGGGGAAAGATGTGAAGGGATATAGAAAAAATATCTGTCTATCTGTCTGGATGCTGACTTACTCAAAGACCATGTAGGTGAGCAGGCTGACGCCCAGGAAGATGGAGGACACACCACAGCCCAGGTAGGAGATGACCATCAGTGTCTCCTGGTCAGCCTCACTGATAGGAGTCCTGGACACATCCTGTAGGACACCACAGAGGTCAAAGGTCAATAGGAGCATAATGTATATTAGTCCAGATGCACTGCACTAATGCAGTTTTGTGATTTGAACAAAGGTGACTCACCAGGAGCACGCCAAAATGGGTCAGGTGGTAACAGTGGCAGGTGGTCTGATAAGCGGAGATGCTTGGTAGTGTCTCACAGCCGTTGCTGTCCCACCCACCACTCCCATTGTTCTTCTGGAAGTCCCAATACACACACTCCACCTCCATGTTTTTCTGTTGGGGAAGCAAAGCATGTAGCTAGTCAGACTCTAAAGCAGAAAAATCACTACGCTCAGTGGTAAGATGAAGCTATTTTTCAATCCTCACCTCTTTGGGCTTGAGGTGACTAAGTGTCACTACCACAGGATTCCTTAGGTTGCTGACATTGCTGTTGTTGACATTGGCAGACACCACGTAACTATTCAGCATCCAGTTGGTCTCTGGGTCCTGTGAATGATCATAAATCTTGAACACTGAATTACTGTACATTTGCTGCAAGCTTTCATTTGATATAATAAAACCATTAAACACCCAGAGTATCCCTCCTTTTGAATGAATTATTAACCCAAAATAATTATACACCTCATATGTTGTTGATGGCATCACCTTGAAAAGCTCCTGTATGCCATAGAAGTGGAACTGAACTCTCTTTTTTTTGTTTTCCTCTGGGAAGAAGTTCTGAAGGGAAAGTGGAAGAGAGATGGACGCCACTGTGCCGTCACAAGGCTGACTCAGGAATGTATGGTTGACAAAGATCTACAACAGAAAGAGGTGTACAAATACTACCAGATGATGCACACTCACTCGCCAACGCTGCTGTCCCATGCTATAGAGACATTGAACCACTGGTCACTTCCTGTTTCACACTGTGTTTTTAAATGCTGTATCCCCGACGTAGCTCATCATAATATTTCTAGTACTGTACATTGTATTTTAGTTACACTGTTTATACACACCACATATTTACAGTATTTATACTCTGGATTCTTGATATAACTTTAATATATCTACTGCTGTACATATCTTTCCAAGCTGTGTGTAAATTGTCCCAGTCTATATACAGTACGTATAGATTGCGTTTGATTACTGTAAAGTGCTATTCGGGTTTTTAGTTGGGACTGAACCAGCTGATATTAATTTGCAATGACAGGGGGCTGGATTGCTTTTTAATTACTGATAGTTTTCAGCTGTTGTCTTGGCTTTCCATGCCTTTTTGCACCTCCCTTTCTTCATGTGTTCAATACTTTGTAGTATTGTGTAATTTCACATTATTACACATAACTTCATTTCTGAACTTATTTGTTTTGGTGTCTTTGTATGTATGGATTACTTGGGTTGTTACCAGCATCTGGTGAAAATTTCATGTCAATAGCACCTTTGGAAATATATTTACAGAGAAAAATTGTGACGTGTTCAATTCTTATTTCACCCGCTGTAGTTTCATCACCATTTGGTGTTTCGGCACAGATTAAATCAGGGGTGTTTTTTCCACATTGAAAGTTAACTAGAAATTAATGCTAGAGGCTAGAGTCATTCTGAGAAACCTTTAACTGTTTCCCAATAACCTCTGCATGTGTCTTACATTTCTCTGTTCATTCAAGGGCATGATCTGGAGCCGAAACAAACGCACACCTGTTTAGGCGAAGTGTTGGCCAGCGGAGTGGAACACTTTAAAAAGAAAAGGAGAGCCGCACACTTTAGGAGCTCAGATGTAATCATTTAATAACCTAATAACCAACGTTTGGACTGACAAGCTGTCTTCATCAGGGTATAATGACAAACACTGTGGGTCACTAGTTTATATTGTGTCAAAGGACACACACAGGTGTCTGTAATCATGGTCGGGTGTGGCCTGATAACATTGGTTAATCCACAGATAAAAACGTGAATGGATAACATACCATCATAGATACAATTTGGCTGCACAGGCCTACAAACATTTACAATGAATATCACAATAACAGTAATCACAAGAATAGCTTCAAATCAAAGTCTACGTTGAAACCGAAGGGAACGAGAGTCTTAAAATTAAAGTCCCAGGATGCCTGGTGTTAACAATAACTTTGGACTGGTACTGTATATATGTTTTACTGTTTTGTTAAATGCACTTTCAATAAATTGTCAAGGTCACGCCCTCTCATAGGAGAATTTATTGTTAAAACGAGAGGCAGCCTGGATCTCTAATTTAACGTTGGTTATTAGGTTATTAAATTATTGCATCTGAGCTCCTAGCGTGTGTGGCTCTCTTTTTCTTTCTAAAGGGCATGCCCTCATTTGAACGGAGTAAAAACAGTCCAGTGTTTCATGTCATTGATTTTGAGTAAGGAAGGATTGGACATTTATATTGACAGGACAGGTATTTGACTGCTAGAGCATAGCTACTGTATCTCTGTCAGCTGTGATAGCCACTGCTTGTCAAATCCAGTAGGTGACTGACCAGACAATAGAGTGTTATTACTGTCTTACCTCTGGAGCAAAGCCAGTTGAAAAGGAGGACACACCAAACGTGAGGCCCTGGAACTGGTCTGGATCTACGTTGATCATATAGAGGGCCAAGGACGGGGCGCTCACGTTTTGTGACTCCTCAGGGAAATCCATCTGATCCCCAACGCTGCCTGTGATACCCAGAATGCTGTTGGGAACATGATGGGAAATGTGCGTGACAGATTTGCCATAAAGAACAGGAGAGGAGGAAGGAGGAAGGAAGGAGGAAGGAAGGCAAGATTCAAATGTACTCTTGTAATGCAACCATATTCCCTCTTCCCATTGTCCCTTTCCCTTACTCGTTGGCAACCGCTGATAGGTCAGAACTGGACCCCAGGATGTCAGCGATTATGCTGACAATGTTCTCGCCGAGGGCAGGGGTCACTGTGCTGACGCCCAGAACCTCATCCAGCTTCTGGACCACGGTGGCAAGCTGGGAGTCACTCAGGTCCCCCTCGACAACCAGGAGCTCCTCAATCATGTCTACCATGTCTGCTGAGTTGTCTGGGAGGAAAAGACACCAAGTCCAATGTTATGTAGTACATCATTGTAATATTTGAAAATAATATCACAGAAAAACAAATAGAAAGGGAAGAACATGAATGCCGTGGGTACAGTATAATACGACATATGACAAATTACTGTTTTTACTGTTATTTCACCAGAACCTAGTCCCTGGTATTTAGCAGTGGTGTAAAGTACTTCAGTAAAAGTACTACTTAAGTAGTTTTTTGGGGTATCTGTACTTTTCTTAACTATTTATATTTTTGACAACAAAATTATGGCGCCTATCAACATAATGCTTTGTCATCCCTACTGCCTCTGTGTTGTCTGGCAAAAGTCAGTTGTGTCTTGATATTCTTTTTGGAGAGCAGAGGCTTCTTCCTTCCTAACCTCCCATGTAGACCAAGTTTGTGCAGTCTCTTTCTGACAGTGTGCTCATGCAATTCAACATTGATTGTGGCAAGAGAGGCCTGTAGATCCCTTGATGTTACCCTGGGGTTCTTAGAGACTTCTATGAGCATCTTTCGGTCTTTGGTGGGACGACCTGTCCTAGGTAGTTTGCCAGTGGTCTTGAATTTTCGACGGACAGTGGAATGATGTACTTCAAATTGCTTGGAAATGGATTTGTAACCCCTCCCAGACTCATGGACATCAATAATCTTTCTTCTGAGGGCCTCAGGTAGGTCTTTTGGTCTTTGAATGATGTGTTACCACACACTCATATGGTTAAGACCAAACCAGACCAATTTTCTTATCTTTATGGAAGGAAAGTTTCTCTCTAATGTTTTCTAATCATTTACACTTGTTTTGGTACCTGATTCTAATTGTATCCATTTTATGTGATGGTAAGGTAGGGGTGTACTAACTTTATGTGATGGTAAGGTAGGGGTGTACTAACTTTTTCCCCATAAGGAAAAGGCATTTTTGTTTATTTTAATTGCATAACATTTTAAAAGTTTTTTTTTTGTGTGTGTGATCTGTTAAATTGGGTAACCTTTATCTGTCAATAGTGTTGAAGTGAAGATTACATATCCATCTGTCCAAATATGTAAAAAAAAGACGACTTTCCAGGGGGTGTACTTACTTTTTCACATGACTGTAGACTGCACAGGGGACTTACTTGCTGTGACGGTGACATTGTCCAGATCAGAGATGGTGATCACCGGCTTGCATGCCTTCAGGTCTGGCTCAGCCCATTTGGCCTTCTCAGTCACTCCATCCAACTCACTAAAGTGAAGAAGGGGACCAAGAGAAAAGGAGATTAAGATGAAATGAGCAGAAGATGAGAGGACCAGTCTTGTCTTGTTCGGATCTGTAGTCAATAAGCAATGTCTTGCTATTTTGCGTGTCTTTTTATGATGATCAAAAACAATTACTTCAGAGAGGAGGGTGGGCTAAGGAGTCATCATGGGGAACGTAAGTCAAAAGGACTTTCCATTAAATTATAGATGAGGATCCTTTTCTTTCCCTTCAACAGGCACGTTCACAAATAAGAGTCAACTGCCCCAGGATCTGTGCATTACAGACCTCTCTAAATCTTAATTTACTCCCGTTACACGGCCTGTATGTACTTCCAAAAACGATGTAAATAAAAATGTATAATAAACCTCAAATGTATTGAGCAGTTGTAAACTTCCGACTTGTCCATTGCAGTAATGAGTGATACAGTACATTGGAGGTACCGAATAGCTTTTTCTTCGGTTGCTTGTACATTTTTTATTTTGACCTTTTTTGGAAGTGCATGCCTGCCATAACGTGAGTAGATGATGATAGTTGCTCAGCGAAGCTCTACGTTTGGTGAGTAACGAACGTATTTTGACATTATAAGGCTTGCAGAGATGGTGAATGGGAGTTTGAATCCGAGCTTCCTGAGAGGACACATGAATAATAAAGATCAGAGATCACAACTTATTTATCTCATGATCACAAAATAACAAAAGTTGTTTTGTCGCGATCACAAGATAATTTTATGGTGATCACAAAATAACAAAAGTTGGTAGGCAGTCTCCCAGGCTGCGTGCCCGCCCCCAAGACCACAGCCAATCGCATGCAAGGAACAACACAGCTCATTTTGCTAGTCTTGTGAGCTGGCAAATTAGCTACCTAGTCTCGTGGTAGTTAGCTTGCATAACTATACTAGTTGTTAGCTTGCATAACTGATATTTGTATAATTATAAGGGACACTTCATGTTTTACGAATAATATTTACATTTACAGTGCGTGAGCTCCATCCCTGACAGGCTGATCAGGCTCCTTCCAGGCAGATTAGCTGTCAGGGCTTTATAGGCTGATGTATATAATCCAGAGTGTGTCAGCTCTATTACTGGCTGGCTGACCTGATAACATAGCAGCCTCAGAGCCTGATAAATCAGGATGCTGCCTTGTAGGCTGTTTCATATGTAAGGCTCTTTGCAGACAGCTTACTAAGGCAGCATCCTGACTATTGAATATGATAAAGCTGTGGCGGAGATTGAATCTGATCAGCCTTTCAGGAATGGACCTCACACACTATGTCAATCTAAATATTATCCATAAAATATGAAGTGTCCCTTACAAATATCAGTTATGCAAGTTAACAACCAACATTTACTGTGTATAACAAGCTAGCTAAGTAGCTAACAAGACTAGCCAAGTTACAGTGCCCTCAGAAATAATTCACACGCCTAGATGTTTTTCACATTCTGTTGTCTTACAGCCTGAATTTAACATTTATTAAATTGCGTTTTTTTTGTCACTGGCCTACACGCAATATCCCATAATGTCAAAATGTTTTTCAACATTTTTACAAATTAATACAAAATGTAAAGCTGAAATGTCTTGAGTCAATAAGTATTCAACCCCTTTGTTATGGCAAGCCTAAATAAGTTCAGGAGTAAAAATTAGCTTAACAAGTCACATAATAAGTTGCATGGACTCACTCTGTGTGCAATAACAGTTTTTAACATGATTTCTGAATGACTACCTCACCTCTGTACCCCACACATACAATTATCTGTAAGGTCCATCAGTCGAGCAGTGAATTTCAAACACAGGTTCAACCACAAAGACCAGGGAGGTTTTCCAATGCCTCGCAAAGAAGGGCACCTATTGGTAGATTCAAATAAAACAGACATTGAATATCCCTTTGAGCATTGGGATATTATTAATTACACTTTGGATGGTGTATCAATACACCCAGTCAGTACAAAGATACAGGGGTCCTTCCTAACTCAGTTGCCAGAGAGGAAGGAAACCGTTCAGGGATTTCACCATGAGTCCAATGACAACTAAAAAAGCTGTAATATATTATGTTTCACTGAGTCGCGGCTGAACGACGATGCGGATAATATATATATTTGTCTGGGTTTTCCTTTCATCGGCAGGACAGAACAGCTATGTCGGGTATATTTGTCAATAACAGCTGATGCGCAATGTCTAATATTAAGGTAGTGTCGAGGTATTGCTCGCCTGAGGTAAAGTACCTCATAAACTGTAGACTACACTATCTACCAAGAGAGTTTTCATCTATATTTTTCGTAGCCATTTATTTACCACCACAAACCGACGCTGGCACTAAGACCGCACTCAATGAGCTGTATAAGGCCATAAGCAAACAAGAAAATGCTCATCCAGAAGCGGCGCTCCTAGTGGCTGAGTCAAACTTAAATCCATTTTATCTCATTTCTACCAGCATGTCACATGTGCAACCAGAGGAAGAAAAACTCTAGACCACACACAGAGATGCGTAGAAGGCTCTCCCTTTCCCTCCATTTGTAAAATCTGACCATAATTCTATCCTCCTGATTCCTGCTTACAAGCAAAAACTAAAGCAGGAAGTATCAGTGACTCGCGCAATACAGAAGTGGGGATGCTATGCTACAGGACTGTTTTGCTAGCACAGACTGGAATATGTTCCGGGATTCATCACTTCCTGTCCCGTTTGTCGCCCCCTCAGGCTTGTGCAGTGGAGGGGATCTTCATGGGCTATACTCAGCCTTGTCTCTGGGTAGTAAGTCTGTTGATATCCCACTATTGGTGTGGGGCTGTGCTTTGCAGAGAGGGTGGGGTTATATCCTGCCTGGTTGGCCCTGTCCGGGGGTATTGTCGGACGGGGCAACAGTGTCTCCCAACCTCCCCTGTCTCAGCCTCCAGTATCTATGCTGCAATAGTCTATGTGCCGGGGGGATAGGGTCAGTTAGTTAAATCTGGTGTTATTATCCGGTGTCCTCTCTCTCTCCCACTCTCCCTCCCCTCCCGGAGGATCTGAGCCCTAGGACCATGCCTCAGGACTACCTGACCTGATGACTCCTTGCTGTCCTAAGTCCACCTGGTCGTGTGGCTGCACCAGTTTCAACTCTTCTGCATGCGGTTATGGAACCCTGACCTATTCTACGGATGTGCTACCTTGTCCCAGACCTGCTATTTCAACATCTAAATACCTGGCTACTCCTGAGGTACCTACCTGTTGCAACCTCTACAACCACTATGATTATTATTTGACCCTGCTGGTCATCTATGAACGTATGAACATCTTGGAGAAAGATCTGGCCTTAATGGCCATGAATTGTTATAATCTCCACCCGGCCACCCCTCAAAGCCTGGTTCCTCTCTAGGTTTCTTCCTAGGTTTTTGCCTTTCTAGGGAGTTGTTCCTAGCCAATGTGCTTCTACATCTGCATTGCTTGCTGTGTAGCACTTTGTGACATTGGCTGATGTAAAAAGGGCTTTATGAATACATTTGATTTGATTTGATCCAATGGCATTGAGGAGTATTCCACCTCAGTTACCGGCTTCATATGTAAGTGCATCGACGAAGTCGTCCCCAGAGTGACCATACATACATGTCCCAACCAGAAGCCATGGATTACAGGTAACATCTGCACCGAGCTAAAGGCTAGAGCTGCCGCTTTCGAGGAGCGGGACACTAATCCGGACACATAAGAAATCCCGCTACGCCCTCAGACGAACCATCAAACAGGCAAAGCGTCAATACAGGACTAAGATTGAATCCTACTACACCGGCTCTGATGCTCATCGGATGTGGCAGGGCTTGCAAACTATTACAAACTACAAAGGGAAACCCAGCCGCGAGCTGCCCAGTAATGCAAGCTTACCAGATGGGCTGAATGTCTTTTATGTTCGCTTCGAGGCAAGCAACACTGAAGCATGCATGAGAGCACCAGCTGTTCCAGGCGACTGTGTGATCACGCTCATCGTAGCCAATGTGCGCAAAACCTTTAAACAGGTCAACATTCACAAGGCCGCAGGGCAAGACGGATTACCAGGATGTGTACTCAGAGCATGCGCGGAAAAACTGGCAAGTGTCTTCACTGACATTTTCAACCTCTCCCTGACCGAGTCTGTAATACCTACATGTTTCAAGCAGACCACCATAGTCCCTGTGCCCAAGAAAGCGAAGGTACCCTGCCTAAATCACTACCACCCCGTAGCACTAACGTTGGTAGCCTTTAAGTGCTTTGAAAGGCTGGTCATGGCTCACATCAACACCATCATCCCGGAAACCCTAGACCCACGCCAATTCGCATACTGCCCCAACAGATCCACAGATGACAAAATCTCAATCGCACTCCACACTGCCCTTTCCCACCAGGACAAAAGGAACACCTATGTGAGAATGCTGTTCATTGACTACAGCTCAACGTTCAACACCATAGTCCCACAAAACTCATTATTAAGCTAAGGACCCTGGGACTAAACACCTCCTAACTGGACCCTGGACTTCCTAACAGGCTGCCCCAAGGAAGGTGGTAAGGGTAGGCAACAGCACATCTGCCACGCTGTTCTTCAACACGGGGGCCCTCAGGGGAGCGTGCTTATTCCCCTCCTGTACTCCCTGTTCACCCATGACTGCATGGCCAAGCACAACTCCAACACCATCATTAAGTTTGCTGACGACACAACGGTCATAGGCCTGATCACTGACAACGATGAGACAGCCTATAGGAAGGAGGTCATAGATAGGTCAGCAACCTCCCCCTCAATGTGAACAAGACAAAGGAGATGATCGTGGACTACAGGAAAAGGAGGGCCGAACACGCCCCCATTCACACTGACGGGCTGTAGTGGAGCGGGTCGAGAATTCTTTGGTGTTCACATCACCAACAAACTATCAAGGTCCAAACACACCAAGAAAGTTGTGAAGAGGGCACGACAATGCCTATTCCCCCTCAGGAGACGGAAAAGATTTGGCATGGGTCCCCAGATCCTCAAAATGTTATACAGCTGCACCATCGAGAGCATCCTGACTGGTTGCATCATCGCTTGGTATGGCAACTGCTCAGCCTCCGACCCTACATCCCTGGGGCCAAGCTTCCTGCCATCCAGCGCCTACAGTATATACTAGGTGTGTCAGGGGAAGGCCCAAAACAATGTCAAAGACTCCAGTCACCAAAGTCATAGACTGTTCTCTCTGCTACCACACGGCAAGCCGTACCGGAGCGCCAAGTCACATTGACTCTGTACCGGTACCCCCTGTATATAGTCTCATTATTGTTATTTTAATGTGTTACTTTAAAATAAATATATATCTTTTTACTCTAGTTTATTTAATAAATTAACTCTATTTTCTTAAAACTGCATTGTTGGTTAAGGGCTTGTAAGTAAGCATTTCACGGTAAGGTCTACACCTGTTGTATTCGGCGCATGTGACAAATACAATTTGATGTGATTTGATGTTCCGGAGATCAAATTTGAATATTGAAACAATGTTGCACATGTCAGAGAGACAGACATCAAGGTTTATACAAATGCTGCTCAGCTGTTAAAAACTAAATGTTTGTCTAAAAGAAATGAGATAATGTCTAGATGCTTTTTATAGTGGAGATCAAGTTTATAAATTGCCTGGCTGGGCTGATGAGACAGTGGATTGGTCAGTCAGATAGAACAGAGTAAATATACATTTTAATGTCAGTTTTATTGGTAACTTGTGGAATAGACACCGGCTGAAATGCGCTTTTAACCAATCAGCATTCAGGATTAGATCCACCGTTGTATAAAAACCCAATAATCTATTGATAAACTAAATATTAAACAGCAGTCTTTTGCATGCCGTGGCCTAATGCCAATAGTTCCAGATTATACAGCAAATAAAGGGCGTTATTGTCACCATAACAGGTGAATGTAGGGCTTTTTACAGGTTGAGTTAATGCTCTTTCACGTGTGCACAGTTAACCATGCGTATGTATTGCGTGCGCCATGTATTGCGTGCGCCAATGTTTAACAGATGCACACCTTTTGAAAACATGGGTGAGGTTTGAACTGAGAATCTGGTAAAAAAAAAAAAGAAAAGTTGTAATGTTTTGAAATCATTTTGTTACAGTTTCCGTGTTCAAAACAACTGGGAACTCATAAATCTGAGTTCCGACTTCTGAGTGTTCAAGACAACTGGGATCTCGGTGGGGAAAAAATATTTTTGAACAGTCATCCAACTCGGAAACTCTGGCATCTTGTATAGAAATGATCGGGAGACAAGCGCAGGAATGCGTAATAGGTTTTTTTATTTGTACCCAAATTACAGCGTGCCAGGTAAAGGCACGGGGACGAAGCCCAAAACAAACACAGGACTGTGACCCAAACAAAAGAGTGAGATAAACCTTGAATAAATACACGGGGCGAGACTTGAAATAGCAAGTGCACAATATGACGCGGGACGAGACCCGTAATCAATAAACGCAGCACGAAAGCCAAAATAACAAGCACAGGTACTCACAGGCCCAACGGACATTGTAACCATAATCGACCGCCAAATGGTGAAACAAAGGTCACAATTATACCATTACTAATCAAGGATGAATGGGAACCAGGTGTGCGTGATGAGACAGTTCAGTGACACATAGAAAAGCGGTGAAGTAGACCTGCTGTTGTACTGCACATCTAATGTGGTCCCTTGTGTCTATATTCAAAATAAGCACCAGTCAACTGGGATTGCCGGATGGACAGTGCTTTCTTTAAAAACACAGCGCAGGAGAGTTATGAAGTACGATCACATCTGTTACACTGGTGTCGAGCCCAGTCTTCTTGTCTTCGCTGGACAGCTGTTAGACTAGTATGGCTCAAATTCGCTAGCTAGCTAACCAACAACTTTAACAATGTATTTGAGAGACAACAAGTGCTCATTGTGCAAATGTATTTAAGTTTTCAATAGATATCGGAGACTAAATGGAGTTTACATGTTGTCAACATTCTAAGCCAACCCTGTCTGTTTTGTCCTGTAGTTGTTGGTTTTGTTGCTAAACAACCAACCCTGTCACGAGCGTAGAGAGGCAGACCAAGGCGCAGCGCTGAAGTAATACGACATCTTTATCATATTATAACAAAGAGGAACAGAACAATCGTAACGTGTGTGTGTGTGTGTGTGTGTGTGTGTGTCCACAGAGCATACACTAACAATAACCCACAAGGGCGGTGCGAAACCATACAACTTAAATATAGCCCCCAATTAGAGACTATGCTTAACAGCTGCCTCTAATTGGGGACCAAACACCAATCCCCGCCATAGAGTTCGCCAGAGTACTCCTGTCAGGCCCTGACCATGACCACCATAGATTCACCAGAGGCTTCCCTATGGTCAGAGTGTGACAGTATACGGGGAAGGTTAGGGAGGGAAAGTTGCGAGCCGAACGGAGCACTGGGTCCGGAGGCTCTGCCTTTGAGTCAGGACGGGGCACCGGCGCAGAGGGAAGCTCCAACCCTGGAGCTGGGCTGAACGCCGTGCCTGGCACCGGGCTGGTGACACGCACTGGAGGCCTGGTGCGGGAGGCTGGCACTGGTCGCACCGGGCTGGTGACACACACTGAAGGTTGAGTGCAGAGAGCCGGCACTGGACTTACCGGACTGGGGACGCGCACTAGAGATCCGGTTCAGTTCAATGTCTAGTTTTGTCAACTATTGTGAATTTAATGTGAAATCAAGAAAACGTTTCACCATGTCATTGGATTTAAGTTAAAAGTTGAGTGAAATAAAAAAGAAATGTCCTTATGTTGGCTTTTTGCAAATCCAATCAGTTTTCCACATTGATTCAATGCCATTACATAGATTATTATAATTGTTTTAATGACATGGAAACAACGTGGTACAATGTTTTACTGCTTGCATAATAAACATTAGGACAATGTTTCACTCTGACAGCAGAGGCGTTATGTTCACGGCCCCACTAAAGTGATTATCTCCATCATTCAGTTATTTGTCTTGTCTGGTTATCTTCACGCAATATTAATTTCTGTGTTGTCAGACATCGGTAGCCTAATAATTCAATTGAAGGAAATGGATTATTGCTTGATTGCTAGCAGTGAGAGATTCACCAGTATATCTGTGAGTAGGCGATTGTGTGCGGAAGAGTGCATAGAACAGGATTGTATTGTGTGTAGAAGTTAATTGAAGGATCGCCTCACTGAGCCGTCGCTATGACAACAGGTGTTTTTACCTCTGACTGTATTCACAGCTCTGGCGTTCAACAGGTGTCAGGCTCTGGCCATAGAGAAGCAACTTGGCCTGAGCCTCCAGCGAAGGTCAGCAGCCCTGAGCCTCCAGCGAAGGTACGCAGCCCTGAGCCTCCAGCGAAGGTCAGCAGCCCGGAGCCTCCAGCGAAGGTCAGCAGCCCTGAGCCTCCAGCGAAGGTCAGCAGCCCTGAGCCTCCAGCGAAGGTCAGCAGCCCTGAGCCTCCAGCGAAGGTCAGCAGCCCTCAGCCGTCATCCACGGCCCGTAGCCCGGAACCTCCAGCGAAGGTCCGCAGCCCGCCCACCTCCAGCGAAGGTCCGCAGCCCGCAACCTCCAGCGAAGGTCCGCAGCCCGCAACCTCCAGCGAAGGTCAGCATCCCTGAGCCTCCAGCGAAGGTCCGCAGCCCTGAACCTCCAGCGAAGGTCCGCAGCCCGCAACCTCCAGCGAAGGTCCGCAGCCCGGAACCTCCAGAGAAGGTCCACAATCCGGGTCCAGCCGTCTGCTCCGCCTCAGTGCCAGAGCAGTCCGCTCCACCGGTACCCAATCCGGGTCCAGCCGTCTGTTCCGCTCCTGAGCCAGAGCAGTCCGCTCCACCGGTGCCCAATCCGGGTTCAGCCGTCTGTTCCGCTCCTGAGCCAGAGCAGTCCGCTCCACCGGTACCCAGTCCGGGTTCAACCGTCTGCCCCACTTCTGAGCCTGAGCAGTCTGCCCCACCGGTGCCCAGTCCAGGCCCGGTCGTTTTCCCAGCTCCACGGCCGGAGCCGTTTGCCCCACCGGTGCCCAGTCCAGTCCCGGTTGTTTTCCCAGCTCCATGGCCGGAGCAGTCTACCCCACCGGTGCCCAGTCCGGGCCCGGTTTATTGCCCAGCTCCATGGCCGGAGCCGTGTGCCCCACCGGTGCCCAGTCCGGGCCCGGTTGTTTTCCCCGCTCCATGGCCGGAGCCGTCTGTCCCACCGGTGCCCAGCCCGGGCCCGGTTGTTTTCCCCGCTCCATGGCCGGAGTGGGGAAAACTGTCCACTTCGCCGGAGCCAGAGCCGCCCCCAAAGGACTAGTTTTTCCCTCCCTAATTAACCCCCCCTTGTTTTGTGTGGGTTTTATTTGGCGTCCGGGAGTCTGCGCCTTGGGGGGGGGGGTACTGTCAGGCTCTGGCTATAGAGAAGCAAATAGGCTTCTCTATGTAGTTATGGTCAGAGTCTGACAGTGTTGTTCTTTTCTGTTTCTGTGTGGGGTTTGGGTTGGAGTATATATTGAGTCTGTCCTTCACTCTGGTGTGGGTCGTTGTTGATGTATTTCGCAGTCACGGGTGAAGTAAGTGTGTTTTGTTACGTCCGTTCAGTAGTGTTTGTTTTCGTGAACGTGACGTTATGTCTTTCGTGTTTTGTTTGAGTGTGGTAGTTTGTTCGTTGTTTGATTATATTACATAGTAAATCATTAATAAATCATGTCGAACTACTATCCCTGCGCTGCGTCTTGGTCTCTCCACATCCCCTCTCGTGACAACAGGTAAAAAGCTGAATATTGTCATAACACTAAGAGCACACATTCTCAGAAACACAAAAACAAAGGGTCTCAGAAAAACGTAAAGGGCTAAGAGGGCTCTACTGTTCTGTGAAATATAATACACATCATTTTACTTAACAGTATATTATACATGGTGCTCTCACCATCATCCATACAGCCTTGGATTTCTGACACTTGACCCTACAGCGCATTTGTAAAGTTCTTTTTTTTTCCGACATTTTGTTAGGTTACAGCCTTATTCTAAAACTGATTAAATTGTTTTTACCCCCCTCATCAATCTACACACAATACCCCATAATGATGAAGAAAAAACATGTTTTTGTAAATGTTTACAAATTTATGAGTGGAAAAATAATTTACATAAGTATTCAGACCGTTTACTCAGTATTTTGTTGAAGCTCCTTTGACAATGATTTCAGCCTTGAGTATTCTTGGGTATAACGCTACAAGCTTTCCCTCTGTCAGAGTGACCATTGGGTTCTTGGTTACCTCCATGACCAACGCCCCCGATTGCTCAGTTTGGCCAGCTCAAGGAAGAGTCTTGGTGGTTCAAACTTCTTCCATTTAAGAATGATGGAGGCCACTGTGTTGTTGGGGACCTTCAATGCTGCAGACATTTTTTGGTATCCTTCCCCAGATCTGTGCCTCAACAAAATACTGTCTCAGAGCTCTACGGACAATTCCTTCGACCTCATGGCTTGGTTTTTGCTCTGACATGCACTGTCAACTGTGGGACCTTATATAGACAGGTGTGTGCCTTTCCAAATCATGACCATTCCATTGAATTTACCACAGGTGGACTCCAATCAGGATGCACCTGAGCTCAATTTCGAGTCTCATAGCAAAGGGTCTGAATACTTATGTAAATAAGCTATTTCTGTTTGCAAACATTTCTAAAAACCTGTTTTCACTTTGTCACTATGGGGTATCAAAATCAATTTGAGAATAAGGCTGTAACGTAACAAAATCAAGTCAAGGGGTCTGAATGCTTTCTGAATGTGCTGTATGTTTACCAATCAACAAGCATTGTTGCAAACGTAACGTTAGCTGGGCCTCTCACCATTTCCTGGAAGCCCTCGCACCACTGTTCTTCTCACAGATCATAGTTTCTGTCTTCTGGGCATCTGTGATTGGCCATATATACACACCCCTGATACTCTCATGGGTGTCCTCAGGACAGCTCCCTGGATCTGTAGAGGGGGAAGAAGTCAGGCACCGTCCTTCTTTCCTGAAGTAATCACAGATCTGAGAGTTTGATTGGTGACAGCAGTGGACACCATTCATTCACTTATGAAGTCTAATATACACTGAATGTACAAAACATTTCCATGACATGTCTTTCCATGACATAGACTGGCCAGGTGAATCTAGGTGAAAGCTATGATCCCTTATTGATGTCACCTGTTAAATACACTTCAATCAGTGTAGCTGAAGGGGAGGAGACAGGTTACAACGGGCAAAGGAGGCTCAACTCAATATTAGGAAGGTGTTCTAAATGTTTGTACACTCAGAGTAGATCAGCAAATCTAATACAGATCGATGAAAGCCATACTGTACCTATATGTGAGATGTGAACGTCTCTGCTGTCTACCTGGATCTCTTCACCAATATGGATCCCGGACAGAAGGTCATTGATGAGTCTCTGAGTGGTCGTGACGTTCCGTGCGTCAGCATCCTGAACGTGGAAGGTACATCTAAACCTATACAGACAACATGGGAAGAGTACACGAAACCATAGGCAGCTGCTAATAAACCAGGGTCCGTACGTATCAAGCGTCTCAGATTAGGAGTGCTGATCTAGGATCAGGTCTTCCGTATCCATGTTATCTTATTCATTGTGATCTAAAAAGGCAACTGATTGTAAGTTCTAACACTGTGAGATGCATGATACGTACCTCCCCTGATTCAGTAAATTCTCTAATAAATGGTTACTTTAATTTCAACTGCATACTAAATCAAGATGTAGTTTTCAATATCTATCAAGTCGTTTCTGAATTCTCAGATGGTTTGTTTCATCATCACTTACTTTTTCCGATGTCTCAGCTCAGCAGTCTAACAGAGAAGACAGGAAGTATTTACTGTTATCCATTCATCAAACACACACAATTCATTGCTACTGGTTAACCATTTGTTAACTCATACTGAACGTTATTTGAAGACAAGGCCATAGACTTACAGTATGGTAATAAAGATTATGCTTATTAATTGTTGCAATAGTATAGTTGGTTCCTTATTGCTACAATGATGCTTTGTTTACCCAAATTAACTTTGAAATGTAATTACACCCTAATCAATTTCCGTGTTTGATACAAGCCAACATTTTAAAAACATACTCACCATCCCCAGTCTTTGAGTCTTTTTTTTATCAATGTCCCTACAGAAAAACACATGGACAGAGTTACAACTACTCTAGCTAATTTAATTGAGTAACTTTTTATTTTTGTATTTTTCAGTCAGTAACTTTACTTCTACTTGAGAACAATGTCATGTAAGTAACAGTTATTCTACTTCAGTAAGATATTTCAGTAGCTCTCTCACTCTTTCCACCCCTGATTCTAGTAGCTTTTAATGTGTAATTAATGCTCATAGTATAATAGTATTTCTACATACAGATGTTGCAATCGTAAAATAAATTATTTTAGTTCCTGCTATTTACCTTTTCAATTGAACGCATGGAAAAGATAATGTGTAACAACGTTCAGGTAACCTTAGCGAAGTTAGCTAATTATTATCAAGGTATTTAATTTGAAAAGTAACTGCATTTATTTTACTCTGAGTTTAAATGATCTACTTTTTACTTTTACCTGAGTATTTTATTTTACACCAATCATTTTACTTCAACTGGAGTAGGATAATTCAGTACTCTTCCTCCGCTGCACATTGAACGCAGTCTTGATTTTATTATGCTATTTACCGCTGGCCATCATGGACAACGTCACCCACCCTCTGCATGCCATGGTTATGACGCAGAGGAGCACCTTCAGTCACAGACTGATCACACCACGGTGTGCCAGAGAGCGCTACAGGAGGTCCTTCCTGCCGGCGGCTATTAGACTATTTAATGCCTCACCGGGGTGTCGTGCCGTCGGCAACATAGACCTGGAACTGTTGGCGTGTTAGGACCTAGTTTAACAATTATGCATCCATCTGTGAGTAACTCTGGTCCGTAATCACTCATTCACTCAGGACCTATTTATTCATGCAGGTCTGTATATACATACTCATGTACAGTTGTTATATCATATCACATGCAATATTGCTAGTAATTCTTGGACCTAACTTACGTAGGCATTCACTCAGGAATGCATATTAGTATCCTGTCAGTTGCACCTTTTCTCATTGCTTTTAGTATATTGAATGTGCAATACGTGCCGTTATCTGTAATTAAACCCTGCGCACTAAGGACTGTATTTTAAGGGAATTACTATTATTACCCCAAATTATATCATACACACATTTAGCTATTTAAGTATCTCTTCCTGTCATTTACCTGTACAGTTTGTGTAACCATGCAAGTATTCACTTATCTGTAAATATAACTGTATATTTACCTGTACAGCTAATTTAACCATGCAAAATATTCACTTACCTGTTCTTTTAGCCAGTCTGTCTATTAAGTAAACTATTATTACCCTCGCTCATATCATACGCATTTTTAGCTACTGAAGTATTTCTCTGCCATCGACCTTTATAGTATAGTTAACCATCCAACATCCACCAATGTATAGTGTACATATTCAGCCAACCACTCATACTATGCTATGTCTTTTTATAGCTTTTATTTTTTTTTATTATAATTTTTTTCACTCCAGATATCTTGTATTTCTATACTTTTTCATACTGCCGCTCTATGTATCATGTACCGTGTATCTGTCTTTTGTGTACTTTCGTTGTGGCATTTTGCACCGGCCCTGTGTTTTTGTTGTTGTAGCTGCTTGACAAAGAAATGTCCCCATCGGGGATCAATAAAGTATCTATCTATCTATCTATCTATCTATCTATCTATCTATCTATCTATCTATCTATCTATCTATCTATCTATCTATCTATCTATCTATCTATCTATCTATCTATCTATCTATCTATCTATCTATCTATCTATCTATCTATCTATCTATCTATCTATCTATCTATCTATCTATCTATCTATCTAATGTACTGTAGGTAGGTGATGCCATATATATTCATGTACTGTAGGTAGGTGATGCCATATATATTCATGTACTGTAGGTAGGTGATGCCATATACATTCATGTACTGTAGGTAGGTGATGCCATATACATTAATGTACTGTAGGTAGGTGATGCCATATACATTCATGTACTGTAAGGAGGTGATGCCATATACATTCATGTACTGTAGATAGGTGATGCCATATACATTCATGTACTGTAGCTAGGTGATGCCATATATGAATGATGAGGACTTACTTATAAGTCGATTTTAATATTTGGAAATGTAACGTGTTCATCCTGACTTCCCCAAGCTTTCTCTGAGCCTGTAGCCAAGACATAAAGACACTGTATCAAACGTTATACCAAAGATGATGTTGTTGTATGTCTATCATCTTCCAGTCCCAGTGCTGTCATTGCTTACCCACTTCTGAATGGTCTGCCCGGGGTCGATGCCAGTTACAGTAGTTGTCATGTTCAGTTTCATGTGAACTCGGTAGAAGGTGGATGCAATGCCTAATAACAGCATAACAGTGGAAATCATTGTACATTTGAACAGCCTTCATCTCTAACCTTGGATATTGTACCCATGGAGATGGAAAAACTTCAGAGCCACTGATATTTTTCTATGAAAATGAAGTGTTAGCAGACTCTAATCAAATGTGTCTTATTGGCTGACCTGTTCCTGTGGAGTTAAGGTCTGAAGGTTCTTTAGTTCTAGACAGGCCAGTGGTACCTACAGGCACTCCAAGGGATGGTTGCTGTGTCTCTGTAGGGGTTACAGGGTCTACAGACAACAGCTTATTTAGAATAGATTGGTGAAAATGGAATGGAAGCCAATTTCAGGTCCTCCTTAGTGCATAGTAGTTCCGCATTTTTATTTCATGAAATAACTTTGTCACCTGATGTATTGGTGCTGGTTGGTGAACCAGGAGAGGTGTTGGTGACAGTGGGCGGAGAGGCTGTCACGTTGGGGAAAGCCCCTGTGAAGAAAGGAGCAATTACAAACAGGCATAACAGCGTGCAAAAATGTGTATGTGTATTCCATTTGCATCCATGTGTATGCGTTGTGTGTGTGTGTGTGTGCATGCTATTTGTATGTGTTTGAATATGTATGTACATTCAGTGAAGAATAAGAATAACTACTCTTTCCATGAAGGACTGACCAGGTGAATCCAGATGAAATGCTATGATCCTTTATTGATGTTACTTGTTAAATCCACTTCAATTAGTGTAGATGAAGAAAAATCTGTTGATGTGCCCTTGAGCAAGGCACTTAACCCTAATTGTTCCCTGAAGTCGCTCTGGATAACACTGTCTGCTAAATGATTAAATGTCAATGTAAAAGTATAATTGTTGATGCACATTCCTTCAATGAGGCCCTTTTAATAGGAATACAGTAGAACACAATAAGCATGAAACTAACCGCATTGGAGGTTAGTGTCATCTTCAGGTAGGCAAATCTGGTAATCCCAGTCGTTGGTGTCCCATCTCACCACGTTCCCATCAACACAGCTATGGGCCCTCAGCTCCTCAGCTGTCTGCTCATACCCCCACATCCTGAACAGGCTGATGGCCCCCAGGAAGTTCTTCCCATTCTCAAACTCCATCACCCCACCCACTATGTTATGGGACACCCCCAGGGTCAGGGTGCCATTTTGGGCCAGTCGCCGGGGCAGAGTGGCATTAACATGGTCGTCCAGGCGACTGCTCCCATTGATGTAGAGCCGGAGCCTCTCGGACCGGCTGGACCAGGTGAGGCAGACGTTGTGCCAGCATTTCAGGGGCAGGTCCTCTGGTACGGACCACTGTTTCCCAAACAGCCATGCCACCAGGAACCCTCCTCGGCCTGCCAGCCCCAGCTGTACCTGCTTCTCGCCAGGCGCCTTGTACACAAAGCCTGTCCACTCAGCTGTTGCAATCTCCCGGTGCAGGTGCACACACACACTGAGCTCTTCCAGGGGAGGCACAACGCACCCTTTATCCAGCTGCCAGACACACTGACGGCCCATGAACACCACTTTCTTACCCCACAGGCTGGGGGCTGGGAAGCCTGGTACAGACACAGAACCAATATCACACACTGACATTGGACATTTTTTGAAATTTGACAAACCTCCTCCAGTCTACAGTCAATGCCATAACGGATTATATTTATACTACTGTAACACTCATGTTTTTACAGTCGATTCATAATTACTTTGTTATACAGTATATTTATGACCATACCGGAGCAGGGAAGACAGGTGGCTGCCAGTACCGACAAACACACAGTTACATAACAGGGTCTACTGGCAGAATCCATCACCAGTCTAAAGCCGAAAGAGAATAGAACCGTTATCAGCACAGCGCCCTCCATAATTATTGTGACAGTGAAGAACCGTTATCAGTTCTTTTGCGTCTATAATCAAAGTTTGGATTTGAAATCAAACAATGACTATGAGGTTAACGTGCAGCATGTCAGCTTTAATCTGAAGGTATAACTCATCCGTAGCAGACTGAAACCGTTTAGATACGTGTACATAGCCCCTCGCTTTAGAGGTGCAACAGTATTAGGAAACATGCACTTACGTGTATTAAAGTAGACAGAGGGCACTGTACATGCAAACAAAACTATGACTTACCTGTGTCATTCCCCAGTCCAAAAAGCCAGATAAAACAAGAAAATGAGAGTTTAATAACTGGTCTCTTATATGTCTATAATATTAAATGGCAGATAAGAGGAACGGTTGACCTCCTGGGATAATAATCTATGAGACATTAGTGTATTTCTCTATAAGGAGACCTCCACGCCCCCACCGGGTTACTTATTAATTAGATACAGAGCAATAAAAATAACTAATGCAACAGAGGGCAGCTTGACCATGATATATAAAACTTTAACTATTCAAATATGGAAATAAATACAAATTCTACCCAACTTAGATGTACTGTATGTGCTCTATGTATATGTGAAAGGCTTTAATATGTGAAAGTCTTTCACTATATTAGGACTATAATACATGTTCCTGTTGATTTGGTAACAGATACACACAGCCTACATACACACAGCCTACATACACATGGCTACATACACACAGCCTACATACACACAGCCTACATACACACAGCCTACATACACACAGCCTACATACACACATCCTACATACACACAGCCTACATACACACAGCCTACATACACACAGCCTACATACACACATCCTACATACACACAGCCTACATACACACAGCCTACATACACACAGCCTACATACACACAGCCTACATACACAAGGCTACATACACACAGCCTACATACACAAGGCTACATACACAAGGCTACATACACACAGCCTACATACACAAGGCTACATACACACAGCCTACATACACAAGGCTACATACACACAGCCTATATACACAAGGCTACATACACACAGCCTACATACACAAGGCTACATACACACAGCCTACATACACAAGGCTACATACACAAGGCTACATACACACAGCCTACATACACAAGGCTACATACACACAGCCTACATACACAAGGCTACATACACACAGCTTACATACACAAGGCTACATACACACAGCCTACATACACAAGGCTACATACACACAGCCTACGTACACAAGGCTACATACACATAGCCTACATGCACAAGGCTACATACACACATCCTACATACACAAGGCTACATACACAAGGCTATATACACACAGCCTACATACACAAGGCTACATACACACAGCCTACATACACAAGGCTACATACACACAGCCTACGTGCACAAGGCTACATACACACAGCCTACGTGCACAAGGCTACATACACACAGCCTACATACACACAGCCTACATACACAAGGCTACATACACACTGCCTACATACACACAGCCTACATACACACAGCCTACATACACAAGGCTACATACACACAGCCTACATACACATATGCTATGCAATCTGGTTTCAGAGCTGGTCATGGGTGCACCTCAGCTACTCTCAAGGTTCTAAACGATATCATAACCGCCATCGATAGAAGACAGTACTGTGCAGCCGTTTTCATCGACCTGGCCAAGGCTTTCGACTCTGTCAATCACCACATTCTTATTGGCAGACTCAACAGCCTTGGTTTCTCAAGTGACTGCCTTGCCTGGTTCTCCAACTACTTCTCAGACAGAGTTCAGTGTATCAAATCGGAGGGCCTGTTGTCCGGACCTCTGGCAGTCTCTATGGGGGTGCCACAGGGTTCAATTCTTGGGCCAACCCTATTCTCTATATACATCAACGATGTCGCTCTCGCTGCTGGTGACTCTCTGATCCATCTCTACGCAGACGACACCATTCTGTATACATCTGGCCCCTCTTTGGACACTGTGTTAACTAACCTTCAAACAAGCTTCAATGCCTCCTTGTGTTGTATGGCATTGTATGGCCTCCAACTGCTCTTAGATGCTAGTAAAACTAAATGCATGCTTTTCAATCGAACGCTGCCCACACCCGCCCACCGGACTATCATCACTACTCTCGACGGGTCTGACTTAGAATACGTGGACACCTACAAATACCTAGGCATCTGGTTAGACTGTAAACTCTCCTTTTAGACTCACATTAAGCATCTCCAATCCAAAATTAAATCTAGAATCGTCTTCCTATGTCACAACAAAGCCTCCTTCACTCATGCTGCCAAACATGCCCTTGTAAAATTGACTATCCTACCGATCCTTGACTTTGGCGATGTCATTTACAAAATAGCCTCCAACACTCTACTCAGCAAATTGGATGTAGTCTATCACAGTGCCATCCGTTTTGTTACCAAAGCCCCATATACTACCCACCACTGTGACCTGTATTCTCTCGATGGCTGGCCCTCACTACATATTAGTCGCCAAACCCACTGGCTCCAGGTCATCTATAAGTCTTTATTAGGTAAATCCCCGCCTTATTTCAGCTCGCTGGTCACCATAGCAACACCAACCCGTAGCATGCGCTCCAGCAGGTATATTTCACTGGTCATCCCCAAAGCCAACACCTCATTTGGCCGCCATTCCTTCCAGTTCTCTGCTGCCAATGACTGGAACGAACTGCAAAAATCCTTGAAGCTAGAGGTTCCTATCTCTCTCACTAACTTTAAGCATCAGCTGTCAGAGCTGCTTATCGATCACTGCACCTGTATATAGCCCTTCTGTAAATAGCCCATCCTACTACCTCATACCCATATTTATTCTATTATTTTCACTCATTTGCACTCCAGTATCTCTATTTGCACATCATCATTTGCACATCTGTCACTCCAGTGTTAATTCTAATTTGTAATTTATTTCGCCACTATGGCCTATTTATTGTCCTACCTTCCTAACCTTACTGCATTTTGCACTACATTTGCACTCTGTATATAGATTCTCTATTGTGTTATTGACTGTACGTTTGTTTATTCCCATGTGTTGTTGTTTTTTGTTACACTGCTTTGCTTTGTCTTGGCCAGGTCGCAGATGTAAATGAGAACTTGTTCTCAACTGGCCTATCTGGTTAAATAAAGGTTAAATAAAAAATAAAATAAATAAATAAATACACAAGGCTACATACACACAGCCTACGTGCACAAGGCTACATACACACAGACTACATACACAAGGTTACATACACACAGCCTACATACACACAGCCTACATACACACAGCCTACATACACAAGGCTACAAACACACAGCCTACATAAACACAGCCTACATACACACAGCCTACATACACAAGGCTACATACACACAGACTACATACACAAGGCTACATACACAAGGCTACATACACACAGCCTACATACACACAGCCTACAGACACACAGCCTACATACACAAGGCTACATACACACAGCCTACATACACACAGCCTACATACACAAAGCCTACATACACACAGCCTACATACACAAGGCTACATACACACAGCCTACGTGCACAAGGCTACATACACACAGCCTACATACACATGGCTACATACACAGGGCCTACATACACAAGGCTACATACGCAAGGCTACATACACACAGACTACATACACACAGCCTACATACACACAGCCTACATACACAAGGCTACATACACACAGCCTACATACACACAGCCTACATACACAAGGCTACATACGCAAGGCTACATACACACAGCCTACATACACACAGCCTACATACACACAACCTACATACACAAGGCTACATACACACAGCCTATATACACACAGCCTACATACACACAGCCTACATACACAAGGCTACATACACACAGTCTACATACACACAGCCTACATACACACAGCCAGCCTACATACACACAGCCTACATACACAAGGCTACATACACAAGGCTACATACACACAGCCTACATACACAAGGCTACATACACACAGCCTACACACACACAGCCTACATACACACAGCCTACATACACACAGCCTACATGCACACAGCCTACATACACACAGCCTACTTACACAAGGCTACATACACACAGCCTACATACACAAGGCTACATACACACAGCCTACATACACACAGCCTACATACACAAGGCTACATACACACAGCCTACATACACAAGGCTACATACACACAGCCTACATACACACAGACTACATACACAAGGCTACATACACACAGCCTACATGCACAAGGCTACATACACACAGCCTACATACACAAGGCTACATACACACAGCCTACATACACACAGCCTACATACACAAGGCTACATACACAAGGCTACATACACACAGCCTACATACACACAGCCTACATACACAAGGCTACATACACACAGCCTACATACACAAGGCTACATACACACAGCCTACATACACAAGGCTACATACACACAGCCTACATACACAAGGCTACATACACACAGCCTACATACACACAGCCTACATACACACAGCCTACATACACAAGGCTACATACACACAGCCTACATACACAAGGCTACATACACACAGCCTACATACACAAGGCTACATACACAAGGCTACATACACACAGCCTACATACACAAGGATACATACACACAGCCTACATACACACAGCCTACATACACACAGCCTACATACACACAGCCTATATACACACAGCCTACATACACACATTCTACATGCACAAGGCTACATACACACAGCCTACATGCACAAGGCTACATACACACAGCATACATACACAAGGCTACATACACAAGGCTACATACACACTGCCTACATACACACAGCCTACATACACACAGCCAGCCTACATACACACAGCCTACATACACAAGGCTACATACACACATTCTACATGCACAAGGCTACATACACACAGCCTACATGCACAAGGCTACATACACACAGCCTACATACACAAGGCTACATACACAAGGCTACATACACACTGCCTACATACACACAGCCTACATACACAAGGCTACATACACACAGCCTACATACACAAGGCTACATACACAAGGCTACATACACACAGCCTACATACACAAGGATACATACACACAGCCTATATACACAAGGCTACATACACACAGCCTACATACACAAGGCTACATACACACAGCCTACATACACACAGCCTACATACACACAGCCTATATACACACAGCCTACATACACACATTCTACATGCACAAGGCTACATACACACAGCCTACATACACAAGGCTACATACACACAGCATACATACACAAGGCTACATACACACTGCCTACATACACACAGCCTACATACACACAGCCAGCCTACATACACACAGCCTACATACACAAGGCTACATACACAAGGCTACATACACAAGGCTACATACACAAGGCTACATACACACTGCCTACATACACACAGCCTACATACACAAGGCTACATACACACAGCCTACATACACAAGGCTACATACACAAGGCTACATACACACAGCCTACATACACAAGGATACATACACACAGCCTATATACACAAGGCTACATACACACAGCCTACATACACAAGGCTACATACACACAGCCTACATACACACAGCCTACATACACACAGCCTATATACACACAGCCTACATACACACATTCTACATGCACAAGGCTACATACACACAGCCTACATACACAAGGCTACATACACACAGCATACATACACAAGGCTACATACACACTGCCTACATACACACAGCCTACATACACACAGCCAGCCTACATACACACAGCCTACATACACAAGGCTACATACACAAGGCTACATACACAAGGCTACATACACAAGGCTACATACACACTGCCTACATACACACAGCCTACATACACAAGGCTACATACACACAGCCTACATACACAAGGCTACATACACAAGGCTACATACACACAGCCTACATACACAAGGATACATACACACAGCCTATATACACAAGGCTACATACACACAGCCTACATACACAAGGCTACATACACACAGCCTACATACACACAGCCTACATACACACAGCCTACATACACACAGCCTATATACACACAGCCTACATACACACATTCTACATGCACAAGGCTACATACACACAGCCTACATACACAAGGCTACATACACACAGCATACATACACAAGGCTACATACACACTGCCTACATACACACAGCCTACATACACAAGGCTACATACACACATCCTACATACACACAGCCTACATACACACAGCCTACATACACAAGACTATTCCTTTGTATGAAACAGAGGGCTGTATTCATCCACTTTCAAGGCTCACCGGCTACCAACTCCCTTCCTTGACCTTATATAACAGCGCCAAGCCCCTGAAGAGGGCTTCCCAGCCAGGACCAGACCAGGGGGAACCTGAGTAGGCCAGCCGTTACGTAGGCTCCAGGTGGGCATCAGCAGCCCCAGTGTTCCCTTGCCTTCTACTGGCCTGGGAGGGAATCTCTCCTGTGTCATAGAGCAAGAATGCTGGGTGGTGAGAGGGGGATTCCCATGAAGCTTTCCCACCACTGTGGGCCTAGCTGTAGAGAGAGAGGGAGGGGCCTGAAAGGGAAAGGAGGCAAGCCCCCCTCTCATTCTCATCTGCTGTGCTGAGTGAAGGTCTGCCATGTTGAGTAGCAGGCAGCACCCCATACATGTTGGATGAGTGAGAACACACTGGGAAGAAGCATACAGGTATGGTAATTAGCATGATTGTTGCTGTTTTTCTCAATATTGGTTCTTCTTCTTTGGTGTTTTATGTGTGTAATGTTAAGGTGCATTACCGCCACCTACCGGGCGTTTGGACATATTCAAAATTCTGAAGTGTAATCAATACTAGCTACAATGTAGAATTTTTCTGAAATCACCTGTCATTGACAGAATGTTTGTGGCATTTTGGAGAATAGAAAAATATGAGTTGCAACCACTAGAGGGCAGTCTATACTCTCTTTGCAAAATGATGGCGTGATTCCTTGGCTCCGCAAGTTCAAATCAAATCAAATCAAATATTTTTGGTCACATACTCGTGTTTAGCAGATGTTATTGCGGGTGTAGCGAAACGCTTGTGTTTCTAGCTCCGACAGTGCAGTAATATCTAACAAAGACACACAATATACACTAATCTAAAGTAAAGGAATGGAATTAAGAATATATAAATATATGGACGAGCGATGTCAGAGCAGCATAGCCTAGGATACAGTAGAATAGAATACAGTATATAAATATGATATGAGTAATGCAATTCTAGTTGATTATAATAATACTCTCTCACAACACTTTCCTGTCTCCCACAATGAGCAGCCCAGACTGCAGGACCATGGAGGGTCTGTCTATGGAGGCCAGTGTTTCTTCAGCTCTGCTGATGGTAGGTCCTTCTAAATGCTGTGTTATGTTGTGAGGGAGTTTCACCGCAGTTATGCCAATAAGTGTTTTTTGTGGGTTGTGCTTCTCCACAGGCATCCTGTCTGCTGGCACTGTCTGAGCCCAGCTGTGATCAGACCCAGTTTCTCCACTCTAATGGCAGTTGTGTGGACTGTCCTGTCTGTGGACCTGGGGAGCAGCTAACAGACGTAACACATATAGTTACTGTGTGTGTGTGTGTGTGTGTGTGTGTGTGGCTGTGTGTCTATGTGTCTGTGTGTACCTGTTTAACTGCCTCTGGCTCTACACCTGTGTGATTCCTGTCCCAGGACTGTGGCTATGGGGATGGGGGAGAGAGCGGCTGTGTGACGTGTGCAGAGGGGCAGTTCAGTGCTGAGACTGGGTTGGCCCCCTGCTTGCAGTGCACTCGGTGTATCCTGCTAAACCGCCAAGAGAGAGCAGTGTGCTCACCCACCAACAATGCCCAGTGTGCCAACTGCCTCCCAGGGTAAGTCCTATATCTATGGGGTGAGTGAAGTGCACTACAGACAGAGGGAAACGCTTAACACTTCACTTCAGGGGGTCAAGGCTGGACTTGGCTGGTTTCCATTTGTGACATAATACTGATTACAATTCCATTTAATTTTATTCCAATAACTTTCAAGATAAAATTGGAGAGTAGGAAGGAAGCGTAGGATCAGTCACTATGTCATTATGCGTGGTGTTTATGTCTGGTGTTTATGTCTGTACTCAGGTATTATAAGCTCAGAAGTAGGAGTGGGGAGGTGGACCTGTCCTGCATGCCCTGTTACAGCCCCACAGGCAAGATCCGGAAAGAGTGTTTACCTTTGCAGTTGAAACATACCTCCACAGCAGGTAAGTTAACGTTAATCTAACAGACAGAAAATAAATGAATGCTGTTAGAAAACAATTATAACATCACTGTAAACCTTCCACTGGTAGTTCCCATTGATTTTCCTCAGAGTGAGAATTATTCAACAGAATTTCATTGGCAATCAATATTTCCGGGAGAAGTTTTAAAAGAGTTACAGAGAACACGGTAATAGTACATTTACTCTTAAACCTAGTTGTGTAGATGATGGTTATGTGTGTATTGTTGATCTAGTGACGCTGGATACGGTCCAAGTCCCCATGGCTCTTATTGGTTCAGTGACTGCCGCTGCAATCTTCCTTCTGCTTCTGTTGCTTTGGGCTTTACTACTGATTACTGAGAGATTCAGTGAGTTTTGCCTTCACGTTCAAACCACGGCTAAAAACCGTGGGCAATTTCCCATTTCTTTTCTGTATTCACACAAAGTGGGAATTAAATGTGGATTATATGTGGGATTTTTTTGGGGTGTTCAGAACAGGTTCCAAAGTATTGTCCTGAAGGTCTACATTCTGAAGCAGACACAGCCTTCCCACGGAATACACTCCTCTCTAACACCACAGAGACTGAAGAGATACCACCAGTACCCCCCTCAGAGAGTCCTGGACCAACCCAGGATGCCCACCACAGGTACGTATCCTCCGGGCCAGAGGTTCTGCTTTGGGGAAAAACTGTAATCGGGTCAATTAAAAAAACTTCTCTGCATTGCTCCCTCCAACAGTCACGTTGGCCGGGTGATGAATAGATGTCAAGCAATAGATCCTCTTTCTTTCCACCAATAAGATGCCTAAGCTCACTGAGCTATGATGGTGAAGTGAATCCCACGTCTATCGTCATCAATGTCACCACCAACATCAAGCCCTCCCCTCAACATGGAGGTGAAGACAGCCCCTGGGAGGATCAGAGAGGACACTGTCACACACCAGAGGATGTACTGCATGTACTTTGTGTCTTTAATTTCTAATGAATAATGATCCATTATAAAGTCTGAGACACTAGGAAATTCTTATAATAATCTAACTTCTTTTGTAGATGGAACAAAAACTACTGGAAATCTGCACAGTTGCTCAAGGTACGGTAGGCTCTCCCATGTCGAACAAGTGATGTTGAGGGTGAGATTGATCAATTCACGCCCTTCTGTTTTCATATGAACATATAACCAAATGTTTTCAGAAACTGATTTCAGGTTGACTTTTTGTGTTTCCACGGTTTGGGTGTTGACTGACAAGTCTCTATTACAGTGCTTACGCCAATACTTATGTCATTGACTGACACTAAACTCCTGGTCTTCTTTTGCTGGTCCAGGTCAGAGTCTGGACGAGCTAAACTATGACACAGTCCAGGACCTGTCTCTGCTGCTGGACTCAGGGGGCCGTGGGCGGGGCAGCGGGGTCAGAAGACTCGGCTATTCCTTGGGTGTCCCCCCTGAGGTCCTTTCTAACCTCCATGGCTTCCAGGATCTCTTCCAGTACCTGCGCACCTCCACCTACATCCTACTGCCCCAACTGGCCCAGGCCGCCGCCCTCCTGCCCCGCCCTGACGTTGTTGCTAGGATACACCATGGTCTGCTGGCCAATCATACAGAGACATCCAGACGCTAGGGACATGTTGCCATGACTCCAACCAATCGCGCCTTGGCTTGTGTGACATATAGTGCATTTGGAAATTATTCAGACCCCTTGACATTTTCCACATTTTGTTATGTTACAGCCTTATTCTAAAATGTTCAGGTCTCTCCAGATATGTTTGATCAGGTTCAAGACCGGGCTCTGGCTGGGCCACCCAGGATTATTCAGAGACTTTTCCCCAAGCCACTCCTGTGTTGTCTTGGCTGTGTGCTTAGGGTCGTTGTCCTGTTGGAAGGTGAACCTTCGCCCCAGTCTGAGGTCCTGAGTGCTCTGGAGCAGGTTTTCATCAAGGATCTCTCTGTATGTTTCGCTGTTCGTCTTTCCCTCGATACTGACTAGTCTCCCAGTCCCTGCCGCTGAAAAACATTCCCACAGCATGATGCTGCCACCACCATGCTTCACCGTAGGGGTGGTTCCAGGTTTCCTCCAGACGTGACGTTTGGCATTCAGGCCTAAGAGTTCCATCCTGGTTTCATCAGACCAGAGAATCTTGTTTCCCATGGTCTTAGAGTCCTTTAGGTGTTTTTTGACAAACTCCAAGCAGGCTGTCATGTGCCTTTTACTGAGGAGTGGCTTCCGTCTGGCCACTCTACCATAAAGGCCTGATTGGTGGAGTGCTGCAGAGATGGTTGTCCTTCTGGAAGGTTCTCCCATCTCCACAGAGGAACTCTGGAGATCTGTCAGAGTGACCATAATCTCCCTGACCAAGGCCCTTCTCCCCCGATTGCTCAGTTTGTCCGGGCGGCCAGCTCTAGAAAGAGTCTTGGTGATTGCGAACTTTTTCCATTTAAGAATGATGGAGGCCACTGTGTTCTTGGGGACCTTCAATGCTTCAGAAATGTTTTGGTACCCTTCCCCAGATCTGTGCCTCGACACAATCCTGTCTCGGAGCTCTACAGACAATTATTGCACTGTGAACTGTGGGACCTTAAATAGACAGGTTTTCCAAATCATTTCCAATCAAGTTGTAGAAACATCTCAAGGATGATCAATGGAAACAGGATGCAGCTGAGCTCAATTTCGAGTCTCATAGCAAAGGGTCTGAATACTTATGTAAATGAGGTATTTTTGTTTTTGTTTTCTTCTAAAAACCTGTTTTTGCTTTGTCATTATGGGGTATTGTGTGTAGATTGATGAGAAAAAAAAGACGTATTTTATCCATTTGAGAATAAGGCTGTACCGTAACAAAATGTGGAATAAAGTCAAGGGGTCTGAATATTTCCGAATGCACTGTATATGTAACAAGTCTCAGCATGGTATGTAACACCATGGGAAAGGGACACCAGTATGGTGCAGAGTTTGACATGATACTCCTGGATAATGTACCAGTTCCGCAATTTATTGTAAAAAAGTGGGACTGATGGCTTGTTATATCATTCCAATTATGTCAATGTTGCTTTAGTTAAAAATCAAAGGAAAGGGAGCAGAACTTGACCGTTTGAAATGAGATTTTTATGTGCCTAGGAACTGCCATTGCTTGTACACAGTTGGTTAAATTAACCCATTGAACTTATAGCCATTACATATGTAATACCGTTGAACTCCTTTCTGTTGCATAAGACAGAGTGGTATCATTTGTTTGCATAAGGTGTGAATAGTCAGCATTGTAATGTGACCTAGATAGATTACTTTGTCGTCCGAATCACAGGATGCAAAGCACAGAGACGTCATCATTAACCATCAAATAGTCTGGAAATGGAAGGCTTTGAGCCTATGACAAATATACTATTGTGGGGTTTATGGTATCTCAAAGGTATACAGGCCCAACCTCTCACTACCACTTCCTTTGTTTGTGATGGTGGTCAGAGTGTTAAATAACATGGGGCTCTTCTCTATCATTCAGGGCAGTGTAACTGAACCCACAGTGTCGAGTTTCTCCCTGTTTTCCATGTGAAATTGATGAGGGCCCCGCTAGCTAAGGCATGTGAGATGGGTTAGGACAGAAGCATTAGTGTTGGATGGAAATAGAGAGAACATGTTGTTTTCTTTATGGGAGGGGTTGGTTCACCACTGCAGCAAAGCAGTTCCTCCTGAAACTATCTCCTCAGACTCTTCAACTTTCTCCATAAGGTAAGTCCTCAAGGAGACCAACGCCTTGACTTCTCTGAACTGCCTCTAATGAACTGTTACGACAGAAACCGGACAATATGATTGACACACAAATGCATCTCTCGGGACGTTTTATAGCTAGTGCATCTCAGTTTCGCATTTACGTAAAGACGGCAACATATAGACCGTTTAGTGCAAAGCAATATTACTTACCATCTGTGCTGTAATTAAACTTCTATTGGAATAGAACGTGTATACATTATCTGTGTTTTGATAGCACTTGACCATCAACATGACAACATCTTTGACTTTCGCCTACTGTCAAGCGTACATTATGACGCTAGGTGGCGCTACTGCCTGTGAACGGCTCGTTCCCTGGTTCATGTCGGACGTCCACTTTACCCGCGTCTCTGGTTCATGTGTCGACAACAACTCAACAAAAAAAAAATAATAGAGAGCAAGGAAAACTTCAGAGAAATGGCCGAGGGTGCAACGTCTCTGAAAGGGTTGCGAACTCAAATGGGTAAGCAATACATGTAGCGTAACTAAAACATTGACGTGGCAAATGGATTTTATTAAACTCGAAATTGCTCTCAGCTGTTCGCTTATTGACCCTGCCAACGGTAACCTAGCTACTCAGTTTGAACATACTTTGTGGCTAGCAAGCTAGCTAGCCGTAACTAGCCGAAGCTAGCCGTAACTAGCCGTAGTTAGCCGAAGCTAGCCGTAACTAGCCGTAACTAGCCGAAGCTAGCCGTAGTTAGCCGCCGTAGACAATGCTCTGCTGCGGTCGGGAGTGTGATCCTCTCCGGGGTTAGTTTCATAGCTAGCTGGCCAAGCTACCGGTAGCTAGCGGAAGTTAGCTACATCATCATACAAGTTTACCGGGTCATTTATTCAGCGCTATAATGTAACGTAACTAGCACGACCACGGCACTATCTTCGGCACAACGTTCGGCATGTGTCGATTAACGTTAGATGTTTTATGTTTTAACGTATTTTCTGTGAACTGCCATGAAATGCCTAAACTGACGGAGTTACGGTGGTAGCAGAACCAGAGCCAGGCAGCCTTTGGATCCGAAATAGATTTCATGACCGGTTGACACAAATCTATACATGTAGTTCACTTTTTGGAAATATTAGATAGTTAGGTAAAAACTAACTTATTTGGTCAGTTAGTTGGCTAGCCTCACGAGAGCGTTTACTTTCTGACTAACTAGTAAGCTAACTTTAGATACCAGTTTGTATGAAAAGTAGCAAACGGTGATTGCTGGCTAACTAGTCTAGTAACTAACTAGTCTAGTAACTAGGTATATCACTTAGTTAATAATATTGACCCTGGAAAGGCCAGCAAGTGTTAGTATTTTTTAATTAAATGATCCAGCTAGCTGAGCAAGTAGCTAACGTTAGTTAGTCCTACTTGGCTGTATGTAACTGTTAGCTAACTTTAGCTATCGAGCAGTATTCAAGAAGTGAACAGAAACTCCCAAGTAAAAACACATTTCAGTCTACTGTGCTAAGTTTCTTTACATGTGTCAGGTTCTAGGGTGTTCACCCTTAAAATGTGTATTTCATTCAAGTTTTTACAAAGATATGTCAATTCAATGGAGAATTGCAATCATTCAAACTCAATGTCTCTTACCATATGGTTCAAAAGTTAGGCGATTGACCTTGGGGAATTTAGCATGGTTAGAGTAATCACACAATAATGTGATTATGGCCATGGTAAAAAATGGTCTTGGCAAGCTACGTAAGTTTTGACGTCCACACAGACACTGAACAACAAACCCACAAAGTTGCTGGTGGAGCATGCCCAGTTACAGCTAGTTTTCTTGTATACAGTCAGTGATAAGGGGTTGTTTGTTTCTTGGGTGGTTGTTTCTTTTTCTGTCTCTTACTCCTCTGTAAAGGCAGTATTTTACACGCACAATTCCTTTCAAGGGACCTCGTCCATTCCTTTTTACGTCTTCCGCGGGCCACTTCCTGAGTGGCAGCCAAATGCTCACAGATGTTTACTGTGTGTCTGCATCAGAAGGTATGAATGCCCAGTTTGTTTTGACTCAAGCTGTAAGATTAGGCTGAAATGCTTGTTTTTTTCCCCCCAACATACCCGGATTGGGTGTGCATTTTTCCTTGTGGGCGGGAGAAAGGGTTTCTGAAAGTAGACCATAACTTTTCTTCATCCAGTTTCCCATTCACTATTTTTACTCTGAAAGTAATGCAATCTAGCCTGTCAGTGGACTGTTGGCAGAGAGGGTGATGAGGGGATGCTTGAAAATCCCAACTGCCCTGTCTGTGTGTAGAGGTTCCCTCAAACTTCGGACATAGGAAAGCTAACAAAATAATGTCTGGAATCTAGTCAACCATTGTTGTGGAGATTAAGGCTGATCTACTTGTCATTGTGAGTGCAGATCAGATGCCTAGGACTCACATCCCAGCAATGCTCTCTGAATCCTGGCACTGGGACTCGCATCCCAGCAACGCTCTCTGAATCCTGGCTCTGGGATTCACATCCCAGCAAGGCTATCTGAATCCTGGCTCTGCCTTGGCTGCAGAATCAAAAGCTTGATCAATATTTCTTCATCTCTCTGAGGCAATCGAATGAGGACATTGTCAAGCCTTATTTGGTGCAGTCACTTGTAGCAGTGAAACGGCTAGGAGGAGATCCTGCCATCCCTGCCTTTTGCAGAAGGTTTTTTGTGGGATACACATAAGGCAATTCTAGGTCTTGTGGCATATTTTGGTTAAACTATCCCCAATTCAATGAAATTGCAACCCTCTGCATGCACAGTGCATTCTTCCATCACATGTGCAGTGCATTCTTCCATCACATGTACAGCTGATTCTCAAGATCTTGCACACTAATGAGATGCTATTGAGTCCACACTACTACACTGTCTGAGCCAAGGACTACATGCTTTCTGGTAAGTTTTCATTACAATACTGTGTGGGGTGAATATATTTTATATGACATACATATTTTTTTTGTTAACTAGTAAATAGTAGCCTACAGCAAAGTGTTTAAATAATTTCTAACTTAACAATTTCTGCTAGTTAGTTTTTGCTACCATGTGTGTTTTAGCTTGCTTGAGCCTGCTAACTGAAGACTGTTAATTCACCTTTCAATTTATAACATTTATCTTACAAAGGAGTTGTTTAATCTAACTGCTTAACAACTGTAGATGTCCTAACAGAGTTGCCAAAACTATAGTTTGTTAACATGAAATCTGTGGATAAAAAAATTGTTTTAATGACTTCACCCTAAGTGTATGAGCTTCCGACTTCAACTGTATCTGTACATGAAATTGTATTTGTTTTGTTTTTTTACTATTTTTTTTTCTAATCTTTACTGGAAAATGCCATGGGCACTATCTGATGTGTGGAGACATTTCACTGCAGTTAATGTAGAAGGAAAAGCAGTGTACATTTGCAAATACTGTGCCAAATCATAGTAACCTCAGCGCTCACAACAAGCAACCTCTGACAAAAGTCCCTCTACTTCTATTTGAGGTGAAAATTATGAATCATACACCTTATCAAATGCAACAGCACATGGTCCTCCTGGAATCAGAAGTTTTTTGATTCAATGGAGGAACGTAGTCAGAGAAATGCTGATGAATGTCTTGCTCGAGCTGTGTATACAACTGGTTCACCTCTGATGCTCACAGGCAATGTGTATTGGAAGAGATTTCTGAATGTTCATCGCCCAGCATACACCCCTCCAACCAGACATGCTTTATCTACTAATTTTCTGGATGCAGAGTTCAACAGAGTTCAAGTGAAGGTCAAGCAAATGATAGAGAAAGCAGACTGTATTGCAATCATCTCTGATGGGTGGTTGAATGTTCGTGGGCAAGGAATAATTAACTACATCATCTCCACCCCTCAACCAGTATTCTACAAGAGCACAGACACAAGGGACAACAGACACACCAGTCTCTACATTGCAGATGAGCTAAAGGCAGTCTTCAATGACCTTGGACAACAGAACATATTTGCACTGGTGACAGACAATGCTGCGAACATGAAGGCTGCTTGGTCTAAAGTGGAGGAGTCCTACCCTCACATCACACCCATTGGCTGTGCTGCTCATGCATTGAATCTGCTCCTCAAGGACATCATGGCACTAAAAACAATGGATACACTCTACAAGAGAGCCAAGGAAATGGTTAGTTATGTGAAGGGTCATCTAGTTATTGCAGCAATCTACCTCACCAAGCAAATTGAGAAGAATAAGAGCCTCATATTGAAGCTGCCCAGCAACACCCGTTGGGGTGGGGTTGTCATGTTTGACAGTCTTCTGGAGGGGAAGGAGTCTCTCCAAGAAATGGCCATATCACAGTCTGCCAATATGGACAGCCCCATCAAGAGGATCCTCCTGGATGATGTATTTTGGGAGTGAGTGGTAAGCAGCCTGAAACTCCTGAAACCTATAGCAGTAGCTGTTGCACGGATTGAGGGAGACACTGCCATCCTGTCTGATGTTCATACTCTGCTTGCAGATGTAAGAGAATAAATCAGTACTGCCCTGCCCACTTCACAGTTGCTCCAAGCAGATGAAACTGCAGTTCTGAAATACATAAAAAAGCGTGAAGACTTCTGCCTGAAGCCCATACACGCCGAAACGTAGATGTTGGACCACAAGTATGCTGGCAATAGCATCCTGTCTGGTGCAGAGATCAACAAGGCCTATGGTGTCATAACTACCGTGTCTAGCCACCTTGGCCTGGATGAGGGCAAGGTTCTTGGCAGTCTGGTGAAGTACACGTCCAAGCAAGGGCTTTGGTATGGAGATGCAATATGGCAGTTGTGCATGGTTTGGTTCATCATCAGGCGTTACAGCACAGAGAGAAACATGCCCTAGGCTGGGAAACTCTTTTTATAGGGTGAATAAGATCTGATTTAATGTGTTGCAGTTAACCATCATGGATGTTCAGATGTGCCCACTCATGCATAAGGCCCTCTCCTTTCGGCACAGTGGAAAGACTTGAGAAGCAAATATAGACTACATTATTTGAATAACAGAGGCCAGTCCCTCACCCTCTCATTTTGACTGTATAGAGTAGTAAGGGACACACTAAAAAGGAAAGATTGGCCTAGTTCATAGATTATTTTGCTTTGAATAAGTGGACTCTATAAGCGTTGAGCCTACTGGACTATCCACTCAATTGCGCTTGTTGGCCCACCATGAGTGATGCTGATGAAACGTGATGTGTGTGTGTGTCCACACCTGGGACAATCCTTGTGTGAACCCTAATGAGCCCAGCTCTGGTCAGGGCATTCTCTCATTAGCCAGTGAGAATGGAGCACGATCTGCTGTCTCTGACGTGTCATCATCCTGGTGGCTCTGGAAATAGCCCAGGCTTACCTCTTGAGTGAATGTGTCCCCAGTTCTCCTGGACAAGATCTGCTTTCTGTGTGTGCGCGCCCTCATCACAGTTGTGCCCGGTGAAGGCTGTCAGTATTAGACAGTGTGGACACATTCCACTCCAGGCATCTGCAATACTGCAATTCCTGCCAACCAACCAACTAACACCCACCCAGCCAGCCACTGCTACTGCTGCAGCCGTGTCCTGGAGAGATCGAGCAGTGGAACAACTTCACTGACCCACTGAACTTACTCTTGTCTCCTCTGACTGGTATTTATGTGTGTGTGTGGGTGTGGAGGGGAGGTGTATTTGTGACTTCCTTTGTGCTGTGTCAACTGACTAGTGGTGAAACTCAACGCTTTATTTATGGCTGTCTGGGACTGAGCACTGAGGTGTCAATCTGTGTCGCTTTGGACAGGAGGCACGAGTGCAGCAGTCAGTCAGCATGGGTCTTTAGCAGTGGACCAATGTTCTCAGTTTATTGTGAAGAATAAGGGATTATGAAGGGCTGGATATCTGAGGACCTTATGCCTCATACTGTTATAAGTGCTCATGTTAGTGCAGGCTGGCCTGCTTCCTGTTTATGACCATTGACTGGCCTGTGTTGTAGAGCCATGAGTGTTCCAAGACAGGAGTCCCCTGATGAGTGATCTATTACTGCCTCCCCTAACAGCTCTGCCTGGAGGATGTTTCCTAACCTAGCTAGCCTAATCAATATAGATGGGTTAGTTTTTGATGTTGTCAGCTATGTGCACACTTCAATGGGGCAGAAGTCTGTGTATTGTTGTTCTGGATGGACAGATGGCTAGCAACAATGACAAGAAACTGCCATGTGAGGAAGTGACTCGTTTCATCTTGTTCATGATCCTATGTCTTGTTTTGAGGTATTTTGACAGATTTCATGCCAATGCTAGTATGGCCCAAAAAAACAAAACAATTGCTAGCTAGCTAACCAACAACTGTAACAATGTATTTTAAAGACAAGTGATCATTGCAAATGTTTTGTTCTCAATAAACATTGGAGACAAAATGGTATACATGCTGTCAGCAATCTAAGCCAACCCTGTCTGTTTTGCCCCATAGTTGCGCACGCGTCGGTTTTGTTGCTAAAAAACCAACCCGTCTATAGCCAGTCTATTTGCTATGTTGCGTGTGATTTATAGAGAGCTCTGTTCAAAGCTGGTCCTGTACAATACCCTAGCTTCCTAATAGGATAAGTTACGTACTAATCAGTTAACAGGTTTCCCCCTATCGCAGCAATGTGCTGCCTCTGTAGCTAGCAAGGATATGCTAATTAAAATGTAATGTCTCTGTTCTGATGCAGGAGAAAATAGGTTATGTTTTTAAACGTGTTTTAAAGTTGTGGAAATAGGCTAGCCAGGCAAATCTGTTGTGTATCCTAATAGCTTTCCTTAATACATTCACACACAAGTCACCATTGCTGTGGTCCCCGTTTGTTACTTCTGGTGTAAAAAAAAAACACTACCCACGTTCTTGTCCGCTATGTGCTGCGTCAGTCTGTCTGGTTTTCTGCAGCCAGCCCATTCAGGTCTAATGTATGCTTATCCATGCAAATCTCCATAGTGTTGGAGAGATGGATGCAGGTGCCCTCCTTCCTCCCCTTGTCAGCTCTTCTCTCGGTGTGCAGGGCTCTACGTTTACCTTTTTTTACAAGCCTAAGCTGAAACATTTAGGTGCACACAGAAATTTAGGAGCACAATGAAAAATATTAAGTAATAAAGATAGAATCTTAAATTTTTCTAGGCACCCTGGTGCTCCTAAATTGAAAAATCCAGGTCGCAAAGTGAAATATGCATATGAGAGTGAAAGCCCAGTTCCACATTTTATATAGAAATCTGTGGAGAGAAAGGCCTGGATAAATGAATAGCCTATGACTAATATTGACTTTGAAAAAATGTATGGTATCCCCAGCCTCAAGGTGTCGTAGTAATGGGTTTGGACTGGAGCAAAGGTGGTGTAACCAGGCACTCGGTCATCAATGTTGCTATGGTGTACTGTTATTTGCATCCTTCGTGACGGAGCGTGCCCACTTTTGCTGCTGCCTTCCTTCTTTGTGTGGATAGGAGGATGGTGACTGACATTCTGTAAAGATATCCTCAGCCTGCTCTTTACTGTGTCGGCGAGGGCAGGCTACACCAAGGCCTAATCACGCGAGCAGGTGATCATGACGGCTGGTTCGCTAATAAATCACTGAGATATTCCTGCAGCTTTGTTTGTCGTGTTTTGTCCTCCTGTTGACTACCTCCGTATTGATCTACTCTGTAAAGGCCAATGGCTAAAGATGCACATCTATTCCAGTAATATTGGGAGTGTGAGGAGCATTATTTGGGTAAAATAAAATGTCTCCATGAATTAACTTCTAAATGGTCTGTCTGTGAAAACGTCATAGCTACATAATTTGGGCAACGTACACAATGAGCATTAATACGATTCTAATGGACATTACCATCTCCTCAAGTATCTCTGTGGGAAAGAAACGTGCTCTGCTCTCGTTCTGGGCAGAGACTAACTGCAAATTGAGCTCTGTGAGAGACTCTTAAATTGATGGTGCAGCTTAGCCGATTTTACAGTAGGTAGCTACTTCACGTGCTAATATTGACTTTGGTATTATTGTGTGTAGCTATGTTTTCTAGCTAGCTAGCTTCCTAGCTAGCCAGCCAGCCCAGAGAGAGAGAGAGAGAGAGAGAGAACATTGCATTGTGGGTTTTTTTTAGTAGACTTGAGCTGCAACAATTTTCACGTTTACCAATCTTGTTATAAAGATAAATTGTAATTTAACACTTAACACTGTAAATCATAGGTGTTAGTGGTTTGGGGTGGATTATCCCTTTTAAATATTGTTTCAGTTCTCTTGGGTCTCTGAAAGGACTTCGGCACATCACTTGGAATTAGCGTGAATTTTGAGGCTTTGATCGACAGTGAGCGAGAGATAAACCCTTGTCTGGTCTCAAGCTGTACTCTGCATCGCTTGGCAACAGTTGCCATGCAACAGAGTTGCCTTGGCAGGGCGTGAAGGACACCAGATGAATAGTGTTGTAAGAGTCACTTTAGGCCGATATGTGGTTGTATATTTGGTACGTCCGAGAGCTGTGTATATATATTTGGTACGTCCGAGAGCTGTGTGTGTGTGTATATATATATTTGGTACGTCCGAGAGCTGTGTGTATATACAGAGGGTGAAATAAGTATTGAACTCGTCACCATTTTTCTCAGTAAATATATTTCCAAAGGTGCTTCACATTATGTGTAATAATGTGAAATGACACAGGGAAAAAGTATTGAACACATGAAGAAAGGGAGGTTCAAAAAGGCATGGAAAGCCAAGACAACAGCTGAAAACTATCAGTAATTAAAAAGCAATCCAGCCCCCTTGTCAGTGCAAATTAATATCAGCTGGTTCAGTCCCAGCTGATGGCCTACAAAAAGGTCTCATTGCCAAGGTGTCACACAAGACACATCTCATGATGGGTAAAAGCAAAGAGCTGTCTCAAGACATTCGCAACCTAATTGTTGCAAAACAAGAAGATTTCCTCTGTCAGAAATCTTGCGAGGAGCACCTGGTCGAGGCAAATTTATGGTGAAATGATTGTCTTTCCACTTCCGTATTATGGCCCCAACAGTGCTCACTGGAACATTCAGAAGCTTAGAAATGCGCCTATAACCAATGCCATCATTATGTTCTGCAACAATTAGGTTACATAAAGATGTATGTTTATATTGTGCATTGGGAAAGTATTCAGACCCCTTGATGTTTTCCACATTTTGTTACGTTACAGCCTTATTCTAAAATTTGTTTTATTTTTATCAATCTACACACATTACCCTATAATGGCAAAGCAAGTTTTGCAAATGTATTAAAAAATAAATGTTAGATTGGCTACAAGTCTGTGCTCTGGCTGGGCCATTCAAGGACATTGAGACCTGTCCCGAAACCACTTCTGCTTTGTCTTGGCTGTGTGCTAAAGGTCGTTGTCCTGTTGGAAGGTGGGCCTTCGCCCCAGTCTGAGGTCCTGAGCGCTCTGGAGTAGGTTTTCATCAAAGATCTCTGTACTTTGCTCCGTTCATCTTTCCCTCAATCCTGACTAATCTTGCCACTGAATAACAACCCCACAGCAGCCACCACCATGCTTCACCTTAGGGTTTCTGCCAGACATGACACTTGGCATTAAGGCCAAAGAGTTAAATCTTGGTTTCATCAGATCAGCGAATCTTGTTTCTCATGGTCTGAGTCTTATGTGCCTTTTACTTTGTTGTTCTTAAGCCATTTTGCCACAACTTTGGAAGTATGCTTGGGGTCATTGTCCATTTGGAAGACCCATTTGCGACCAAGCTTTAACTTCCTGACTGATGTCTTGAGATGTTGCTTCAATATATCCACATAATTTTCCTTCCTCATGATGCCATCTATTTTGTGAAGTGTACCAGTCCCTCCTGCAGCAAAGCACCCCCACAACATGATGCTGCCACCCCCGTGCTTCACAGTTGGGATGGTGTTCTTCGGCTTGCAAGCCTCCCCCTTTTTCCTCCAAACATAACGATGGTCATTATGGCCAAACCGTTCTATTTTTGTTTCATCAGACCAGAGGACATTTCTTCAAAAAGTATAATCTTTGTCCCCATGTGCAGTTGCAAACCGTAGTCTGGCTTTTTTATGGCGGTTTTGGAGCAGTGTCTTCTTCCTTGCTGAGCAGCCTTTCTAGGTTATGTTGATATAAGACTTTTTACTGTGGATGTTTTCCTTCAGCATCTTCACAAGGTCCTTTGCTGTTGTTCTGGGATTGATTTGCACTTTTCACACCAGGGTACGTTCATCTTTAGGAGACAGAACGAGTCTCCTTCCTGAGCGGTATGATGGCTGCATGGTCCCATGGTGTTTATACTTGCGTACTATTGTTTGTACAGATGAACGTGGTACCTTCAGGCGTTTGGAAATTGCAGCTTCTAAAGCCATGACATCATTTTCTGGAATTTTCCAAGCTGTTTAAAGGCACAGTCAACTTAGTGTATGTAAACTTCTGATCCACTGGAATTGTGATATAGTGAATTATAAGTGAAATAATCTGTCTGTAAACAATTGTTGGAAGAATTACTTGTGTCATGCACATTCTAGATGTTCTAACCGACTTGCCAAAACTATAGTTTGTTAACATGAAATCTGTGGAGTGGTTGAAAAATGAGTTTTAATGACTTCAACCTACCACCTAAGTGTATTTAAACTTCTGATAAAAAACAAAGGGTATTTCTGATTTTTATTTTTAATTCATTACTACATTTCTATAAACCTGTTTTCACTTTGTTATGGGGTATTGTGCATAGCTTGAGCGCTCTTTTCATCCAGAGTCACTTAACTTCTTGTTTCTCTCTGCGTTGTAAGTAAGCATTTCACTGTTAGTCCACACCTGTTGTTTACGAAACGTGGCAAAAAAAATGTTGATTTGAGGAGTGTTGAGAGAAGTAAACTGACCTCCACTTCCTGTGGGATTAGCAGCAGACATTCATTCTTCTATGATGAATCAATTTCTTTCTGCATGAAATAAATGTATACTGTTTCAGGGCTCGACAGGGTTTAACGCTTGTTCTCTTGTCAGTGTCAAGTAAAAAAAAAAAAATAGTCTGACAAGACAATTTTAAAGGGATAATTTGGAATTTTGGCAATGATGCCCATTATCTACTTCTCCAGAGTCAGAAGAACTTGTGGATTCCAGTTGTATGCCTCTGTGCTCAGTATGAAGAAAGTTAGAGGTAGTTTAGCAAGACAATGCTAACTAGCGTTAGCGCAATGACGGGAAGTCTATGGTATCGGCTAGCAAATGGTATCCACAAATTCATCTGACTTTGGGGAAGTAGATAAAGGTCTTTAATTTCCAAAATCCCAAAGTATCCCTTTTTTAAGTTGTCCAAATAGACAAGTTTCAATAAATAACACACAATCGCAATATCAAACAATTACTCTGCTCAGAATTGGATCAGAGGCCAACTATTTGGAACAATATTAGAATTCAAATAAATAAAAAACGATATGTCAATGTGTAGGTGATATGCATATTGACTACAGCGTCATGTCCTAGCTGATGCTGACATGGAGGGGCCAGAAAATGTTGGCAAGGTTTAATAAGACTTTTAATTGCATAAATATATGCTATATGTTTGACAAATAAAATGAATGATAATGAACGTCTAAGGGTTTGATTCTGTTGCCATACTCGAGGAACGGTTCGTTCAGATCAGACAGTGCCTGTTGCGCAACTCTAACCGTAAACTTTAATTATTTAAAACCTGGCCATTTTATGAACCATGTCTTACCTTGTTTCAAAGTAGTCTAGCCTAGACAAAATACACCCATGGAAATGTTGAGGAAATGCATTTATAAACGCTTCATGCCATTGAAACCAGCATTTCTCATGTTCTATTTTTCAAATCAACTTTATTTTATTGTCCAGCAGCCAAAGGCCCAATCCTAGTCATATTAGTAACCTATGCTAGTTGATGTACACACATCTCCTCTTTTTCTTAGAGCTGAAAATATCAGTTAAACTGTCACATGAAACTGCTCGCTCGTGCCATGTGCTTTTCTGCTAATTGCAATTTGGAACCTTCACACGTAGCCTATAGCCATGTACACAACTTTTAAGCTAAACTGTCTGATCTGTTGCATCAGCCTCATTTGCTTTTTAAATTGATGTGCAGTGGTTGTTTTTGATTTTGGATCTGTCGTCCCAGAACTGTCAGTTTTGGACCAGCCTATAGCTTTTTTTTATAGTCCCAGGGACGACGGGACTACCTTAATTTTGAGCTCTGGAGGAATTAAAAAAAAATATATATATATATAAAGACATGTTTTGCGTTGTAATTGTAATGTTGCCATATTTTATAGGTTACCAAGAGTGGCCAACCATCCTCCAGAAGAGCCTTAAAGGGGCAGTGTTGTATTTTGAGACAAGCTTGAATATTCCTGCAGCTTTGTTTGTTTGTCGTGTTTTGTCCTCCTGTTGACTACCTCCGTATTGATCTACTCTGTAAAGGCCAATGGCTAAAGATGCACATCTATTCCAGTAATATTGGGAGTGGAGGAGTATTGAACATTGAGCACCATTGTCTGTCATTCTCTCCAGAACCACACTGCTATGGGCTAATGTAACGTTAGAGCTGTAACATAGTCCACTTTATGTTCCTGATTGAGTTTCCACTCTCTGATCTGATAACCTGCCTGTGTTTTGTGTTCTGCATATTCTCTTCCTCTATATATGAGCTATAAAACACACTGCCACTCCGTCGTCCCCTAAAGGCTCCTAGAAAACAGTATGAAACAAAGCATGGCAGTGAACACACTATACCAGCAGAGCACAGTCAGGGTCACCTCTTGTAAGGAGAGCCTTCGTCGTCACCACTCCCCTATTGTCACCTACTGTCTCCATGCAGACAAGTAGGGATAGGCAGAGTTGCCGTGGGAAGTAAGGCTCATGGTTCCTTTCTGTCGCTCCAACATTATTCTTTGGATGTGACATTGTAAAGCCAGCGAGAGGGGACAGGTTTTGTGTTGTCTTTGTTATTCAACCGTCTAAAAGGAAATCTTTTGCTGTCTTCTTTCTTGTATTCTTTCCTTCACCATCTCTGATCTAACTAGATAGCGCATCACTGAAGCAGCAGTTGAAAATTCCAACCAGTACTTCCACCTAACAGTGGCGGTCATGAAGGACAGGAGTCAGGAGGCTATTTCAGACTAGTGGCTTGATCAGCAGCCTGAGTGCTATCACATGACGATCCCTCCGTCAGCAGTCTCAACAATGCTCCTGACACAAATACACACACACTTACACATACTGGGGACGAGGAAAGGGCTGCTACCAGGGCTTGGAGAGCTGTTGATCACTTCCTCCCTCTCTCCATCCCCCCTCCTCTTTTCCTGCCTGCCGGCCTAGTGCCTTGGCTGCCGCCATAGGCTTAATATAGGGAGGCCCCTATAGGAACACGTTACAACTTTAAATGGAGCCATTTTGGCCATGCTGGGGGGGGGGCTCTCTGATGTGCCCTAGTCTAGACCTCAGTGTTTCTGAGTAATTTGAAAACCAACACCTAACCCTCACGCCTACACTAAAGTTTTTCTCATCTGATCCTTTAAAATCCCTGAGGGATGTCTGCATAGGGTGGGCACGTGAATGAATGCTGGGAACTGGGCGTTTTGAGTGTGCCACAGAGCCCAGTGTACAGCAGCCTGGCTGACTGTTGATTAGGGGGGGGTGCAGGCTGGAGGCTGAATAGCTGGATTGTTCTGTAGCTTTACATCCTCTGGATCTTTCTAGAACATGCATTCCTATGGAGGAAAAACAAAGCACAGAGAACCACCTGCTCTAGTCCGCTCAGCAGCTCGTTATTCCAAAAGCATTTTCATTTCATTGGACATTCATCATGCTATTCTAGAGAGCGTGACCTGTCTCTCTCTGTCTCTCTCTGACTCTCTCTGACTCTCTCTGTCTCTCTCTGTCTCTCTGTGTGTGTGTGTGTGTGTGTGCGTGCCTCCAGCTGCAACTGCGCAGGCGCAGGCAGAGGAGCGGCGCAGCCTAGCAGGGAACAGCCCGGGACCTGCATCCCCACCTATAGCAAGCACACCACCCAACACCGCAGCAGCGAAGTCTCCCCGGCCAGGTAACAAAACCGCCCCAGCCCTGCTGAATCTGCATAAACACACACTGTGTGACACACAAACAAACAGGGTACACGCACATGCATATATTACGCGTTCGTATAGCCTAGGCCTACACAAACAAATACACACCCACCACCAGAACGACTCGTACGTCTCTCCCATAGCCTCTGCCAGAGTTCCAGTGTGGAGGCTTAGCTAATGTTTTATGTTTTTAAGCTTGTGGTATCCATGACGATGCCTCAGTAGTCATTAATTAGGCCCACCTGTAATTCATTGCCGAGTAGCCACAGGCTTATGTATTATAATCCTTGTCATCATACAGGCTTTTGGCTACACAACTCACTGTCTGTTACATGGGTTATAATCCCCCCTCGTCTAATGTGACACTTACCGTCACACCACCATGTCCATTGTAGCTTAATGCCACCTGAACAGTGCTGACAACTGTTGCAGTAATAAGATGGTGACTCAAAGGGCGTTAATGTCATTCAGGTGATCAACTCACAGTGACACTGCAGCACTTCATAATCCACCACCAATTCTCTACCCATGTCCACACTATTTCCACTGCATGTGTGTGTGTGTGTCTCTGTGTGCATGCAGTCATTGATGGTGCTGCACTAAGGATAGACGACCGGCTTCGAGTGGCGAAGGAGAGACGAGAGGAGGCTGATAGGCAGCAAGGTAAGAGCTCAGTCTGAATGGTGGGTCCATTTCTATGGACTGTTCATAATCCATCAAAAACATTCTACTAGCTATTAGGTAAGGTCTCAGGAGTCAGGCCTGTACACCATCCTCTTTAATGGGCCCAGTCTCTGACCCTGACTGGTTCATTCCCTATCTACTCATTTCGATTAGCGACATACACAAGTGCACACATTACAAGTCCTCAGATGGATTTCCTGTTGATACAGAAAATGCCTTCTATATAGTGTAGTGGGACTTTACTGGGCTGGTCACAAAGTAAACAAACCCATGTGTTTTCCCTTGCTTTTTCTCTTTACACTACACACACACACACACACACTTGCCACACCTAAATACACACACACTCCTATCCAGCTGCGAAGGACTCTCAGATCCTGGAGCGAGAGCGTAAGGCCAAGTTGCAGGTGGAGCGGCAGATGGAGGAGCGCCAGAGGAAGCTGGACGAGCAGCGCAGGAAGGAGGAGCGGAGACGCTCTGCCGTGGAGGAGAAAAGGAAGCAGAAACAGGAGGAGGAGAAGGTACGGTCCTTGGGGTCCTCCTCAACACCAGGGCGGCGCTACAGATAAATCTCTTATTTTGCGGACTACTTGTGTAGCCAATGGCTTGGGAATGGTGTAAATGTGTGAACTAAACTGGAGGATGCCGACAGCCATAGTAAGCAAAAATAATGTATTTGAATTGTGACGGATGAACTGCAGTGACCTAATCAGATGTGCACCTATCACGAGATGACTACTTTCACTGCTCAGGTTCATGGTACTTTATGGTGTAGCATAATGCTACGTGTCGGTTAGCACATGAGTGAACAACTACAGGAAAGAATCAATAGTTAGTTAGTGTTGTTATGAATGAAACCATATCCTGTTTTCATATTCCCTCAGCAGTGTTATTCCAGCCAGATTGTCACTAGAGGCCTGTTGCTTTGCACCACTACTAAGCAGATAAATGCAGCTCTACCGTGCCAGAACAATGTAGTGTTGGAATTCGACATGAAAGACTGAATCGTTTAAAATGTATTACAGGGATATTAATCTTTGCTTCAAAGTAGAGCAGACAATGTGTCTTAATCTAGCTAAAATCACATTATCTAACTTTGTCATCACCCCCTGTTGTTTCGCTATGATCATATTGTAGTGAACTGTTATTGTCAGACTGAAAACGGCATTTCTCTTTGAGTTACCAACTCATCATTCTGGGACGTAGCCTCATTTCTCTTTGAGTTACCAACTCATCATTCTGGGACGTAGCCTCATTTCTCTTTGAGTTACCAACTCATCATTCTGGGACGTAGCCTCATTTCTCTTTGAGTTACCAACTCATCGTTCTGGGACGTAGCCTCATTTCTCTTTGAGTTACCAACTCATCGTTCTGGGACGTAGCCTCATTGTCATTTTTGTTCCATTATCAGTTTCACCCTGTTTATTTGGGTTTGGGAGACCAAGAGTATTACTTTATCAAGTGAATGACTTTGCATTCCTCCACTCTCCCCCCCGCCCTCTCTCTCTCTCTCTCCCCCCTTCCCCTTTCCCCCTCTGTCTCTCTCTCTCTCTCTCTCTCTCTCTCTCTCTCTCTGTGTGTGCTGCAGGAGCACTATGAGGCAGTGATGCGGCGGACACTGGAGCGCAGCCAGAGAGTGGAGCAGAGACAGAAGAGGTGGTCTTGGGGAGGACTCTCCGAATCAGACAACCGATCAGGTAAGGAATCCTCCACCATACCATTCCACTGTGCTCTCTATACCACATGAATAGGACTGCTTACTGTATAGGACTCAAAGTATGTGTTTTAATGAATTACGGTTTCCTGCTTGTCTGACAGCGGACTCTGAAAAAAGCAGGTCGGTTGAACTTGCTGACTCATCCTCACAGTGACTGGCTCGTTATTGGTTCGCTGACCGATGGAGTTATGTTCAAAGGCCTCTGTATATGTTCAGTGTATGTCCAAGGCTCGCTTACCGACGTTTCTCAACGTTTTCTATGTTTTTATTTTTTAAAATCTGAATGCCTTTTAGTTTAATGAAGCATACTCTTAATGTGCAGTGAGTGATGGCATAGCTGCCATACTGCATCTCAAAGGATCTTTTTCTTAGACACAGCATTTATTGTTTAAAATGAAATAGGGGCTGTTTTCTAGACAGATTAAGCCTTGTCCTGGACATAAAGTATAATCAAAGACAATCTCCATTTTGAAAGTGCTTTCTAGTCCAGGATTAGACATAATCTGTGTAAGGGAACCCGGACCATACTTTATAAAAACCGATGTTAATATTATAGGGTAAAAATATTTAGGTTATCAGGCCATTTGACACTTATGTGGTCTGATCCCAAAGAGCCTAATCTGAGTTATCATTTGAGCTTGTTTCCTAGCATCTGTGTTTTGGGCTCTGACTGTCAGATGGAAATCTACAGATGGTTGTCAGCCATCCCTGTTCCTCCCCTCTCTGCGTCTGAGGGCGGTATGTCTGCTCCTGTCTCCCCGCTGAGAGCCTCTCTCTCCCCCACAGGAGACCCTGACGCAGGCGCCTCCTCTCCAGTAGCTATAGTAATCTCCCCCGCGTCTCCAGAAAAGCTCCCCATGACACAACAAGGTGCAGGTTGAACTGGTTGATTCCTGTACTGTTACCCACAGCAAAGCAGCACGGACTGGCACTGTTATGTTAAACACCAGCCCTTCTCTTACTCACTCACTGCCTCACTAATATATTCCTGGTTCTCCCAGGGATGGGTTGATGTTGCTTGTATGCACAGGTCTAGGATCAGCTTACCCTCCCCCAATCCTAACATTAACCATTAGGGGGGGAAAATGCAAGGCAGACCTTAGATCAGCATGTATGGGCAACTTCACCATCACTTCTGTCCAGGTGTCACATGGAGGCACTGAGCTCTCTGGGCAGCACTGCTGTTGACTGTTTAACGCATGTGCCAACTAACGTTGACGTTCTCTTGACTGTTCACCTGTGGTGTCTATTCAGTGGATGTTTTCTGGATTTTCAATGCTTTTCACTAACTGCTCTGCCTGCATATGAACTGGAATGGCTTTGGTCTGCTACCTGTTGTTCTGTTATTGAAATGTATTATATCAATATTCAGTGCCTTAGATTGATCAATGTTTGTTTTAAACATGGACCCCACCTGTGTAGTATACCCTAGAGTTGAGACTAAATGAGTGTTGAATGTGGTATGCCCTAGAATGAGTGTTGAATGTAGTATGCCCTAGAATGAGTGTTGAATGTAGTATGCCCTAGAATGAGTGTTGAATGTAGTATACCCTAGAATGAGTGTTGAATGTAGTATGCCCTAGAATGAGTGTTGAATGTAGTATGCCCTAGAATGAGTGTTGAATGTAGTATACCCTAGAATGAGTGTTGAATGTAGTATGCCCTAGAATGAGTGTTGAATGTAGTATGCCCTAGAATGAGTGTTGAATGTAGTATGCCCTAGAATTGAGACTAAATGAGTGTTGAATGTAGTATGCCCTAGAATGAGTGTTGAATGTAGTATGCCCTAGAATTGAGACTAAATGAGTGTTGAATGTAGTATGCCCTAGAATGAGTGTTGAATGTAGTATGCCCTAGAATTGAGACTAAATGAGTGTTGAATGTAGTATGCCCTAGAATGAGTGTTGAATGTAGTATGCCCTAGAGTTGAGACTAAATGAGTGTTGAATGTAGTATGCCCTAGAATGAGTGTTGAATGTAGTATGCCCTAGAGTTGAGACTAAATGAGTGTTGAATGTAGTATGCCCTAGAATGAGTGTTGAATGTAGTATGCCCTAGAATTGAGACTAAATGAGTGTTGAATGTAGTATGCCCTAGAATGAGTGTTGAATGTAGTATGCCCTAGAATTGAGACTAAATGAGTGTTGAATGTTAGTTGCAGGTCAATATGACCCCTCCTCTCCTTATGTCTTTTCCCCCTCTTCCAGTCTCCCATTGGTCAGTCTCCTGTATAACCCCCTCCTCTCTTCCTGTCTGTGTCTCTCCCTCCTCCCCTTAGTTGACAAGCGCTCCTCTTCCACCATGAACCTGAAACAGCTGGCTGAGGCTGGCATCAACAAGCGCCTGTCCTCTTCCTCCGCTACCCTCATCAACTCTCCCGACAAAAGTAAGTCCCCTTCCCTCCCTCCTGCATTCCATTGTACCCTCCATCCAGCCACTGTCTCAGCCCACTGTCACCGCGTTGACCCTCTCCTTCCCGTGTCCAGGAGCTCGGTGACAAGCCAATCAGCGGAACATTGAGATACTGGTAAACCAATGCCGTGGCTTGCTGTCTCTGACCTCAACCAATAATAAACCCAGCATGAACTTGTGATTCCATTGCATCCATTTACTGTTCACTTTGTGACAGAGGGAAGTTGCCCCAAAGAGTCAGTGACGTTCTTGTCTTCAGTAGTCTTTGTACTGTGTCTTCCTTTCTAATGCAAATGCAATTCATCCTGGTTTGATTCACTGGGAATTGCATTATTTCTGACCTTTCTGAGAAGAAGAATCATTTTAGGTCCAGTCATTCTCTCTCCACAGCTTCCTTTTCCTCCACCGTCGCCAAGATACTCACAATGTTTTCTCTCTCTCTCTCTCTCTCTCTCTCTCTCTCATATATATATAGTTAATTTATCTCCTTAATCTGTCTCTGTGTCAAATTCCACTAGCCTGTTTCCTTTTTCACCAGGGTTAGGAACACATTCTGATAATGTCGGCACATTTTCTTTTGTAATAACAATCTCTGTAACCTTGGGCCTGCCTCTGGTAGGATGATGGTAATTGTAAGACCAACTACAGCAATGTTTCGATTATTGTGTTTTTGTGAAGGAGACGGAAAGAGAAACGGCCGTGTCACTGTTTCACCCTGGGTGTCTACTCGTTGTCTCTCAGGTGCTCGTGTGAGGAGTTCGTCATTGAACCGGTTGCCTGGAAACGACAAAATCGACCTATACACTCAGCCCAATAAGGAAGGCAGGAAAAAGCTTCAGGTGGAACAGACAGGTGCATATTAAGGCCCACGCCCAACGCAATGCTCCTTTTCTCTAATAGGTCTGAGCAACCATTGCCTGGTGTGGCTCTGAGGCTCCTTACAACCCACTGGGCAAAGATGTCCATTCGACGTCTTCCACGTTGGTTCAACGTGGAAACAACTTTGATACAACCTGTATGTGTACATTGGGAAGGCCCTCTTTCAGCACAGTAAATGAGTGCCTATAGCGATTTTAAGATAATTAATCTAGAGTCTTTGAAAGTGTTCAGTTTTTTGCATGTTTTGTTAGGATTGATTAGTTGACAGATGCAGGCTAACACCATGCACTACTGTGGTGCTAGACATCAATAGCTCTCTATCAAGATAGAGACAGTAATCAGATTATGACCAGTACAATGTCTGTGTTCCTTCTGTTCACATGGACCACACAGTGCCCTAACATGGACAGAATGAGAACAAAAAATGTTAAATAAAATTCATGTGGTTCTTGAGGACCGTAAGGTGAACTTGACCTGTCCCTGATAGGCTATAACCCCACTCTCCTGTCTGTAGGACCCTCCCTGAAGAAGAGAAGCTCCTCCCTGACACGATCTGGGGGGGGCAAACCGCAAACCCCCTCCAAGCTCGATAAGGGGACGACGGACGACCAAGGTGGCTAGCATGAACCAAGTTTCTATTCTCGTCTGCATCGCTCGAGCCTCCTCTTATTGTAATAACAAGCACGCATCTCTAATTCCGTTCGCTAATGTTCAGTTCCTAGCGGTGGTTTTTATTCACCGGCTGGGGAGGTTTAGGCAGCTACCGTTGTGGTGCTGTGATTTTGAAGTGCGGCAACCTAGTGCTTCTAAACTTCCAAACCTGCCTTCTGCCCTTTCCTCTACTCTTTGCCCCTTTGTCTACACGTGTGCTCTTATCCGGCCAACACCGTACGCGCTTGTCTTCCCCTCGACAGCCTCTAACCTGCCGCCGAGCTCCTGTGTCTCGGTCTACACCAGGTCTCTACCAGGGGCTCTCTCTGGTGCCTCGTGTCTTCGTTTAACCGAGCCCTCCTGTATTGTTGCTCACCCGCTGTGTTCCCCTCCCAGATAATCTTGTCTTAACCTCTCTCTCTCTCTCTCTCTCTCTTTCCTCTGAGCTGCTACACACCAGAAATACCTCCTTTGTGATCCTGACTAACACAATGTTTAGTTTGTTGTTTTCCTTACAGATGACGTATGTAAGCAGTGGGTTTGACACGTGGGGTCTCGTGCCCGCGGTGTGTGTCAGTGCCATCCCACTGTAGCTAGTGTCTAGAGAGCACTGACATGGCCACTGAGACTCCTTGTTGAAATGTTCTGCTACTGCTACTAACTGTGTTGTATGTCTAACTGTACTGTATGTCTAACTGTACTGTATGTCTAACTGTATGCCACTCCATCCAACCATACCGTTTTTCAAAATGACTATTTACAATATCTAATTTACAGGGCAAATTGTTTCAGTGACGTGATGTTTTGTGAGACGTGCACTGTTCAAATATCACTGTTCAAATATCACTGTTCAAATATCCTTCAGCCTTTCAGTTTCAGTCAATAACATAATTTTTGAACGTCCTCATACTGAGTTAGAAGAATCCCACAACGAGCCATCCATGTCAGTCTTTAAAAACTGTATCCCTTCATTAACTAGACAGGGAAAACGCTCCCATCCCCAACCGTTCCCTGGACAACCCTGGCCTCTATTCAGTCTGGAGCTCCACATCAGTTTAAGGGGCTGGCTTCATGCTGTAAGAGGCTGGCCCACTGTACCTCTAACACATGAGTCTGTCTGCAACAGATGTCCACTCTGTCAGGCAGCCTGAAGGAGGCCTCGATGGAAGTCCCTTTTCCAACGTGCCAAACAGGAAACCGTGCTTATAGCCTACTACTATTACCCTTCTGCTTTTGATTTTTAGCCTTTGTAACTGGGATACTGGGTTTCCAATGGAACCAATGGAGAACTGTATTCCTTCATTGCATGAGATCAAGAGCTCTTGGTTTTTACTGTCAGTCTTAAGGTCTCCTGCTAACGTGCATAAGTGATCTGTACACCACTGTCTATTCAAATACAGTGGGCAGGGCCTAGAATTACCGTATTGGTTTGGTAATTTCTGAAACAAAGCACTGCTAGAGTCTGTACAGTAGAAACCGAAGAGTACTTGTGCTCTCTTACGTTGAGCCCTTATCTCCATGTTCCCTGCCCTCCCGATCCACCCCATAGCACACCCCCTTTCCTGTCTGTGGATTGAGCTCACAAACACCCTTTTTACCCCCCAGAACCCCCTCTGCACCAGGGACACACCTTGATTTGACCTCATTGTACCTCACTTGTAGTCCTCTTCAGTTGCTCGACAATCACTCTGGGTCTGTCTCAATACTCTTTCATTGCTTCCTTTCCTGGTCTCCTTTTCCTCTCGACCACTGGGTGGAATGGGTGCTAGGACTAGGTTTCCACAAGGAAGCCATTCAAGACTATTGGGACACAGCCATGGTTTCTTATGTTTGTTGTCTTTTTACGAGTTGAAACCCCATTCCGCCCCTTTGTGTTGATCCTCACCCCCCCCCTCACCTTCTTTTTCTTGTTTTGGCTCCTTCATTTTTTGGGGGGTTCTGCTCATTCCGGCCGTGTAGCTCGCAAGCCCCTGGCGAGCCCCGTGGACGGAGGGTTCCTCAGTCGCCTACTCACCCCCACCCAGGCATCACTAGCTAGGAGCAAGAGCGCCGCAGCCCTGTCGGCCGAAGGAGGCGACGCCCCAGGTAACCCCCACAGAAGAGACCCCCTGTAGAGAGTGAGGACTCAGCAACGCGCAGGGACCCCCCCCCCCCCTGCTTCTGGCCTCCATTATATCACCAGCTACAGTATACGATAATACCCCGACATCCTGTCCCCATTCAATGAATGGCTATTAGCTCTAAAACACCTACACTGGTCCCTGTTACGTCACTAGATATATATAAATATATCTCTAGCCCAGGCCCCTGCTGCTGGCTAGGCAAATCCTTTGAAGCAAACTTTTTCTTGTTTTTGGTGGTGGTTGTTGTAAAGTGGTGGCTGAAGGCTATAGTGCTGTGATTCAATGTTGAGGGGCCCTGCTTGCTTCTGGTACGAAGCTTGCTTTACAGTAAAAGTACACTCGTGATCACATGGTTGTGCGTTCATATGTAGATTGGTGCCACACACACACACACACACACACAGGACCTGCTCACATGCACTCATAGCTCAGACACAATTGTCTCTGTGTGTGTTGCAAGAGTACAGTCTTGGCTGGTCTGGTGTGTCTGAGGAAGGAGCCCTGGGGAACAGGGTCCATGCTGGGAGGCTTTGCACTAAGCTGCTTTCCTTTGGGCCCAGTGCTGGTTGCGTGAGAGAGATTGAGTGTTGTGGTGTTTGTGTGCTGGTAACTGGTAATGATCCCAGGGAGCTCGGGACTTGCCTAGAGGAGCTTCTGCTCCAATCCCTGTGTTACAGCTCTATTAGTCCACCGCCTGTGAGATACCTCTTACAGAATGCTCCGTTCACCGGGTCTTTACTCATTTGGCCTAAAGCTAGTTCAACCCAGTGCCGTTAGAACAGCCCAGGTCATTGACTTCCATTGATATGCTACACCAGTGATTTGAACGCTATTTGTTAATATCTAATGTACTGTTAAGGGAATACATAAGGAAGTGCAGAAGCCATGAGATGTCTTCCATACTACTTAGGGGTCATTTGATCCCTATCTAGAGGGTCTTCCTCCGCTTACCTAATGGATTTAACCCCCTGATCACATTACCTGGGCTGAACCCATTAACACTATACGCTCTGAGATGGCTGGTTGAATATGGTTGGCTGGTCTGCCATGTGCCACAGTGTTGTAACGAGGTGTTGATTTGACAGCTGTGAGGTGTGTATTGACATCCCATTGAGACACGTTAGCTGGTATTGATTCCCTCCCCACTAAGAATTATAGCCCCCAGAAAAATGGCGCACCAGTGACAGATTATGGACAGGGAGCATTCATTTCAATAGCTAATCCTTTGTCCCTCTACTGCTGCTCATTCAGTAACCAATCAGGATGAATACAGAGCATATCTGGGAGTTGGGACTGGCAGGGTGAGTGAGCGAGAGAGAGATCCCCAGGCATCGGGATTACCACTGCTAATCCCCCAATCTGACACAGCTACAGTAGTAAGAACCTGAGTCCCAAACCACAGACCAGCTTACACTGGCTTTCTAAATGAAACAGATGGTCACTCAGGTTTACTCATTAGCACCCTTTTAGAGGGGCTAGCTACTCCATGTGGGTTACAAATTCACTAGCCAAGTAAGCCAAGTATACTGGAATACTCTATGGTGTAGCTGATGGTCGGTGTACAGAATTCTCCCTCAAGGACTTCAGTCATATTCTACTGATTTGACCGGTCTTTAAAACACAGGATATTCTGGAAACTATCCCTTTTTTTAATTTAATTTTTTAAACAAATGAATAGTAGCCATTAACGTCCTCCTCCAGCATTTGGGGGTTTTCTAGACTAGAGTGTGTGCGTGAGCGCAGTCGGTGTGTGCTGCGTTGGTGTGGATTGGTGCGATTTATTTTGTGATGGTGGTGGGTTGTGTTTGTTTTGTTCAGTGTTTGCTGTGGCGGTGTGCTCAGTGCCGTGGTGTGTCGATGTGTTCAGCTTTGTGCATTACCAGAGCTTTGGCACCAATCAGGGGATGTCAGTCTGTCCCATGCCTCTCTCCGTCTCCCCCCCAGCCCTGCCACTGCCAGCCTAGCCCTGACGCTTCAACAACCAACCGTGTGCTACCAGTGCATAATCTAACAATGGACCATGTTGTTTTGTGCTCTTATCCCCCGAACCATCCTCTTCCTCTCTTTCTTTTTTTTCCTTCTCATCTCTCTCTCTCTCTCTCTCTCTCTCTCTCTCATCTCTCTCTCTCCATGCCTCTACTTTGCTCACCCAACTCTGCTGCTTTTACCCATGCTCCCATTGGCTGGTTTCCCTGCGCTGTGATGACTGTGTCCTTTACCAGAGTGTCACCTGTGTCCTCGCTCAGCCTCGGCCAGCCCCCTGCACCCGGTGCAGCGAGGACCCCTGCGCAGCCGTAGTATCGACCGGCAGAAGAGCGCCACCCTGCCTACCTCCGCCTCGGCAGACCAAGTGGACCCCTCACTGGTGAGACCTCATTAATGTGGAAGACCTAGAATTAGCATGAATAGAATGGACGTATGGAAGACAGAATTAGCATGAATGGATGTATGGAAGACATAGACTTAGCATGAATAGAATGGACATAGGATCTAGTGCATGTTTCGAGCACTAAGAATAGCAAAGGAGGCACTTTTTTTCAGCCGAGCACTGAAACACCTGTTAAGGGTGTAGCTAGTGTGTTCATGTGCATGGTGGCACTGTTAATGGGCTGGGGTGTAAATATGTCTTGTGTCCAATGTTTAAATGTATCGCCATTGTAGCCAGTGGAAATACATTAGCTACATAAGTTGTTCGAATACCTATACTAACATACGGTATACTACATACTTAATGAGTATATACTACATACTATATACTATTAGTTCATTTTAGTATACTGTAAGCAAACAGTATCTTTTCAGTTTAGCGTACTAGCGCTTTGCCTGTCTACCAGAAGTTGATGCTGTTGGTATGCAACCTCTCTTGCTAGCTTGTTAGCATAACAAATGACTAGCTAGACATTTTAAGATTTCGGGTGTGTTCGTAAATTCAATCTGGAGTGCCAGAGTGCGCTCTGTGCATTCGTAAATCCAAAGAGTTGTCAGATTGCCCGTTCGTAGATTCATAGTGTTTCGCTCTCGGAGCGCTGGAGTAGGGTTGATCCGAGCGTTCAACGGAAGTCAAGTACCTGGCTAACGTTGGCTAGCTACTTCCAGACACAAATGAGAGAACACCTCACTCTGACCATTTCTCACACTAGCAGAGCTGGATAGGCTGTTTTCGTGTTATCCAGAGCGTTGGTGACCAACTGTTTAATTACACCTTTCTTTTCGCCTACGTTTACTGACACCGGCCATATTCATCGGGTGTTGAGCGTTCGTAAATTCATCAGTTATTCTGCACTCTGGCCCATTCAGACGAGAGTGCTCTGAAATCGGAGTAGATAGCCAGAATTAACAATGTCCATTGAAACGCACAACGACTGTAATCAAGTCAATAAGCTTTGGGTAGTTAGTTATATAGCAGATAGTTAATATACTGCCTGGCAAGTTCAATGTATTAGTAGCCAACTAACGTTAGGTAACTAGCTAACATACCGGTACATACTGCTGTAATGCTATGCGGTTTGTAAGGATAGCGTAGCTAACGTTTGAAAAGTCATGACTTTATTACATTGCTCAACATTTTCTTAACATTTGTCATAATTAGTATCCGCTTTCGTCGGACTTCGGCTGCATATTTTCCGCCGTTTTCTTAAAATCTGAAAATGTTGTGATGCCACGTCCATTTTCTGAAGAATTGCATTATGGGCCATAAAAGCACGGAAATAGTGTACTTCTTATTTTGGGGAATTTAGTACGACATATGGAAACATTTTTGGCATACTAACTCCATCCATACTATGACCAATAAGCATACTACATACTCAATTCACATCACAAATAGTGCTGTTAGTATGAATATTCGAACACAGCTATAGTCTCTGCATTCTCAGTATACTTCGTCCCAGATCATCAAAAGCCGTTTCAGGTATGTCCACAGTGGAAATGTAGGCCATGTAAATGTGTGTGGGATATCTTTCCCAGAAGCCCTTATGACACCAGGATGAAATTACAGGAACAAGGTATTAAAGCCATGATAACACTATCTCTCCAAGCCTGCAATGATACAGTGTCAGGAAAATAAATAAATCCTGTGTACAAATGGCACTAGTTTATATTCAACCATCCTGTATGATTTGCCAGTCAAAGCAGCCCTGTGAGTTATCCATCCATGATACTGATCTGAGAGCTGTGTTCTCTCAGGACCACGGCTCACACCCAGTCTGAATTGAATTGAATACCTTTATTGTCCATTGGGAAGGAGAGCGTTGCTCACTCTTTCTGCGTTAGAGGATGCAACTATATTGCATTCAGGATTTAGTCCCCAATTAGATTCATTGGGCATTAGCAGCGTCATGTTGGCCTTGAGACGTGTTCCATGCAGCCTGAGGAAAAAGCTATTTGATTCGTTCAGTGTCCTCCACTGCCTCTCTCTCTCTCTCTCTCTCTCTCTCTCTCTCTCTCTCTCTCTCTCTCTCTCTCTCTCTCTCTCTCTCTCTCTCTCTCTCTCTCTCTCTCCTCTCCTCTCTCTCTCTCTCCTCTCTCTCTCTCTCTCTCTCTCTCTCTCTCTCTCTCTCTCTCTCTCTCTCCTCTCTCCTCTCTCTCTCTCTCTCTCTCTCTCTCTCTCTCTCTCCTCTCTCTCTCTCTCTCTCTCTCTCCTCTCTCTCTCTCTCTCTCTCTCTCTCCTCTCTCTCTCTCTCTCTCTCTCTCTCTCTCTCTCTCTCTCTCTCTCTCTCTCTCTCTCTCATCTCTCTCTCTCTCTCTCTCTCTCTCTCTCTCTCTCTCTCTCTCTCTCTCTGCCCTTCCTCCATGGTCCTTCATGCGTATGAAGGAGCCCTATTGTCTCAGAAAAAGACAAAGGAGCCCGCAATAGGCTGAGTACAGTAGTGAAGTAGGAGCGGCTGGCTAGGTCAGGCCATGCAGAGCAGTACAGACTGACGGGGAGAGCAGGCCACACCCTGAGCCTGCCCGGGGCTGCATCTCAATAGCTTGAGGTGGCTTCCTCCCTTCGTCTCCTTTGATATTTTCCTACACCGGACTGACTATGAGCAACTGGACAGGTGAAAGCCAATTCCTGGTAGGTAGCCTCCATATTGTTTTGACCCAGTCTGTGTTTTTAAGATCAGCAAGGGTAAATGACAATATAAGTATATGAAGCCGTGGGTGTCCTATTAAAGGAGAGATGGTCAAAGAGACGGTGAGAAAGACACTTGAGTAGGTATCTCACCATTGATTTGCAGAGAACAGCTCTAAGCTAGGGAGATGGTATGTGAGGAGAAATCGGTGATATCCAGAGTGCACGTTGAAGGGAGACATGCTGCTCCTATGATGCAGTATCTTTGTGTGTGTGATTGTCCATGCACTCATCCTCTTGAGTGTAAATCTCCTTCAGTGTGTGTGTGTGGACAGAGGGTACTCTGTGTGGTGACATGGATAGGTTACGGTGTGTCCTCTTGTTAAGCCGTCCCTCTCTTCCGGTCTCCTCTCCTCACAGAAGAATCATGCAGTGCATGTACTTAGCTTTCAAAGCTTTCCAAAAGCGGAGAAGGCCATTTTATATACCACACAAAACAAATGGTCTAGAACTAAATGCTCTGGCTTTTACTGTCTTTCTTAAGCAGTTCAGATGAACCCTGGGTAAATACACACAGACGTACACAGGCACGCATGTACCACACACACACATCAGGGTTTCTGTTAGCCGTTAAAAGCTGTCTTTTGGACGATTAGAAAAATTAAATAAATGATCATATACAGTCAGACGTTTACATACACTTAGGTTGAAGTCATTACAACTCCTTTTTTCAACCACTCCACAGATTTCATGTTAACAAACTATAGTTTTGGCAAGTCTGTTAGGACATCTACTTTGTGCATGACACAAGTAATTCTTCCTACAATTGTTTACAGAGATTATTTCACTTATAATTCACTATATCACAATTCCAGTGGGTAAGAAGTTTACATACACTAAGTTGACTGTGCCTTTAAACAGCTTGGAAAATTCCAGAAAATGATGTCATGGCTTTAGAAGCCTCTGATAGGCTAATTGGCATCATTTAAGTCAATTTGAGGTACCTGTGGATGTATTTCAAGACATTCCTTCAAACTCAGTGCCTCTTTGCTCGACATCATGGTAAAATCTAAAGAAATCAGCCAAGACCTCAGAAAAAGAATTGTAGACCTCCACAAGTCTGGTTCATCCTTGGGAGCAATTTCCAAACGCCTGAAGGTACCACGTTCATCTGTACAAACAATAGTACATAAGTATAAACACCATGGGACCACGCAGCCGTCATACCCCTCAGTGCAAATCAATCCCAGAACAACAGCAAAGGACCTTGTAAAGATGCTGGAGGAAACGGGTACAAAAGTATCTATATCCACAGTAAAACATGTCCTATATTGACATAACCTGAAAGGCCGCTCAGCAAGGAAGAAGCCACTGCTCCAAAACCGCCATAAAAAAGCCAGACAACGGTTTGAAACTGCACATGGGGACAAAGATCGTACTTTTTGGAGAAATGTCCTCTGGTCTGATGAAAAAAAAAATAGAACTGTTTGGCCATAATGACCATCGTTATGTTTGGAGGAAAAAGGGTGAGGCTTGCAAGCCGAAGAACACCATCCCAACCGTGAAGCACGGTGGCAGCATCATGTTGTGGGGGTGCTTTGCTGCAGGATGGACTGGTGCACTTCACAAAATAGATGGCATCATGAGGAAGAAAAATTATGTGGATACATTGAAGCAACATCTCAAGACATCAGTCAGGAAGTTAAAGCTTGGTCGTAAATGGGTCTTCCAAATGGACAATCACCCCAAGCATACTTCCAAAGTTGTGGCCATCACAAAGCCCTGACCTCAAACCTATAGGAAATGTGTGGGCAGAACTGAAAAGGCGTGTGCGAGCAAGGAGGCCATCAAACCTGACTCAGTTACAGCAGTTTTGTCAGGAGGAATGGGCGATGGATGGATAGATAGATATAGATATCTCAGCAAAAAAAATAAACGTCCCTTTTTCAGGACCCTGTCTTTGTGAAAATCCAAATAACTTCACATATCTTCATTGTAAAGGGGTTAAACACTGTTTCCCATGTTGTTCAATGAACATAAACAATTAATGAACATGCACATCTGGAACGGTCATTAAGACACTAACAGCTTACAGACAGTAGGCAATTAAGGTCACAGTTATGATAACTTAGGACACTAAAGAGGCCTTTCTACTGACTCTAAAAAACACCAAAGAAAGATGGCCCAGGGTCCCTGCTCATCTGCGTGAACGTGCCTTAGGCACGCTGCAAGGAGGCATGAGGACTGCAGATCGTCCTCCCACGTGTAACAACACCTGCACAGGATCGGTACATCAGAACATTACACCTGCGGACCGGTACAGGATGGCAACAACAACTGCCCGAGTTACACCAGGAACGCACAATCCCTCCATCAGTGCTCACAGCAGAAAATCTGGTGCAGTCCATGAGGAGGAGATGCACTGCAGTACTTAATGCAGCTGGTGGCCACACCAGATACTGACTGTTACTTTTGATTTTGACCCCCACTTTATTCAGGGACACATTATTCAATTTCTGTTAGTCACATGTCTGTGGAACATGTTCAGTTTGTCTCTGTTGAATCTTATGTTCATGCAAATATTTACACATGTTAAGATGCTGAAAAATAAATGCAGTTGACAGTGAGGATGTTTCTTTATTGGCTGTGTGTGTCTGTGGTGCCAGGTGGATGACCTTGCTGCACCCGTAAGCAAGTTTTCACACCCCCCTCGTGGCACGTGGGCTTTTTAAAAATAGATTTATTTGAATCAGACAGGCCCACATGGTAACCTTCACGGTGACGGTCAGTGATGTTATTTAAAGCCTGCTGTGTGCTGGAGTGGGGATACTCTTGAGACTACGTGGAAGACTGTCTGTCATGGATCAGGTGGTATCTGGTCACTCTCCATGTTATTGATCCACTTTTGGTGTTTCACTGTATTCTCATGAGGGATTGCAGTTTTAGTGTTGGGGTGCCGTTATGCACTTAACATGTCAACAAATACATTACAGGGATTTTTCCGTCCATTTAAATACTTGGGTTCTGTCAGGCCGACTAATTCCAGTGTTTCTAATTATAAAATATTTTGGTGATAAAATAAACACTAAAGTGTCATTACTAAAACCAGATACTAGATGATATGCCCCCCCATGCCACGCCCCCTGACACGCCCACCACCTAAGCCCCTTTTGATCCAGATAAACATTTTATTTTATAAATGTTTTAAATGTGTTATTTTAGGGATAGCCTAGCCGGATGACTTGCCTCGTTTGGATGATATGATGTAATGGACTGAATCGTCCCTCTTCTCTCACCATCTCTCTTTGTGGAACGACAGAAGGAGAAAAGGTTCTCGTCGCCCGGAGGGAAGCGCCCCGCCTCGCCCTCCAACATCGCGGGACGCCACCGCTCTCCCTCCCCTGCCCCCCTCCCCTCCAGCAAGAGAACCCCCTCCCCCAGTGCAGCAAAGTAAGACACCACATCTCTCCCTCAGAAAATGTCTTAACAATATTCAATATTTCCTGTGTTTAATTGTTTACTGTTGAAATTGCTTAGCTGTGTTGGATAATTTATAAAACCGTCAGAAACCTTGTCTCCCCTCTACAGGCAAAGCCCCCCGTAACCGTCCCCCCGTCACCCGGGGGTGTCAAACATCGACCCTCATCTCCTCAGTTTAGCTCGGCCAAGCCCCCGTCCCCCCAGCCCACCTCGGCCAAACCTCCACCCATCCAGAGACCGGCCCTCACCCCCACCGGCCCTCCCACCCTGCGGAAGAGGGACTCCAAGCCAAAGGACCTGTGTCCCGTCCAGCCTGTGGTGCCCCAGTCCCCAGAGGCCCCCCTGACCAGCACAACACCCATCCCTACTCCTACCGCCTCCAGTAAGACCAAAGATAAAGACAAGGACGGTGAGTGAAGAGGACCTCCAACCTCAGAGATCACCTTTCTCTCTGGGCTGAGTTGGCTATTTCCTTCTGTTAGTACCACAGTCATGACATGGGGCTAAAATCTCACTTCGTAAGAACCTTGCCGCGCTCAGGTTAAGCAGGAAAAAACGCCAACAGTCTCATAGTCTTGAGACTCACTTTCATCTGATAATGAGGGTGAGGGCCTGTACTATGAGTCCCTGAGGCATTGGGTTGGAAACCCTGTACTGTATAACTCAGTAGCCTCTGCTCTGTCCTCTATCCTGATGTATCCAAATGATCTATGGCTTAATTCCTTAGTTTCACCACAATGTGTTAGTGGGTTCCTCTGCGGTTCATTAGCAAGGGAAACTGACGTGGCAGCACAGGCAGCAGTAGAAACATGGTGTGTAGCTAGCTGGAAATTCTCTGTGGACCAGCACAGCCATTAACTCCCTGCCAGCTGTAGTTACATCCTGTTAGCCTTAGAAGAGGTCTAGTGCCCCCTTCTGGTGAGAGTCATATATTAGGAGAGGGATAATAGATAGTGTTTGCGCTGCAGAGACTCACTGCTGTCAGTAGGAGACACAGGGAGCTCTTTATGACCAGCAGCCACAGAGACTGTCATGTGAAATCTGTTCCCACACTCTTTTGCTCTCTCTCTCTCTCTCTCTCTCTCTCTCTCTCTCTCTCTCTCTCTCTCTCTCTCTCTCTCTCTCTCTCTCTCTCTCTCTCTCTCTCTCTCTCTCTCTCTCTCTCTCTCTCTCTCTCTCTCTCTCTCTCTCTCTCGTTTTCATTTCATTCTCCTCTCAATGTGCTCTATAATAATTGAGTTGTATATGCAGTGTTTGGTGCTATGGCTCCTGTATCTTGTTAGCTATGCCTTGAAACTTAATTCGTAAACCAATATGTTAGCTTACATTGGTCAACCTATCCTCCGGTGTTTCTCCTCTCGGTCTCTCAGACAAGTCCATGGCGGGCACCAACTCGGCCGTCGAGGCTGCCATGATCCTGGCTGAGAACCGTCGTCTGGCGAGGGAGAAGAAGGAGAGAGAGGAGGCACTCCGACTACTGAGGGAGGAGGAGGAGAAGTGAGGAACCAGACGATGCTACTAGAATCTGTCTGTCTGTCTGTGAGGTGACATTGACCGACCTTCTCTTGTTTATCTACAGGCTGAGGAAGGAGGAGGAGAAGCGCATGGCCGAGGAGGCTCGGTTGAAGCGCCTTGAGGAGGAGAAGAGGCTGGCGGAGGAGAGGAAGAAGAGAGAGGAGGAGGACGCTCTTATTGAGGAGGCAGACCGAGAAAGACTTGAGGTAGAGGAGGCCGTGAGACAGGCTGATCTACAGAAAGAGGTACAGACAAACTCATTTTTACAGTCTTGTGTTGATGGTCTAATTGATCGGTTGCTTGTGTGATTGACAACCTGTTTGTGCAATGGCAGCGTGACAAGGCGGAGGCGCAGGCTGCAATTGAGGCAGAGAAGGTCCGCATTGAGAGAGAGAGGGTCATGGCCCAGAACCAACAGGAACGCATGGAGAGAAAGAAGGTGGGTGAAGAATCACCATCTCAACTTACACACTGCATACATTCACTATGTTCTCAGTAACATGTTCATCATACACATTCAAAATGCCCCCTACGTCCACTCTATATAGCAACACTTGAATTTTAAAGCAGTCCAATCAAATGGACCATGTCATTAACTTGTATTACACTGAGTGTCTCAGGGTGTAATTTGCCAGCAATTCTTGACATGAACCTTTCTGTCACTCTTAAACATGCAGCGAATTGAGGAGATCATGAAGAGAACCAGAAAAGGGGACCAAGAAAAAGTGAGTTCACATTTTCTCAAGCTCTGATATCTCCATGGCAACAGCGATTTCTCCCATACCTAAGTCGGTCACCTTGGATAAGAACACCCAGTAGTCCTTGCACATACTTGTTGATAGATATTTTAACTTGTTCATATTTTGACCAGTACTCTGTTAATGTGTCCTGTGTAGAGAGATTATGATGAGAAAGACATGCATGATGAGGAGGGAGACGAGGAGGGTGATGAAGAAGAAACCAAGGGTAACTGTCCACCATCCGTGTGTGTACACTGAATGGCCTGTCTGTTTGCACGGACACCACTTCCTCTGCGTGCGTGTGCAGATTGAGTCATCTGCCATCTGCTTGTTTGTTTCCGCAGACGACGAGTCAGCCCAGACCGGAGATGTCGCCATGGAGCCGGACGGCATGGACGAGGAGGGGCGTGGCCTGACCCGCAGCGAGCCAGTGGCAGAGCGTAGGGAGGCGCTGGGCAGCGTGAACCGGAAGCCAGAGGCGGACGACAACGGAACCAGCGCTGAGGAGCCCCTGGCTGTTAGGTATGACACACACACACACACACTCCCAAATACAATGTCACTGATATAGGACTATTTTGGCTTTAGGCGTCTCTCATTCACTTACTCAGTCGATGCGTTCCTTATACTTTGACTAGCTCTCTCCCTCCCCTCCAGCCCAGTGCCTAAGGATTGTCTGGTGGATGGCTCCGAGTTCCTGAACGAGGACTCTAACAAGCTGTCCCCAGGGCTCAACGGTAAGCTGTCCCCAGGGCTCAACGGTAAGCCTGGCCCCTGGAGCTTCGAGGAGCTCATTGACCTGGGTGTCAACTCCAAGGGCCGGCCCCTCATCGATGCAGAGGGCCGCAACCAGGGCCTCATCGTCTGTGACGGGGGACCCGAGGGGCCCAGGGTGGCCTTCGAGGACAAGGGGACCCGAGGGGCCACCCTTCTCCCCTCTAGCCAGCCTATCGGAGCCCTGTCAGGTAAGAAAAAAGTACTTTGGCAACTAAACTGTTTGTATAGTTGATTTACTGTAACTAGAGCTTTGTGGACATCCTATAGTCACTTACACATGTGTTCTCTGTTACTCTCTCTGTAGAGATGTGAGGCTGCAGCTCTCGCTTCTCCCTAATATTGCACTCCTGGAGTTCCTGTCCAGCTGAGCTCCAGAACAGACCCCCCCACCCCCTCCCCACACACACCCGCCCAGCTACTTGTCTGGACCACCTCAGCCAGGAAGAGCACGGGACACACACACACACACACACACCCTGAATGCCCTGAACTCTAGCTTTGCACCCCCCACCACAAGAAAATAAAAACGTTTTAAAATACAAAAAAAAAAAACAATGCTTCAGGGAAAATCTAAACGCTCGCTTCAAGGTCTCATTTTTATCCTCCCACACTTACACCATTTGACTTGGTGCTTTTTTTTTTTTTTTTTTTTTTTTCACACTATTTTGTTGGTGTCGGGGCAAGGAGTGCGACGTTTGGGCTTCTTCGTAGTATTTAATTACTGTTATCTCATGTCTAGTTTTTTTTTGCTTACTCTGTTTGAGAATAGTCCAGGATGCATGTACACGCATATGTACATGATGGCTGAGTTCATTACTTCTAATGTCATGAGTGAGTCAGGAAACTTAAACACATTTTGATTGGTGGGGAGTGGGCTGAGGCCCCTGGGTACTGTAGTCTATCAGGGTCTGCCTACAGGGGCATCTCCAGTGGATACAAACTGAGGCTGAGGGAGCACTTACACAAACCTAGGTTACGACCTGCTGCCTCCCCAAGCCGTGAGCAGCACTATGTAACTGTAATCCCATCCTAAATAAATTGTAATCTGACCTAGAATTCTGGATTTGTGTGGCTGGCTGCTTTTCCCAGCAGCCATAGACTCAGCCTTAAAACTCTCTAGACCCTATTCTCCCATGGTTTGCCTCTCCCGTGCCCCAAAGGGCTGGTCAGAGCCCCTCCGCCTCCCGCGCCCTCTCCCACCTCCCTCACGTCTACCCTTTTTAGGGCCACTAGGGGGCGCTAGGGGGCCACTTCAAACTGATGGTTTTGTGAAATTACTGACTACTGCTTTGTCTTTACAAACTGAAGGATGAAGGAATTCAGAAAAAGCTGTTTGGTGGTTTTGTGAATATTTGTTCAGTGAAGTTGAACTGTTGCTGTTAATGTTCAGTTCCATGTCTTTAGGTTTTTCCCTAATATTTTGACATGTTGTTATGGTTTTACATGTGTGTGTATATAGACTTAATTGTTAGCTAACTCATATCAAATTCTAATTTAATTGCATCCTGAGCGCTGAGGAATAACTTCACCCCCAGCAATGACTGCATGAATCTTACCATATGAATGACTATAGCCCATAACGGATTAACGTGTGTGTGTGTTGGTTAATTGTGGTCAGACAAGGTCCATCAGTTTCATTTTAGAATTGCTTCAGAGTTTTCTCTGAAGGAGGTGTGTGTGTACAGTACTACTCCAGAAACTGAACTTGAATGGTTTGAAGTTCTCTCTATAGGGCCAGTTTTGACCCGTCAGTAGATGTTCGGTCTCCTCTCTGTCTGTCTCTGTGTCTGTAGCTCATTCCATAGCTTCTCTACTAAAGGCCCTATGATCTCCAAAACACACTAGCTAATCATTTTATACTTTATCTCTCCTGGCAAAAAAACAAAACACATTTCAATTATTTTTATAATATTATTATTTGGCTGTCTGTTTATGTATTATTGTACCATGTATATAATCAGTATTAGACCATTGTGGGTGTAGTGGGAATGGATGTTAATAATCTCGTTATATGTTACTGTATTCTAGTTTGGGTTCTGTTTCACTCGTGCCCTTTAGCAGGGTAGTCAGTGCTGTTGCCCTATGTTCTGTTCCAAGTCGAGCCCTAGTCCCTACCCTAGACACTAGATTGGATCAGTGTGAACAATCACCTCAAGTGCAAAGGGATGGGGGCTACGGTTTGGTGTGGAACTGAGCAATTGAGTTTGTTTGGGCGTGTTACCCTGGGCGCTACAGGAAACCCTCTTCTCCAGTACTCTACAACACATGGGGTCCTCATTCTGTTGAGGGAACATGGGTGGGTGTGTGTGTGTGTGTGTGTGTGTGTGTGTGTGTGTGTGTGTGTTGACTGAGGGCATTTTGTGAGGCTCTGAAAGGTTCTACTCGTCAACCTCCGACCACCTATGACCATTGCCTTGGTTCCCAACTGAGGGGTGGACTGAGGAGCAGAAATGTTTCGGTGCTTTTATAAACACGGTGTGAACGGTTGCAGGGATGGTGTTTTTGAACGTTGCAAAAGAAAAGTTAACATGGACTTTGACCTCTGCGCCACACACCTTTGTAGCAGCAGTGTGACTGAGTCTACCACTGAATGATAGAGACGGGAACAAAGTGATTTGGCCAGTCTTGTTCTTGTCCGTGCTAGTCTCGTTTTTTTAAGCGGTGTCGAGAAGCTTGAATTCCCTATGCTTGAATCGTCCAAACAGAGGGGTTTGAATTCCCTATGCTTGGATCGTCCAAACAAAGGGGTTTGAATTCCCTATGCTTGGATCGTCCAAACAGAGGGGTTTGAATTCCCTATGCTTGGATCGTCCAAACAGAGAGGTTTGAGGACCTTATTTTCTGCCTCATAATAAGCCGGGTGGTTGATTGTCGTGCTAATAAACCAGAAGGTTTCTCTGAAATGGCTTTATATTATACATACCTTATGTCTAGACTTGGAGGCCCATGAGCATAGCTTTGATTTATAAAGAATGTAACTTTGACTAAAACACGCCCTTAATCATTTAGCTTGCGTCTCTCTATCAGAGGACAACCTTTTTATTATTCATCACAACATAATACGCTTTGCACTGTGGGAGGTTTTCCACTTTTTAAAAGGGTTGAAAAGCTTTCTGAAATGAATTACATTTGTAGATGGGGGTGACATCACCAAGAAGTATCTTTACTGTATAGTCCTGTTAGAGAGGTGTGGTATTGTTGAAGGAAATAAGTTTATTGATCCTCTCCTGTCTCTTCCCATCCAGGCTTTTTATGAACTTCCCTCCTTGACTTGACGAACATTCATCTGTTCAAAGTGCAGGGTATTGCTGTAGACATGAAACACATGGTGGCTCCTTAGTCAGCGCTACATGTGCTTAGGTAATGGCAGTGGCACATCCAGTCACAGATAGACAGAGCCAATACATGGCTGGCACATCCAGTCACAGATAGACCGAGGCAATACATGGCAGTCCTGCTCTAATACTAGAAAAATGTCCAGTGTTTTTTTTTTTTGTTATCCCTTTCTGTGGGCTTGAATACAGAGCTAACTGTTAATGATCTCATGACAGTCAGTTGCGATGACGGTAGGATAGAACGGTGCCTTAGATTGCTATAGTAATGAATAACTAAAAGCGTGTCACGTCCTTACCTTGGCCATGACAATCATTCTACCTGACCAGGGCTACAGTGCGAATATGAATTGGTTTCTGGAGGCTTTTCAGACCCTAACCCAAGCCCTGTCTACAAATTATATTTGTAAATATATCTAAAGTGTACTGAGAAGATCTGAACTGTTAAAATAAAGTTTTGCAAAATAAAAAGGTTTGTCATTTCTGTCTAGCAGAGGAAAATAAACACAATTTTGGCTCTTGCCTTTATTGATCCATAATATGCATTTACATCCCAAACTCCACTTCAAAAAGCTATGAGTACATGATTAGACTACTATCTGAGCATAACACTGTTTGATACCTACAAAGAAAGACCTAGTTGTCCGTACTGATTATTGAAGCCCTATATGTGAAACCCTCATAACAGCTTTTCAAACACATCACTTCAGAAAAATCATGACTTATTACTTGGCTAGTATATGACTCAAGAAGCAACAGGAAGCATGTAATTGCCATATTAGCATTCTCAAATTACTGTTCCAGTAAGGCACTGAAAAGAGCATTCCCTGAATTTGACCCAAGCTTTTTAGTATTACATGTTGCAGGCCTGAAAAAGCAAACCACTTGGTGTATTAGTATTCAAAAATGACAGAAAACACTGGAACAAGATTAATATTCAACTGTTAGAATTCATTCAGGTGATTAGCCTTATACATGCTTTCTCTCTAGTTTTAACCACTTAATTTGAGTTAGTTGGCTTTATCCCGTTTTATGTTCTGCCCCCAATATGAATGAGACGGGGCACTTATTTGGCCCTATCGCTGGCTGTGCTCACAGCTTCGTAGCACAGTCAGGGCAGTAGATGTCCTCTCCATTGATGACAAAGCGCTTGTTGGCCAGGGAGAGGGAGCATTTCTTGCAGTTGAAGCAGTACTCGTGCCAGGAGTGACCCTCGTAGTTCACCACGTTGGTCCCATGGCCAAACCCTGCATTATGGGAGATGGTATGTGCAAGAGTCAGCATAGTAATGGGCCAGATATATTAGAACCAGTTTACAGCCATAACATCTTATCAATGTAACTGATTCTCACTAAAAACATTCCATCCTAAACGTAAGGAAATCCTTAATTTATTATCATAAAAACAGTCTGTCCATGCAATAAAAATAAGGTATAAATGTTAATGTAAAGTGTGTGTGTGCCTGACCTGTGATGGGATTCTTGCAGCCGTTGCACTGCTTGGCAACGGAGGTCTTGTAACAGTCCACACAGTAGACCTGCTCCTCATGGGAGGTGAAGCGGGTTCCGGCCAGACCCTTACGGCAGGTATGACACACAAAGCACTCGGAGTGCCATGGCTGGTCCTGGTAGCTTATACCACCTGTGGTGATGGGCTGAGGGGAGAGAAACACCATGTTAGTTGCATTGGAAGACCATGTATACCTATTCTATATGAATAACAGAAAACATTTCCTTTAACCTGTACCTTATGTAGGTATACTTGAGTATAAGAATGCTATAATTAAGCCTACTGTAATTATTCTTAACATGGCAGGAAAAAATTTAGCAAAATTCACAAACAGATTAAATATATTTTGTTCTGTTTGTGGGTGTGTCAAGGGACAGATCTTATGCACCTGCTTGCAGTGGAAGCATTTCTTGGCAAATTTCTTCTCGTGGCACGGGCCGCAGTATATGTCATCGCCCTTGTTCAGGAAGCTCTGCGAGCGGATTGGCTGCTTGCACTCTAAGCAGGTGAAGCACTCCTCATGCCACACCTTGTTCTTATACTCCACGTTTTGGTTGCCTGGCAGTCAAAGATAGAATAGATGAGAAAACAGAGGTTTAGTTTTTTCACAGTGGTTGAGTTCGTAAATTTACTCTGGCTATCTATTCCGATTTCAGAGCTGAAAACTGTTGTGAGGATTAAAGAAGCAGATACTAATTGAGTATCTGGAGCATCAGCATTTGTGGGTTCGATTACAGGCTCAAAATGGCCAGATTCAAAGAACCTTCTTCTGAAACTCGTCAGTTTATTCTTGTTCTGAGAAATGAAGGCTATTCCATGCGAGAAATTGCCAAGAAACTGAAGATCTCGTACAACACTGTGTACTACTCCCTTCACAGAACAGCACAAACTGGCTCTAACCAGAATAGAAAGAGGAGTGGGAGGCCCCGGTGCACAACTGAGGACAAGTACATTAGAGTGTCTAGTTTGAGAAACAGACGCCTCACAAGTCCTCAACTGGCGGCTTCATTAAATAGTACCTGCAAAACACCAGTCTCAATGTCAACAGTGAAGAGGCGACTCCGGGATGCTGGCCTTCTAGGCAGAGTTGCAAAGAAAAAGCCATATCTTCCTCTGTCCAGTGTCTGTTCTTTTGCCCATCTTAATCTTTTCTTTTTATTGGCCAGTCTGAGATATGTCTTTTAGCTTTGCAACTCTGCCTAGTGATGGTTGCTGATAATGGGCCTCTGTACACCTATGTAGATATTCCATTAAAAATAAGCAGTTTCCAGCTACAATAGTCATTTACAACATTAACAATGCCTACACTGTATTTCTGATAAATTTGATGTTATTTTAATGGGCAAAGAATTTGCTTTTCTTTCAAAAACAATCATTTCTAAGTGACCCCGAACTTTTGAACGGTAGTGTATATATATTTTTTGGGTGGCTTGCCTGTTTGCATGTTATTTTGGCATTAATACATGTCACATATCAGTTTGCAAACAATGTAATATATATATATATCATTGAGTTAATAAAGCTGCATACAAACATGGTCTCTTTTTTGTTTTCTTGAGTAAGGCAGGTGTTTCAGCCTCGCTCAGTGCTTTCTGTGGTGGTGGGGCGGGCCAGCAGAAAATAGGAGCATTGCGCCGTGATTGGCTCAGTGTTCTGTCACTCATGGGGACACTACGTCACCGCCAAGTCAAAGTCCTTATTAAGTGTAGACATCGAAAATGTAAGTCCTTTGGGTCCTGCCATAGAGTTACATTAGAAGTGCTCAAGGTCATTGGCCACAGATAAAATGACGTCAAATCACGATATATCTAAGGTAGCTTTGATTGGTCTGATCATGTCAACATCTTACTTTCAGCTAGCAGCCGTCATCATGAATCAAGTTGACAATCTACTGGCAAATCCTTTTTAATCCTTGTCATATGAAGATAAATAATGAAGAGAAATTATAGATAAAATGTATCGGTGCTCATCAGCCATTGGACATAAACATTACAAAACAAGTTGGAAATCACAAATTCAACAATGACTGGTTTGGAAGGAATCAGTGACAGTGGCTAACTGCAATCATTGCAACTGGGAAGTCTGTAATAAACGAGCTCAGACTGGGAAAATACGTTTTGAACGGTCAATCAACTCGGAATTGTAAATCCGGCCTCTTTCTCTTTCTTTAATGACAAAATTTGCCCACGAAGAACCGCCGCACCACCTTCCTGTTCAAGTGACCACATCACAACAAGGTGAGTCCAAAAATGTATTGTATGCTGCTGTATAAATTATGTAATATGCCAGGGAGATATGTATACTGTAGCTAAGAAAGTAATACTAAGTGTATGTTGTGTAGTAAGCTGTTAGTAGCCCATGTGCCTCACCCTAATAATTTGGTCTATTTCCACCTCTTAATTTTGCCTACTGTTCTGACTTGGTGGTGCACATGTAGCCTATAACCTGTTTTTGAGAAATGTAATCATTGAATATTGTAAGAGCTTTCATTGTCTGCTTATATGCCCCCTTTATTTATCCTACGGTTCTGACTTGGTGTACAGGGATGTACCCATGTTCGGAATTCTGTCGCTGAACAAATAGTGATATTGACTACGTCCGTCCTAGCTCGCTCATTAATGTCTTAATCAAAATTATGGATTGCCATTTTATCCGCTTGTCGTCCCCTTATGCCATAGTTTGTACATCTCAATTGTCAGTAGAAACCACATTTGTTTTAGCAAGTCAGCCATATCAGCTATGTTTTTTTAAAAGGCAGTAAATGAGGCTGAATTAACTGTTTCGCTGCCAGACAAGGCTCCGCTGAAAGCCAGGTGTAGCAGTGGTAAGGTGTTGGGACTCTGCTGTTGGGACAGCTTTATGTAGGCCCTAACAGTTTGTGGGCAGCGTTTGTCACCATTATATTGCTATTAATGTATTGTTTAGTGTTGTGTAGTGGCTTCCCACTTTACATTTTTTTACCCCACCAAGATTTACATGCTAAAATCGCCACTGATTATGGGTATGGTTAAACCCACCAGGCATGACCACCTTGTAGCAGGCCTGGCACCGGTTGCCATCCTCGCAGGAGCCACACTTGCCACACATGATCTTGCCGTCATCCCTGGCGCTGAAGGGCTCGTTAGCCAGGGGCTTGTAGCACTTGGCACAGCGGAAGCAGTCCTCGTGCCAGTGGCGGTTCTTATGGTTCAACTCCTGGAGAGAGGAGGAGGAGGGAGGGAGGGAGAGGCGTGAGATGCATTCATTCACATGGGCTTAATACACGCCTCCTCAAACTGAGGCTCTTTCCCCTATCATTGGTTGGCGACGGTATTCAGAGGTGTTAGCCAGAAAAGAGTATGTCCTTCTGGAAAGCATTATTGTAGATTAAGTGAATTTGAGTGAAGCACAAGGGACTGACCGCCAATACGGGCACCCTGGGGTAAACACTAGTCACGGTGAAACAATGTGAATGGTATAATACTTCAGGGTTCGTTAGCAATGATAGTGTCTATAACACAAGTAAGTATATGTGACTGAATGCTGACTGTTATGTTGTTGCCCTAGGATCAGGTCGCCACCTGTCCATATAATTGTATTCGTTATGATATAAAAGGCTAAAATGGATCTTATATCAGCACTCCTACTCTGAGAGGCTTTGTGGATACAGGCCCAGATATGTAACACTGGCCTTCATCTGGACATATGAACTGAAGCCAATCAGCTTTATGAACACACACACACTCACAAGGACGTACACAATACCCACCTTGGCATCAGCCCCAATGGGGCGACGGCATTCTGCGCAGGTGTTGGCACAGAGCTTGTCGAAGCACTTTGTACACACGTGCTTCTCATCCTTCATCACATACTTCTTCCCATGCAGGTTGTCACGGCAATAGTAACAGTCAAAGCGTTCAGTCATGGTTGAAGTAGAGTAGCTCTTCGGTCCTGTACGAACACAAACAACAATTACATTTACTAGTATTGGTGAAGAAGTCATATATATATGTATATATACACACATATACACATACATGAATCACTCAATTAATTAATTGAGGAATCAAATGACAAGTAAGCACATTTATTGGAAGTACATAAACTCATACACATGTGATGTCTGTAACCACAGGGAGGCAGTGTAGGTTACACTTTGAGTCAACATCACTACAGACTAGATCTCAATACAGATGTAGGATCTTAATTTGAGACAGTTTGCTACAGCACGAAAATAATCCTGCGGCAACAGGAAATGTGAATTATAATGTGGATTATAGTTAATGGCACTTTTTAGTAGAGGTTGAACGATTTTTCATAAGGGAAAATAAATTCTGACATTTCTAATTAGAAATTACAAACTCCTGCCACAGGGTGATCAAATTAAAATTCTACATCTGTATGGTCCCGGTGGGCCTGCAAGAGACATCCAAGTACTTATGTAATAACTATATGACTTATGTAATATCCATATGACTTATGTAATACCTGTAACTAATCATACAATGGGTTATTAATTATAAGTCTTATGCTGCTATTATGTCATTCTTATTTTAATATCTTGTGTGTTTTGTTCTACCTTGTGTTATTTTACTATCCCAGCTGCAGGAAAGGCATTTCACTGTACTTGTGCACGTGACATTAAAACTTGAACTTAAAACTTGTTCCTCAGCCAATGCATGCACCCAGACCTGAATAATGACTCTGGACCCTCCAAATGTCCTCACTCTGCTATTAACACACACACACACACACACACACACACACACACACACAACAAAACATGGCCCTGTCTAGCAGGCACCCAGACACACAACCTATCCATCATCCAAGCTAAGAAAAATACATGTTCAAGCTGGCATCCCAGTACGAGTCCTGCCCTCTAACCAGACCCAGCCAGGCGATGGGCTTTGCACCGGTATGCCAAACGGCTGAGGGAAGTGTGTGGAAAATGGCTGCCTCAAAATGACCCACAGCTGTCTGGATGTTCTGAACAGAGCTTAAGCGTGTAGTCATCACACTGTCTCTGACTCGGCCCTGCAGGGGTTGGCTGACTTTATCAGGCTTTGTTGGAAAGTTTAGGTCATATTTTTAGTGCCTGGCTCACTCAGTCCATCACACCCCTTCCAACCTCTCTGCCGTTGTCTCCCTTTCGGCAGTGTCATTTCATTGGCTGTTAGTGTAAACAAAACAGTCCACTGCTCTTCTCATTAACATTCCGTAATTCCCATCACAACGGGGCCGCACGGACGGATCATCCGTCAGGATAAGATCTGCAGTGTTGGGGAAGCAACTCTGAAAATATAGTTTACCAAGCTACCAATTACTGCACACTGGAAGAAGTTAAATACACGTCTATACACACTAGAGGGGAACACACTAAAATGTAGATTACGCCAAAACTACCAAAGGTCAATCAGGCTGGATCACTTTGGTGGGGTTTAGCCGTTTGGGAGCCATGACGAAAATATCTCTGATTTATGAGACAACAGATGTGATATTATCGTGAGCGCTCAAGTATCTTAATCCTGTTGAATACAATGAGAGCAATGGAGGGAAAAAACTAATGATGGAATGACATATCCTGGTAGCCATGGGAACACTACAAATATTTACCGAAGCCAACTGGTGCTCTTCGAATGGCCTGGGGATGTGGTCAACGGTGAGTGTGGTGAACTGAACCGGATAAGCTAGAGGCGCTGTGGTTTGTGTTCTCTCCCAGCTGTAGTGTCCAGTGAGGATGGATGGATTAGTAGAAGAAGGGGAAGAGAGAGGCCTGTCTTCACTGTGCCAGAGAGATAAAGGAGGCAGCCTGGCTTAAGCCCCTATACTGAGTCACAGGTGAGTCACCCCCATTCTTATCTCAGTGGTACGAGCCAGTCGGGATCATTCAACTGGCAGGACCAGATCAATGGCTAGATTAGGGGGAGTAGGGTATCACAGTCTCAGAAGTGCGAATCCATCTCAAACTGAGTTAACCATGCATTCCATACTGCGTGTGTAAGCACTGTGCCCTTATGCCAGGGACATCTAGGCCCACAAAGTCGTCAGAGGAGTGACTTTTGAGGACGCTTTTGAGGATGCCACTGTGCCACCGTGACCATTGTGGGTCTAGCTGTGCCTAATTGAAGAGCACTGTGATTAAGCGCTAAGCCTATCAGCTACTGCCAATCACACAGCTGCCTCCACAGAAACAGGCATGGTATGCACCAGCAATTTGTAGGAGGGGTTGGAGTATACCACTTTGGTCCGTGCGGTGGGGGAACCAGTGGAAAGGTCAGAGTAAGAGCACTGTGAATGGGGAACCAGGATGGTGCCAGGGATAGCCTCACAGAGCCTGGCTCTCATCAACATGGACCACGGATGGCCGATCAAAGCCAAACGGCCCCCAGAGAGAGGATTATGGAGGTCAGTAAGATCAACTGCTACAGTGCCTTCAGAAAAGTATTCACACCCCTTGATTTTTCCACATTTTGTTGAATGACAGCCTGGATATTACATTGATTACACGCATAATTACCCCCTAATGTGGAATTTAGATTATAGACGTCTACAAATTGATAAATAATTAAAAGCTGAAACTTCTTCAGTCAATAAGTTCAAGAGAAAGAAATGTGCTTAACACGTCCCAAATGAGTGGCATGGACTCACTGTGTGCAATAACAGTGGTTAACCTGGTTTGAATGAATACCCCATCTCTGTAATGTCCCTCAGTTGAGTAACACATTTCAAGCACAGATACAAACAGATTCAATGCCTCAGAAAGAAGGAAACCAATTGGTAGATTGGTAAAAAAAAAAATTACAATGAATATCCCTTTGAGCACAGACGGTGAATATATTAATTAGGCTTTGGATGTTGTATCAATACACCCAGTCAATACAAAGATACAGGCGTCCTTCCTAACTCAGCTGCTGGAGAGGAATAAAAAGCACTCAGGGATTTCACCATGAGGCCAATGGTGACTTTAAAACAGTTACAGAGTTTAATGGCTGTGATAGGAGAAAATTGAGGATGGATCAACAACATTGTAGTTACTCCACAATACTGACTTAAATGACAATGAAAATAAGGACGCCTGTACAGAATAACAAATATTCAAAAACATGCAACCTGTTTGCAACAAGGCACTAAAGTAATACTGCAAAAAACGAATGTGGCAAAGAAATTGAGTTTTTGTTCTGAATACAAAGCGTCACACAACACATTACTGGGTACCACTCTACACATTATCAAGCATGGTGGGGGTTGCATTATGTTATGAGTACGCTTTTCATTGGCAATGCAGGATTAAAAGAAACTGAATGTAGCTAAGAAAAAGCAAAATCCTAGAGAAAAACCTGGTTCAGTCTGATTTCCAACAGACACTCAATAGATTAATTCAACTTTAAGCAGGACAATAACCCTAAAACACAAGCCCAAATCTACACTACAGTTGCTTACCAAGACAACATTGAATGCTCCTAGTTATAGTTTCGACTTAAATCTGCTTGAACATTTCTGGCAAGACTTGAAAATGGCTGGCTAGCAATGATCAATAACCAATTTGACAGAGATTAAAATGAATAATGGGAAAATATTGCACAATAACAGTTTGCAAAGCTCTTAGAGGTGTACCCAAAAAGACTCACAGCTGTAATCGCTGTATCGACTAATAAACATATATTAGCGTTTTGACATTGTAGAGTATTTTGTGTCGATTGTTGATGACAATAACAATTAAATACATTTTAACCCTACTTTGTAACACAACAAAATGTGGAAAAAGTCGAGGGGTGTGAATACTTTCTGAAGGCACTGTATGTATAGTAACAACCATGTGATATCTCTGTCTGACTTGAATCATCTTTGATCCACTACTGACAGACTAAATTATTCTGTCCCAAGGACTTAATTTCCACGATACAGAGACATCAATCAAGCTGTATATAGCATTGCTTGAATAAGGTCAAACTGTCACTTTTCCCCCATCATTTATTTTCAACTTCCTCTACGGACCTAGTTTCTCCCTTTGTGATGTCATAAGACCTTAGCTTCCTTTCCACCAAAAATACAATCGTTATAACAAGAACTCCAGAGTCGTGGTTACCCACAAAATGTCCATTCTGATCCACTAAACAAACCCATGTTTCTAGCCAAGGCCCAAGAGGAACTTCCTGCAACCTACCAGCCAGTCACTGACCGAACTTGAGAAAACCTCCCCAAACCAAAGCCACAACCACTAGTCCAGCAGTAGGTATCAGTAATGGATTGAACCCATATGAACAAGACAAGCATCCATCACACTACATCAGCCTCTTTCTTTAGCTACCTGAGAGTCTGTAAGCCATGTTTAGAGGTAAGGAGAGGTGAAAGACAGATCCAAGGGCTGGAGGAGAGGTTAGCATCCACACAGGGAGAAAAGACAAGACCACACACCCCACCAAGGTATGGGCTATATATACACCCCCTCTGACCCACAGACTGACGCCCACAGCCACCCCCTAACCCCTAACCCCAAACCCAACCATGAACCATCCATTCCATTTTAGGATATGTACCAAAAGGAGAGTGTATGGGATATCAGAGGCAACAGATACCCCACTGTCCTCTGTTATTTTTATAGTATATAATATATACAGTATATATATTAACATTAAGGCAATGGCTGAGAGTGCAACACTGCAGCCGACCAGCAAATTGATATCATTACTCAGTGAAAGTACTGAAAGACATTGTGCAAACAGTTTATTAATCAAGCCATAGTTTGGTAACACTGTTTTATATTACCATAAACACTTAGTGTGTGAGTGTTTGAGTACGTCTGCGTGTGTCTGTATTTACATAACCAGATTATGTGTGCTAAAAACTATGTGTTAAAGTGCTCCCAGACAATGTTCTTCAAGTCACAAACACAAGATGCATTTAAGATTCAAAAGAAAAAAATTGTACACATTTTCAAGCACTTCATTTTTCAATGTTGAATACCTTCTCTGTGACCTTGGTGTCTCTCAGTGAAAATATTTCCTTGAAAGGAGCGAAGCAGACAGTCATGATGTTCACCGTTAGAGGGATTTATTTTGTAACTCAAAAGGAACTATTACACCATAGACCCGAGATGGGCAACTTTGAGGGCCACAGAACATATGAACTCATCATGAGGAGCCGCAGTGGCTCGGAGGTCTCCATACCCACACATGCAGTGAATGGATTTGTGCAGTCAATATACAGCATATATGCAGTTAAACTACTTAACTTTCTTAACTAAATGCATTATACCAGTAGCCAGGGCCGGTCCTAGCCTTCAGGGGGCCCTAAGCCCTTTTCCTAGCCCCCTGTTTTAAAGTACATTTAATAACAAATTTCATAAAATTCTACAAATTTTGCCATGTTAATATTAGGACTGGGAATTGCCAAGGACCTCGCAATACAATATTAACACTCGGGAGGCCGCTGCGCCCATACAACACCCATACAACACCCATACAACACCCATACAACACCCATACAACACTGCCCTACCAAGCAAAAAGGCAGTAACAGCTCATTTGGTTGAAAATGAGTAAATGTAATTTTTGCTAAATTAAATACATGCTTAATCATGTGGACAAGTATCCTGCCTCTATTGTATTGTGTTTTGGAGGAAACGGGGGGTCATGTTATCAGTAAGTGCATAAAGTTACTGTGAATCCAAGGTAAATAAAAGCAATTTTTCTCAGTTCCACGCTATGAGCAGTTACTGCCCTTAAGCTTGGTAGGGCAGAACAGTGTTACCTCACATAAGTATGGTTCTAGACACACACACACACACAATTAACAGGAAAGTATTGGAGGTAATGACTGAAACTGGATTAAATAATCAAGATATCATCAAGTCAATGAACCGAGTAAAGACCCATGATCCCCATTGTTCACCCTAATTAGTCCACCATTACCCAGCACTTCTTCCTATGTTTGTCCCAAATGGCAAACATAGGAAGAAGTGCACTACACTTGACTAGACCCCCATGGACAATGGTCAAAAGCAGTGCACTATATAGGTAATAGGGGGCCATTTGGGATCAAACCCATGTAAACCAGGAGAATAACAACATTACAGGCCAGACAGAGGACAACAGATCCTATGGAGAGAATACAAAGTAGCGGATGTTTGGTTGTAATCGCAGATTTGTTTTTCTCCCATTTTACTGAGGCTTGAACTTGATGTTATTTTATCGCCTGTCTGTTTATATCACCTGTCCCTCAATTAAACTAAACCCACAGAGATGCATGTATGATCAGGTAGGCACAATGGACACCACATCACACTACTCAAAGGGGCAAGCTAAAATGTAGTTCTAACAACGTTTGACGGCTATTCAGTGTTTGTTTACATTGTAGGTCAGTTGAACTAAGCTCATGAGGCACAAGTCACTTTCTTCAAGAATCAATGGGTATAGTATATCATACATTTAAAAATCAAAATCCTAAGGCAATTGTTGTGTTGACTATATAAATCAGTGTGTGTTTGTGCGTGTGTGTGTGTGTCCGTGCATGCATGTTTGGAATGTTGACAGCTATGTTGACAGTCTATTCTCCTGGTGGACAATGGCAGAGGAATGCGCGTCCGCCTGCCTGCCAGTCCCTTAGGTCCTGCCCTTATACAGGACAGAAATATCACTGCAAACTCACCCTGGCTCCATCAGCAACAACAAACCACAGATATGGGGACTCTACAATCACTTCACCGCAGACTTGCTGTCCCTCAATACTTCCTAGCACTCCTCTGCATCAAAAAGCTATTTCCCCCAGAGATGAGATGTAATGAAAATGGTGCCGTGGGGAAAGGGCTATCTATTTACGGGCACCTAACCAATTGTGATATTATGTGTGTTTTTTGTGTGTTTTTTTGTGTTATTTGTAACTTATTTTGTACATAATGTTTCTGGCATCGTATCTTACAGCCCGAAAAGAGCTTCTAGATATCAGGACAGAGATTACTCACCTCGGACAGGACAAATCATTTTTCTTCAACGAGCCAGACGCCGAGGATGTACTTCAGACACCCGACAAGGCCCAAATCCCTGTCATTGGCAGGAGAAAGAGACGGAGATATCGGGGACGATATTGGGGTGCCTTGTAAGGATCCGAAGGCGAGTGGGTAATCTGCCTTTACCATCAGTATTACTAGCCAACGTACAATCATTGGATAATAAATTAAACGAGGTACGATCACGAAAATACTACCAACATTAAAAACTGTAATATCTTGTGTTTCACCGAGTCGTGGCTGAACAACGACATGGATAACATTCAGTTGGCGGGATATACGCTGAACCGGCTAGATAGAACAGCAGACTCCGGTAAGACGAGGGGTGGCGGTCTGTGTATATTTGTAAACAACAGCTGGTGCACGAAATCTAAAGAAGTTTCTAGATTTTGCTCGACTGAAGTACAATATCTCATGATAAGCTGTAGACCACACTATTTACCACTATTAAGAGATTTTTCATCTATATTTTTCGTAGCTGTCTATTTACCACCACAAACGGATGCTGGCACTAAGACCGCACTCAGTCAGCTGTATAAGGCAATAAGCAAACAGGAAAACGCTCATCCAGAGGCGGCACTCCTAGTGGCCGGGGACTTTAATGCAGGGAAACTTAAATCCATTCTACCTCATTTCTACCAGCATGTTAAATGTGCAACCAGAGGAAAAAAAACTCTAGACCACCTTTACTCCACACACAGAGACGTGAGGATGGAATTATGGTCTGACCATAATTCCATCCTCCTGATTCCTGCTTACAAGCAAAAACTAAAGCAGGAAGCACCAGTGACTCGGTCAATAACGAAGTGGTCAGATGACGCAGATGCTAAGCTACAGGACTGTTTTGCTAGCACAGACTGGAATATACCGGGATTTTTTCAAATTAAATGTATTCTTCATTTAACTAGGCAGGTCAGTTAAGAACAAATTCTTATTTACAATGGTTACTGGCCCAACATCCTAACCACTAGGCTACCTGCTGCCCCAAGGCATGCATGAGGCATGCATGAGAGCATCAGCTGTTCCGGACGACTGTGTGATCACGCTCTCCGTAGCCGATGTGAGTAAGACCTTTAAACAGGTCAGCTTTCACAAGGCCGCAGGGCCAGACGGATTACCAGGACGTGTACTCCGAGCATGCGCTGACCAACCGGCAAGTTTCTTCACTGACATTCTCAACTAATCACTAAGCTAAGGACCCTGGGACTAAACACCTCCCTCTGCAACTGGATTCTGGACTTCTTGACGGGCCGCCCCAGGTGGTAAGGGTAAGTAACAACACATCTGCCACGCTGATCCTCATCGGGGGCCCCTCAGGGGTGCGTGCTCAGTCCCCTACTGTACTCCTTGTTCACCCATGACTGCATGACCAGGCACGACTCCAACACCATCATTAAGTTTGCAGACGACACAACAGTGGTAGGCCTGATGACTGACAATGACGAGACAGCCTATAGGGAGGAGGTCAGAGACCTGGCTGTGTGGTGCCAGGATAACAACCTCTCCCTCAACGTGATCAAGACAAAGGAGATGATTGTGGACTACAGGAAAAGGAGGACCGAGCACGGCCCCATTCTCATCGACGGGCTTTAGTGGAGCAGGTTGAGAGCTTCAAGTTCATTGGTGTCCACATCGCCAACGAACTACAATGGTCCAAACACACCAAGACAGTCGTGAAGAGGGCACGACAAAGCCTATACTCCTTCAGGAGACTGAAAAGATTTGGCGTGGGTCCCCAGATCCTCAAAACGTTCTACAGCTGCACCATCGAGAGCATCCTGACTGGTTGCATCACTGCCTGGTATGGCAACTACTCGGCCTCCGACCGCAAGGCACTACAGAGGGTAGTGTGTACGGCCCAGTACATCACTGGGGCCAAGCTTCCTGCCATCCAGGACCTCTATACCAGGCGGTGTCAGAGGAAGGCCCTAAAAATTGTCAAAGACTCCAGCCACCCCAGTCATAGACTGTTCTCTCTGATACCGCACGGCAAGCGGTACAGGAGCGCCAAGTCTAGGTCCAAAAGGCTTCTCAACAACTTCTACCCCCAAGCCATAAGACTCCTGAACAGGTAATCAAATGGTTACCTGAACTATTTGCATTGTGTGTGTGTCCCCACCCCATCTTTTACGCTGCTGCTACTCTGTTTATTATCTATGCATAGTCACTTTAACTATACATACATGTACAGTTGAAGTCGGAAGTTTACATACACTTAGGTTGAAGTCATTAAAACTCATTTTTCAACCACTCCACAGATTTCATGTTAACAAACTATAGTTTTGGCAAGTCGGTTAGGACATCTACTTTGTGCATGACACAAGTAATTCTTCCAACAATTGTTTACAAACAGATTATTTCACTTATAATTCACTATATCACAATTCCAGTGGGTCAGTCGTCTGGCTTTAGAAGCTTCTGATAGGCTAATTGACATAAATTCAGTCAATCGGAGGAGTACCTGTGGATGTATTTCAAGGCCTACCTTCAAACTCAGTGCCTCTTTGCTCGACATCATGGGAAAATCAAAAGAAATCATTCAAAATTGTAGACCTCCACAAGTCTGGTTCATTCTTGGGAGCAACTGCTCCAAACCCGCCATAAAAAATACAGACTACAGTTTGCAACTGTACATGGGGACAAACATCGTACTTTTTGGAGAAATGTCCTCTGGTCTGATGAAACAAAAATATAACTGTTTGGCCATAATGACCATCGTTATGTTTGGAGGAAAAAGGGGGAGGCTTGCAAGCCGAAGAACACCATCCCAACCATGAAGCACTGGGGTGGCAGCATCATGTTGTGGGGGTGCTTTGCTGCAGGAGGGACTGGTGCACTTCACAAAATAGATGGCATCATGAGGAAGGAAAATTATGTGGATATATTGAAGCAACATCTCAAGACATCAGTCAGGAAGTTAAAGCTTATTCGCAAATGGGTCTTCCAAATGGACAATGACCCCAAGCGTACTTCCAAAGTTGTGGCAAAATGGCTTAAGGACAACAAAGTCAAGGTATTGGAGAGGCCATCACAATGCCCTGACCATAATCCTATAGAGAATTTGTGGGCAGAACTGAAAACTTATTGTGGGAAGCTTGTGGAAGGCTACCCGAAACGTTTGACCCAAGATAAACAATTTAAAGGCAATGCTACCAAATACTAATTGAGTGTATGTAAACTTCTGACCCACTGGGAATGTGATGAAAGAAATAAAAGCTGAAATAAATAATTCTCTCTACTATTATTCTGACATTTCACATTCTTAAAATAAAGTGGTAATCCTAACTGACCTAAGACCGGGAATTTATACTAGGATTAAATGTCAGGAATTGTGAAAAACTGAGTTTAAATGTATTTGACTAAGGTGTATGTAAACTTCCGACTTCAACTGTACATATTACTTCAATTAGCCTGACTAACCTTTGACCCGCACATTGACTCGGTACCGTTACCACCTGTATAAAGCCTCGCTACTGATATTTTACTGCTTTTATTTCTTTACTTATCTATTGTTTACCTAACACTTATTTTACTTAAACTGCATTGTTGTTTTAAGGGCTTGTAAGCATTTCACGGTAAGGTCTACACCTGTTGTATTGTTGGTTAAGGGCTTGTAGGTCAGCATTTCACGGTAAGGTCTACACCTGTTGTATTGTTGGTTAAGGGCTTGTAGGTCAGCATTTCACTGTAAGGTCTACACCTGTTGTATTGTTGGTTAAGGGCTTGTAGGTCAGCATTTCACTGTAAGGTCTACACCTGTTGTATTGTTGGTTAAGGGCTTGTAGGTCAGCATTTCACTGTAAGGTCTACACCTGTTGTATTGTTGGTTAAGGGCTTGTATGCATTTCACTGTAAAGTCTACACCTGTTGTATTCGGCGCATGTGACAAATAAAAAAAATGATTTGATTTGATGTGTGTTGATGAAAGATTTAATGGGTGTTGTTCCTCTCTCTCTGTCTCTATGCTCCCTGGCAGAGATTAAAAGAACTGTTCAGAGGAAAACCTGGCAGCTGTTCAGTAGCAGTGGTGGTGGTAGTGGATAATGACATCATGTGAAAACATCTGTGCATAAACATCATATATCTAACCAGATTGCACATGTTACCAGTGGAATTAGAGAGGTAGGGAAAACATGGTCTGGAGTGGACTTCCTGACCAAATGCAGGATTAGGTCCCGATTGGCTCGTTAGAACATGCAGCCTAGTGTACAGACACAACCTAAGATCACCATAGCCCTTTTCCCTGTGAGACAACTATATCACTGGTGCATTGTCTGGTTTTATCACAGTTCATAGATCCGTCGATAACCCACCCTACAGCACTAATTATCCCTTACCATGTGTTACAGTAACACTGAGGTCCACTGGCAACATGCATCTTGTGTGGCTGTATTTTACGTGTCATTATAAATTGGGTGGTTCGAGCCCTGAATGCTGATTGGCTGAAAGTGTATGATAAAACAATTATTTTTACTGATCTAATTATGTTGTTAACCAGTTTATAATAGCAATAAGGCACCTCTGGGTTTGTTATATACGGCCAATATACCATGACTAAGGGCTGTATCCAGGCACGTTGCGTCTTGCCTAAGAACAGCCATTAGCCGTGGTATATTGGCCATATACCACACCCCCTTGCTTAAATAACACATTATCAAGGACCAACTTTCTAGCAAAAAATGTCAGCCTCTAATCAAGATAAATTAGTTAATGGATGGTTGAAATAGCCCGGATAAAAACAAAAGGACAGCCTATCCAAAGGGTCATTTCTCAGAATGTCTGTCTCTCTGAGTGATGTTGTGACTCAGTGACCATCCGTTCCTGGTCTTGGCCAGTGGACAAGCCACACAGACACCGTGACACAGACACAGTGACACAGACACAGCACTATATCAACACATGTTCCCTAGCAACAACAGAGGTGAAGGTGGAGACAGACCCGGGTCAAATATGTCTGATTTCTGAGTGGACACACGGTTGAAGGGCCACCAGAGCCATTTTGTCAACAAGTCTGATGTGATCACATACCCACATCCTCATCCCCGGACATGACACTGACATGATATCCACATCACACTTGCACACAAAGGTCACTATCCCTTAGACAACCACACATTTATTCTGGGTCCTATGTGTCAATCAAGGGCAGCAGTGTTTCCAAACAAGAGGGGGTGTGGGGGAGGTATGTGTTTTTCCATTCACCACCCCCAAACCCTTCTTCCCATGACATTGAGCTCCACACACACACACACTGATAAGGATTTCACAGTGGGCCGGCCAAAACACTTTGAGCTACCATTGCTTCTGCATGACTCACAGCTCACAGCTCTCTGAAGCTCTCCAAAAGTAAACTGCTCCAATAGCTCAGTCTGCTCTATTCGCAGAGAGATTGAGGAGTCTGTCCCAGTCAAGTAGGATAATGGAAACAGTACTTAAAGAAAAACACTCACCTCATCCATCTCTATAAGCCCGCAGACCACCCTTAAATAGTGGTGAGCCCCAAGTTGCACAATATGGTTACATTCATAGTCATATGGAGAGTTGCACAGTACTTCGGCCAATTGGGTCTGGGAGAGGGTTATGAGCTCTTTCTCTCTTTCTCTTTTTCTCTTTTTCTCTCTCTCGCTCTCTGTCTGTGACAATAACCCAATGAAGTTACGATGTGGAGATGGGTGAAAGGTACACTAGCAGTTAAGAGCGTTGGGCCAGTAACTGAAAGGTCGCTGGTTCGAATCCCCAAAAATCTGGTTTGAAATCTGTCGATGTGACCTTGAGCAAGGCGCTTAACCCGAAATTGCTCCTGTAAGTCGCTCTGGAGAAGAGTGTCTGCTAAATGTCAATATAAGGCAGGGAGGTACAGTTCTGCCTCCACTGGAGACAATGTTGCCACCCTCACAGCCAGCCAGTCAGTCAGGATCTGATCAGCAGTCAGCTGGAAGGCTAGTGAGCGTGCTCGATCATTGTTTCATATGCTCCACTCATCCACAAACACATAGGCGCGAGCGTACGCGCACACACACACAGCGAGAGTAATAAACAGAGGACACTGATGCTCCAGAGGCTGTCTTCTTGGGCAGAAGGCCATGCGTCCCTGGGACTAATGTGGACCATACAGGAAACACAAGGCCCTCCAGTAACTGAGCCCACTGATCTAATATAATCAATGTCACAATGTGTTCAAATGGGCATCCTGTCTGCAGACATTAGGTGCTGCTGCTATAGCTGGTGTGCCACACTGATGTTTCATTATATGACTGGTAGATCAGATTAAACTTGGCATGAACACATTATTCAAGGAGGCACAAATGCTCACATGACCAAAAAAGACATGGAGTGTACTGTAAAGTACCATATAATTGATGTAACATATGATGAAAAGCTATGGGCTCTGAACTCAATCCAAACAGAAAATAGTTTAGGTTTTCATTGCCTAAAATGGTGATGTCATTGGCACAATGAGAGCCAGTCACAGTAGAGGAGGAGGGGCCTCGCAGGGTGTTCTGAGGCTGCTGCTGCTGCTGCTGCTGCTGGGAGAAAATGACATCATACATTTGGCTTGGCAGCTGGCTTAACCAGTAAAGTGTAGCAGGGCTGAGGGCGACCTATTGTACTGTGTGTTTCTTAGAGGGTTTTAGGGCTGACTTTGAATAACCCACTGGTGGGAGGTAGGCTACTGTTGTTATGGTATTGTTGAGCACTGTTGATGTAGACATGGGGTCAGGGCCCTATTAAATTAAAACTGGTTACCAAATGTACATGCGGTCCAGTTTTACACAATATTTTACTTGAGGAAGGTAAATGCTGCTTCGACTTATGCCATAAATCTGGTTTCAGGGTTTGATTTAATAAATTACATCATCAGTGTACAGAACACAATAAAATGTATATAAAATGGTTTTCAGTGTTTTTCCATATGTCAGTAAAACTATATAACTTGAAATTAAAAGTACTGCTCATTTTAAACCATTAAAACTGACCACAAAGGTTACAGTAAATTACCAAGCCACATAATGCCCATATGCATACAGACACTCACAGATCTTTGGTTTTATCTGAAAATCTATACATTTTCAGTCCACAAAATATACTGCTGCAGCTTCTTAAAAATAACAAAATACTTTAGATTAATGATTGCCAATAGGTTAAAATGCACTAAGAATAAAAACACCACATGCCTCCAGTGATGGGACTTTCACTGACTATTCAAATTCCAGCCTTCCTTAGCAGACCTCTTAAAAGCTACTGCAGCCGACTACATATAATTTAATTATGTACACCAGCATCTAAGGTGCCAAAATGCACATGTACCTTGTTCCCATTTTTTTTTTACCATGGACCTAAAGTCAGAATTTAACAAAAACATAACAAATGTGATTCAAACATGTACTCATGTCATAGACCTGAAGGGGAGTAACGAAATATATAAACAGTCTGGTCCGCTGGAATTTTCCCAGTCAAAGATCAACTTTATTCCACCATTAAAAACGAATATTACTAGGTTTTAAGTTGTTTTTAAATTCTCAAAATGTAATTTCACTCACCTATCCAAGCGTAAATATGTATCCTCCTCTCTCCACGGTGATGCGTCCAACCGTAAGTTTTTAGCGGGGAGGTACCAGACGCGTCGTTGATGCTGCTTAAAAGCAAGTGGAGTTTACAAAAAAAAAAAAACACAGCAGGAAACGATCCAAACCTCTTAAGTTAATATCAACAATGACCTCATCCAGGATTTTATAAGATGTAGCTGTTAGAATCTCAATTTCTAACTGGTTAATACTGGAGGTAATGGAAGCAATACTGTAGAATTCAAAAGCACCAAGGGCTTTTGCTTCACATTAGGCTACTTTCTGAGAACAGGTATTTGAATCAAGCAATCGCAATAGAAGTTTGTAATGTTTTAGTATGGTGTGCAACTCTAAGCGTAGCCTAAGCTATTTTTATTACATAGATTAATTTCATTGTCCTCAGAGGAGGATGTCTTGTGCTGTCCAGAAAATGAATTTAAGGATGGAGAGCTATGTCATTTACACTCACCGGTCACTTCATTAGGTACTTTTCAACTGCTCGTTAACGCAAATACCTAATCAGCCAATCACGTGGAAGCAACTCAATGCATTTAGGCATGTAGACATGGTCAAGACTATATGCTGAAGTTCAAACCAAGCATCAGAATGGGGAAGAAAGGTGATTTAAGTGACTTTGAATGTGGCATGGTGGTTGGTGCCAGACGGGCTGGTTTGAGTATTTCAGAAAGTGCTGATTTACTGGGATCTTCCAGCACTTCCATCTCTAGGGTTTACAGAGAATAGTCAGAAAATGAGAAAATATCCAGTGAGAGGAAGTTCTCTGGGTGAAAATGCCTTGTTGAGGTCAGAGGTCAGAGGAGAATGGCCAGACTGGTTCAGGCTGATAGAAAGGCAACAGTAACTCAAATAACCACTAAGTAAGCAGAAGAGCATCTCTGAACCCACAACACGTGGAACCTTGAAGCAGATGGCCTACAGCAGCAGGAGACCACACCAGGTGTCACTCCTATCAGCTAACAACAGGAAACTGAGGCTACAATTTGCACGGGCCCACCAAAATTGGACAATAGAAGATTGGAAAAACGTTGCCTGGTCTGATGAAGTCCCGATTTCTGCTGCGACATTCAGATGGTAGGGTCAGAATTTGGCGTAAACAACATGAAAGCATGGATCCGAGCCGACAAATCTGCATCAACTGTGTGATGCTATAATGTCAATATGGACCAACATCTCTGAGGAATGTTTCCAGCACCTTGTTGAATGTATGCCACGAAGAATTAAGGCAGTTCTGAAGGCAAAAGGGGGTCCAACCCGGTACTAGCAAGGTGTACCTAATGAAGTGTCCAGTGAGAGTATATTATTCATATCTATTCCAGTATTCCCCAGTGCACGCTCACCTCCTTCTTTGGTAATGAATATATTTTGCTGAGAGAGATTGCAACAAGATGAGTCACACTAAGCCAAAAGTAAATACAGTCCTTGTATCATTACTCAACCTCTTAAAGCCTGCAACTGTTACTGCAAATGAATTTACACAGGTAAACCATACAGGTAAACCATACAGGTAAACCATACAGGTAAACCTCACAGGTAAACCATACAGGTAAACCACACAGGTAAACCACACAGGTAAACCACACAGGTAAACCACACAGGTAAACCATACAGGTAAACCACACAGCTAAACCACACAGGTAAACCACACAGGTAAACCATACAGGTAAACCATACAGAAGAACCACGTTCTACCTTATCAAACTGTAAGGTATCAATGACATAAGAATAACCATATTTTATATTATCATATATCAAAAGCATAATTCTATCAACAAAGATCGAAATGGCTTGGCTTTACTACTGGAATCAAATCAAATCAAATGAAATGTGTCACATGCGCCGAATACAACAGGTGTAGACCTTACAGTGAAATGCTGACCTACAAGCCCTTAACCAACAATACAACAGGTGTAGACCTTACAGTGAAATGCTTACGAACAAGCCCTTAACCAACAATACAACAGGTGTAGACCTTACAGTGAAATGCTGACCTACAAGCCCTTAACCAACAATACAACAGGTGTAGACCTTACAGTGAAATGCTTACTAACAAGCCCTTAACCAACAATACAACAGGTGTAGACCTTACAGTGAAATGCTGACCTACAAGCCCTTAACCAACAATACAACAGGTGTAGACCTTACAGTGAAATGCTTACTAACAAGCCCTTAACCAACAATACAACAGGTGTAGACCTTACAGTGAAATGCTGACCTACAAGCCCTTAACCAACAATACAACAGGTGTAGACCTTACAGTGAAATGCTGACCTACAAGCCCTTAACCAACAATACAACAGGTGTAGACCTTACAGTGAAATGCTTACTAACAAGCCCTTAACCAACAATACAACAGGTGTAGACCTTACAGTGAAATGCTGACCTACAAGTAATCAACAATACTTTAAAAAATGGCTTTATACAGGGGAAGTTAATGTGAGGGACACCTGTTAGTCGAGGTAACTGAGGTAATATGTACATGTAGGTAGAGTTAAAGTTATTATGCATAGATAATAAACAGAGAGTAGCAGCATTGTAGAAAAGGGGTCTGGTGGCCCTTTGATTAGCTGTTCAGGAGTCTTGTGGCTTGGAGGTAGAAGCTGCTAAGAAGCCTTTTGGACCTTGACTTGGCGCTCCGGTATTGCTTGCCGTGCGCTAGCAGAGAGAACAGTCTATGACTGGGGTGACTGGAGTCTTTTGACTATTTTTAGGGCCTGGTGTAGAGGTCTTGGATGTTGTGTATTGATGTGACGTCATCAACGCGATCACGTACAAAGTGGAGAGTAAAATGGTTGGCAAGTTAAATCTGGTGTCTGTGTGGTTCGATCCGAAATAACTAGAAAGGTTATAACAGATGTCAGGAAGCTTGGCCCCAGTGAGGTACCGGGCCGTACGCACTAGCCTCTGTAGTGCCTTGTGCTCACGATGGTGCAACATTAACAGTACATGTTGGCACAGAACTGCACTGCTGGAGCTAGAAACACAAGTATTTCGCTACACCCGCAATAACATCTGCTAAACACGTGTATGTGACCAATACAATTTTATTTTATTTGGATGGGAAATTACTGGAAGCAGACACCCCTCTCCCAGAGGTCCTATTTGGGGTTACCACATGTCCCGGATTGTGCGGGACAACCCCGTATTTTGTCCCTTTGACCCGAAAACAACCAACCTGTCTCTTGCGGTTACGTTTCGCGTATGAAAACATATACTGTATATAATAAGGATGTGGTAGTTTCTCATTGAACATATTTGCTGCTACTTCAATCCCGTTTGAGAAGTCTCCCTTCCTAACTGTTTTACATTCCCTGAGACAAAACAGAAATGCCCAGATATTCCCTGATTTTCATAAAACTGCCACACGTGTGGTCTCGTACCTGCGTCAACAACAGAGTAGACTAGTTGCGCTACAATGGCTCGTTCGGTGCAGCGGCTGTAGGCTGGTGCTGCAGCTTTCACAATGGTGCTTGTTTAGTAAACTTAGATCAAAGCTAAATCAGTGTCTTGGAAGTTCACATAATGATTAATTAGTATTCTACATACATAACCAAATATTAGCATAATATAACGTTGCTGTTACATCAAAAACACCACCTAATTTCTTATGAGATTTTAGGATGGTTAGCCGAATAGTAAAAAAAAACGAATCACAAAGGATCTATAGTTGTTTAATACCAGCTTTTCTAATTCGCTCAAGAAACAGTAATTCAAGAAGATCGAAATGCATATTCCCATGAATGTGATTGAGATTAAATGATTGGCATGCAGTTGCAGTTCGGACATTTCACCAGTAGCTGTGCGTGGGTAAAATCACTAGGGAAGCCAAACTGTCCTGGACTAAACCCAATTCGTTTCTATGGGAATTATATGCAGACCTAAACTTGTCGTTGTTAGGACGGAGACATGGGCATCTCCTCATAATAGTTTCACCAAAATTATATAATTAATCCTGTCTAAATAAAGTCATTCAAAATACTTCACCAGGGAGCATGACTTAGCCACATAGGATAATTATCTTATTTTTCTAAAATAATGTACCTGTGGATTGTTTCAAATCACAAGAGTGTTTGGGAAGCCCGCAATTTGGGTAGTGCGCGTGGCAATAGGTCTAGCTGATTGAATTGCAGCTGTCAGTGAAAGCGTGTAAACTACGTGTGAAGATCATGTGACTTGAGGATATTTTTAAATGTTGCATAAAGAAGAAGCGGTGGGGTGAGTGGCGAAGATATGGTGCACGTGTAACTGGTGTGAAAAGGCTAGATAGTTAGCGGTGCGCGCTAGTAGCGGTTCAATCGGTGACGTCGCGCGCTCTGAGACCTTGAAGTAGTTGTTCCCCTTGCTCTGCAAGGGCCGCGGGCTGCTTTTGTGGAGCGATGAGTAACGATGTGGACAGACGGTCCCTGGTTCGAGCCCAGGGAGGGACGGAAGCAAGTCTGTGCCAATTTCGGGTTTATGATTGTCTTAACTCACCACGTACAACACTAATAAGCTGAGCTTCTCAGTCATTTTTCATCGTCTCACACAAGTCAACAAAGTCTGCCTCGGTGTGAAAGTTCAAAATATCTCATATGTCCAGTGGAAACGTGAACGTCATAATTAAACAGTTGTCTGTACTGAGCTCACTGGTCCAGGAGGGCCCGGCTAATTGATACATTGATGCAAGTTCCCTAGCTACAGCTTCAGGCACTTAACCCTAGTTTGCTCCAGGGGCTGACCCTGTAGGTAGGCTGCCATTGTAAATAAGAACTTGTTCTTAACTGACTTGCCTAGTTAAATAAAAAAAATAGCAATAGCTCAAGTCAAAACCGACAGACAGGCGGAGTAGAGAGATAAATGTGGAACCGTAATTTTCATCAGGATATTTTCTGTTTTTATTTGTCGTCTTTAGGCCTATGTATTTTACTTAGTTGACTATGGAAGTCATAGATCTAATGCTGCATTGGCCAATAGGCTATCTCTGTTCTATGCTCTCATTTCTTTAGCCGCCAATGGGTGGAGAAGCAGGGTTCAATGTGGGCGGAGTCAAACGGGGAGAGGGTCAATGTGGGCGGAATCAAACGGGTGTATCATACATCATTTCCCATTCGGTGCATTATACAGATGGAAACAGAACCATAGAGTGTGTGTGTGTGACTGTTAAACCTCAGCCAAACGTTTGACTCCGCCCACATTGAGCCCCGCCCCCGAAATGCACACTGCAGTCTGGGATACTTGAATGGGTCACAGAATATTAGTGTCCATATGGCAGAGGCTAGTGTTTTTGCCATAGTTGATTTGTACTTCAAATTTGTATGATTAACCACATGACAATGATTTTGAGAAATGACAATGTTACTATTGAAATTAAATTGTTCCACGAAAATGCGTATACATTTTTTAAAATCATAACTGGCAAACAGATCGGTAGAAATTGTAAATTACAAGCTTCCTCAAAATGTAAACTCACGAGCTGCCCATTGGTCTTTGCTATTACACCCATTTAAAAAATGCCTAAACGCAAGCGCATGCACTCAAGGTCCCGTGAAAAAACTTGCCCGCCTATGGAAATCAAAGGCCCGTCCAACTGATTCGTTCTGCCGCCGGCTCTGGAACCTTATAGTCCCAAGGCCTCGTTTTGTCAGACTTTGCTAATACTAAACCCTTCTCTCTGGAATAACAAAAGTATCCAGAGAAACAATAATTGGCAAATAGGCTAAGAATTAAATGTTCTGTCAAACAGTTGTTTCCTAACTCGGTTTGTTTTGTGTATATCTCTACTCTTAAATCACTCATCTAACCATCTTTACTCTTTAGAGATTTGAGAGTCACAGATGGTGGTTGACCCTTCTGAAATGTTTACTTTTCGCTGAGAGAGGAGATGAGCGAGAAAGAGAGAGAGAGTTGGTCGTCTGTAATGTTTTATAGGTGTCTGGGTCTTTCAAACATCAGGTCAAAAATATGTGAGCTGATCTTATGTTCATTTCTACTGAAGGGATGGTTGAAGGCTGACACACACACACACACACACACTTTCTTTCTCTCTCTCTCTCTCGCTCTCTCTCTCTCTCTCTCGTAAGCAAACACACTATATCATGGAGAGAATTGCTGCCGTCATCTACCCTTAGAGAGATTAACATCTTCATGAATTAGTCCTAAACAAGCACCTACAGTAGTAACACAGTCAATGAGAGTGAACACACATCTCCCTCTTGGCATGGCAAACAAGAAACCAATATACTTTACTTTCATAAAATGATGATGAGACCCATTCATTTTGCCTCCTCTGTATGCTAATGAGGACGATGAAGGTGAGGGTATTGTCTTCCTGTATTGAGATTCTATAACCTTCATAGCTGAAACCATGACATATTTCCTATGGCTGATAGCTGTTCCTGCCATACTGCCGAGTAATCCCACAATCTAGATGCAGAAGAATCGTAGACATATGTGCCTTGTCTTCCATCTAGGATGACCCCTTAAAAATACCCAATGGGAGTCTTTGTCCCAAAGGCGGGAAGGCAGGCGAAAAGCTGAAGTCCAAAATGAGCCCATAGAAACGCATTGGGTTTATTTTGGCGAGTGAAACCTCTTGCTTCGCCTCTTCCTACAGAACAAACCTATTTTATAAATTAGAATCTTTTGATAAAACATGGGACATGATTGTTTGGTTACAGGACGTGGGACAAAGGGCCAAAATGTGGGACTGTCCCGCCCCAACCGGGACATGTGGTCACCATACCTTCATTGTCATATGAGGAGGGTCTGGCTGGCTAGCAGAGTTGGCTAGCTATAACATTTAGCTTTCCTGTCCCCGCTTCAATCTGGTAGAACACACACACACACACACTCTCTCCAAATGTAGGAGATACATTTCTGTTAGAGGTGTATGTGCATGTGTGTGAAAGAGAGAGGGAAAGAGAGAGAGAGAACGAGAGAAAGTGTGAATGAACATGTAGTCCCTGTCGCCCTATAAAGTTTATATTTACACCAAACAAGCTATTTTTTAGGAGTTGTGACCATATTAGAAGCATCACGTTACTTGATCTGCACTGAGGAAATGTGCTGGAGGGAGAATGCCTAACACTCTGCCAGTAAAGAGAGAAGCCTCCCATCCGAAACACATCTCCTGCCTGGAAAGGTGAATTGGAAATGTCCATCCCTAGTCAAATGGTTAGGAGTGTTTCCTAACGTTGTGACCTAGGCAGGTCGTTATTCTTTGTCAGGGACAACTCCTGAACCTAGAGCCAGAGAAGAAAGTACTGAACACCTCCCTAAACCTACATCTTCCCAGGGAGGAAACCTTACCCCACCTCAGCCTGTGTGTCAGTCCGGGTGAAGGATGGACCAGTCTCTGATGAGATGATCTGGAGAGGAGAGGTAGAGGGAGGTTTGAGACTCAGGCTGTCCATCCTAGAGGGTATTGTGTTACGGTACTAGGGGTATGAAGGCCAAGGCTTGTGCATAAATGACTGGGATTAAGATTTCTGGCCAAATCTTAGGGGAAGGTCTGGACTAAAGAAGTCTGCATAAGAGACTTTCTGGATCTGGTTAGCTATTAGGTAACATTCCATTCTCAGAGGCCAACTAGATTGTGTCTACATCATCATGTTGATGTGAAATCAGCAAATCAATAAGGATACAATTACAGAGGGTTTAATCCAAAACACAGGCTTCTGTTTATTGGACATGACACGCTACTTGAACAGGTGAGGATATTTACAGAGATGTAAACAGTCAGTACCTGCAACACTGAGGGAGCACAGTGTGGCACACACACTCATTACAGCAGACGCACGCACGCACGCACGCACGCACGCACGCACGCAACATGCACACACACAGTGAAGTAGCAGTATAAACAGAATGGACAGTCTGCAAACAGAGTACAACAAGCCCCTTTGGTCAGCTACTTCAGACTAGTGGCAATATGTTAATTACAAGTTACCATTCATAGTTCAAATCAAAAACAGAACACCTACTGTAAGAACAGTACAGGCAAATAGAAGTAGACCTACAAGGGGCTTTTTTGACCTACAACATTATTTGATCTGTCAGTGATAAACTGGTACGCACTCCTGTTGTAGACTTTTTTTTTTTTTTACAGTCAGTCAATGGCATGGAAAAGGAATGAGGCCAATCTTGTTTCTCTTGGTAACATAGATCATAATAACCTGTACATAAATGTATCATATTTCACTGGATTCATGTTAATTCCTTTTCATTATAAACCAAAACACATAAATGAAAGCCAGTTAAAAGCAGCTCAGAAGCATGACAACATGTCACATGCAAGACAATCAAAGCAAAATGAAAATGAACCAAACTATTCTTTAAAAGACAAGTGCAAATGCTGCAACATCCTTAATGCTTTTGCCTCATTTCCCCTCTTCATCAAGAATAAACAAAACAGAGGGGGCAAAAAAACAGGAAATGCTGGGGGAAATAACTGACTGCATATTGTGGTGTCAAGAGGCCTATTAAAAACTAAGAGACGTGTCGTCAGAGGTTCCTGCACAGCAGGAGGTAACACTGAGTGGAAGACCAAGGCCTGTCTAGTAAACTGCCCTCCTCCCTCCCTCCCTTCTTTAACCTTCTCATTTTCCTCTCCTCCACCCCAGGTGCAAAAGGTAATAGCTTTGACTATAGGAAACATGTACATATTAATCTCTCTACCTACCTTTCCTTTGCTCCAACCCTGTCTCATGCTCCCTCCCTCCTCTGGCACAGTGTCTGATTCCATCCACATCAACAGTGTGTTGCCAGGCAGGTGTCCTGTCAACACTTCCTGCTGCACCACTTTAACAGCCACTACTGATCCCAGACCAGTGACAAGGGCAGAGCCCATGTAGCTCAGAGGAGCTACTCACTCTGATCCCAGACCAGTGACAAGGTCAGAGCCCATGTAGCTCAGAGGAGCTACTCACTCTGATCCCAGACCAGTCACAGGGCAGAGCCCATGTAGCTCAGAGGAGCTACTCACTCTGATCCCAGACCAGTGACAAGGGCAGAGCCCATGTAGCTCAGAGGAACTACTCACTCTGATCCCAGACCAGTCACAGGGCAGAGCCCATGTAGCTCAGATGAGCTACTCACTCTGATCCCAGACCAGTCACAGGGCAGAGCCCATGTAGCTCAGAGGAGCTACTCACTCTGATCCCAGACCAGTCACAGGGCAGAGCCCATGTAGCTCAGAGGAGCTACTCATTCAGAGGCCAGGCACTAGCTATAAATCAGCCCATACAATGTAGAGCGAGGCCTATAGGATACATTAGACTAGTGTAAGTCTAATACAAAGCTATTGTATAATTATTTTAAACTAATAAAAATTAGCACACATTCCTTTTGTACAACAACTCTGTTTTCTAGTGATCCCCTACAAGCTTCTCGAAATATCTATTATGAATCATTTAATCCGAAAATGTTATTTGCCTATTTACGCCGTTTCGGATAGTATGCAGAAATCCCTGATATCACAACATCATACAGTATCAAGGACAATGTAGTTGATAGACCAGTAACTCAGGGCAGTTAACAGCTGACATGGACGTTCCTCAGGCCATTTCCATAAACACTGAAGCAAATTCCATTTGAAGTAGAATTGGACAAGAAACGACGCATGGATAAAACATTGTTGATCCACAAATTTCAATTCCAGAGAAATTTGAACCCCCCCAAAAAAACTAAGCCAATTTGATCCTTGATCAAGAGCTACTATAGCATTTCCCCTGTATACTATTTCACTGCAGTGAATAACTAGATAGATCTTCCCCAGTAGGAAGGAAGGGCTAAGCACAGATAGAAAGTCCACAGTAGGTTTGAAAATAGTAAGATTGCAGTCCCTAATATAAAATATTCACCATGTTACACATACAGTATAGTATAATTACAGTGACAACATGTTATATAGCTGAAGTACTTATAGTATGTTGCAAAATACATACAAGTATTTTGAGGCTGTCTGCACTCTTTTCATAAAAATGTCAATGCAGGAGAAATGGCACTAGCTTTCGCCCTACGGGAGGATTTGGATCTGGTATTCAACAAAACGACAGCCCTTCTTTCTGCTTCCATGGTGAGTGACATCAGCTTCTAAAATAAGGTGTCAAACCCTCCCAAAGTCACAGTCTAAGGTCGTTGTGGGAAGTCCAAGACGTGTGCCAGGTTACACAGAGCGAGCGATTACATCGTTAGCCTGGTTAAACCTGACCGACCTCGGTCCTTACCATTGTCGTTCAACCAGGTGCTAACGTTGTAACAATCTACGGCTCAAACGCAGACTGCCTGTCACCCATAGAGAAGGTCGCCGCCCAGTGGATGGAGGAGTGTATTACTACTAAAAGGGAAAATAAACTACAGTGGTCACTGAGGCACTTGATTGTAACCGTATACGCAATAGCAACAAAATGCGACGCAGAGCCAATAAATCAGGTCAGCATGCCTTGGATCACACAGAGAAGGCAGTAACATTCAGGATCAGAACAAAAAAATAAAATAAAACTAGGCTACAAACTCAGTCAGCCCCTCGGCCTTCACTCCCCACGCATATATAAAAAAAAAAAAGGATGCACAATTTAGCATGCACAGTTAGCATGTCACCGTTATTATACACCTTGTGATACAGAGACAAACTAGCTGTTGTACTGTGACCTCCACATACAGACTAACGCATGCGCATAGACTCGTATAGAGTCCTCTACAACGCTACTGTGGCAAGATCGCCACGTGATTTCAGTGTGGTCCTATTAGAAGACAAACTGAGAAAAGCTATCGGTTCAACCGAATCAAAAGAAAACATGATTAAATACTTAATATTACAGTGATGACGACAGGAGTAGAAATTAGCAAACAAGAATGAGGTAGAGACATGGATTAGCCACTTGAGAAACTGAAAGAGGAGAGACAGTGAGGGAGAGTGAGTGAGAAAGATGATTAGCGTTATGAGAGAAAAGGAAATAGAGAGAGAAAGAGAGAGACAAACAGACAAGAGAGAGACCAGTCTCTTGCTGATCTTAGTTGAGCTCATTCCTGCAGAGTAAGGAGAGCAGGACGTAGAGTGAATTGGTCATCTGGCTAGCTGGCCTCTCTTTCGCCTCACATCCGCATACGGTGTCGGGGGTCCGCGAGGGGCGGCTCGGAGTCGTCCATGGGCAGGACCAGGCGGGTGCCCCTCATCACCAGCTCGTGGTCACCGTACGTCAGCTCGCGGTCCAGGTCGTCAGCGGAGATGACGGCGGAGGTGGTGCCCGCCGGCCCGCCGCTGGTGTGGGCGCCGCTGGCATCCGTGCTCACCGTGATGTCACCGTAGGTCAGGCTGATGTCCCCGTCCGTCAGGATGAGGTCCGAGTCGTCGTCCTTCAGCTGGCACTCGTTCTGGTGGCAGGAAAGAGAGAGAGAAAGGGTTAGGAATAGGTAATCACTGGTTTTAACTGATCAAATACTCCTGTTATAACTGAGATAATGCTTTAGCTTTTATGAAATCAGCAACTCTTCATTTACATCTAACAGTTTCGCAGGGTTAATATGGACATGGTTTGCGGGGACTGACCTCATAGGCCTGTGGGCTGGTGAGACATCTGGCCAGTGGTCCACAGCAGGCAGGCATGGTGACGGTGAGTGGGGGGCCGCTGTGGGTCAGGATGGGCTTCAGGTAGCTGGAGAGGGGTTAGAGTCAAGGCCTCAACTGTGTCACAGAGAATCAAAACAAACTGCTCAAATACGTAATGGATATTTACTATAGGTGAACCATCCTCCTCTTCCTCAATACACCAGCCTTCACCGCTGTAGGCTAATATGTCATTGCAGTAATTGCACACATATACAGTGCATTTATACAGTATTCAGACCCATGGGACTTTTTCTACAGCCTTATTCTAAAACTGAAACAATGTTCTACACACAATACCCCATACTGACAAAGCAAAAACAGGTTTTTAGACATTTCTGTACATTTACTAAAAATTAAAAAACGGAAATATTACATTTACATAAGTATTCAGACCCTTTACTCAGTACTTTGTTGAAGCACCTTTGGAAGTGATTACAGCCTCAAATATTATTGGGTATGACACTACAAGTTTGGCACACCTGTATTTGGGGAGTTCCTCCCATTCTTTTCTGCAGATCCTCTCAAGCTCTGTCAGGTTGGATGTGGTGCGTCGCTGCACAGCTATTTTCAGTCTGGACTCTGGCTGGGCCACTCAAGGACATTCAGAGACTTGTCCCGAAGCCACTCCTGCGTTGTCTTGGCTCTGTGCTTAGGGTCGTTGAGTCTGAGGTCTTCAGCACTCTGGATCAGGTTCAAAGGTAACCTCAGGTTCAAAGGTTACCTCTGATCCTCTGTACTTTGCTCTATTCATCTTTCCCTCGATCCTGACTAGTCTCCCAGTCCCTGCCGCTGAAAAACATTCCCACAGCAGGATGCTGCCACCACTAGAGTTGCAAAGGATCGGAAACTTTCCGGTAGTGGATGGAATCAGTTAAAGCCCTGGAATTTTGATTTAACTCATCAAAAAAGTTAGCTTATAACAGTGAACACTGTCTGAGCCAAGGACTACATGCTTTCTGGTACGTTTTCATTACAATACTGGGTGGGGTGAATATATTTTATATGACATACATGATTTTTTGTTAACTAGTAAATAGTTGCCTACAGCAAAGTGTGTTTAAATAATTTCTGCTAGTTAGTTTTTGCTACCATGTGGGTTTTAGCTTGCTTGAGCCTGCTAACTGAGGAGTGTTAATTCACCTGTTTCCATATGTTTCATTTAAAAACATTTATCTTGTTTAATCTAACTGCTTAACTATTTATCTGTACATGGAATTGTATTTGGGTTCTCGTCACAATTTTTTTTCTAATCTTTACAGGAAAATGCCATGGGCATCATCACTATCTGATGTGTGAAGACATTTCACTGCAGCTAATGTAGAAGGAAAAGCTGTGTACATTTGCAAATACTGTGCCAAATCATATGTGAAGAATGAACCATCTGGCCAAGTGCATAAGTTCAACAGCTCATGGTCCTCCTGGAATCAGAAGTTTTTAAGACTCAATGGAGGAACGTAGTCAGAAAAATGATGATGAATGTCTTGCTCGAGCTGTGTATGCAACTGGTTCACCTCTGATGCTCACAGGCAATGTTTATTGGAAGAGAATTTTGAATGTTCTTTGCCCAGCATACACCCCTGTTGAACTCTCTGGATGCAGAGTTCAACAGAGTTCAAGTAAATCATAGAGAAAGCAGACTGTATTGCAATCATCTCTGATGGGTGGTCGAATGTTCGTGGGCAAGGAATAATTAACTACATCATCTCCACCCCTCAACCAGTATTCTACAAGAGCACAGACACAAGGGACAACAGACACACTGGTCTCTACATTGCAGATGAACTGATGGCAGTCATCAATGACCTTGGACCACAGAAGGTATTTGCACTGGTGACAGACAATGCTGCGAACATGAAGGCGGCTTGGTCTAAAGTGGAGGAGTCCTACCCTCACATTACACCCATTGGCTGTGCTGCTCATGCATTGAATCTGCTCCTCAAGGACATCATGGCACTGAAAACAATGGATACACTCTACAAGAGAGCCAGGGAAATGGTTAGGTATGTGAAGGGTCATCAAGTTATAGCAGCAATCAACTTCAACTAGCAAAGTGAGAAGAATAAGAGCACCACATTGAAGCTGCCCAGCAACACTCGCTGGTGTGGTGTTGTCATCATGTTTGACAGTCTCCTAGAGGGGAAGGAGTCTCTCCAAGAAATGGCCATATCACAGTCTGCCTCCGATATGGACAGCCCCATCAAGAGGATCCTCCTGGATGATGTATTTTGGGAGAGAGTGGTAAGCAGCCTGAAACTCCTGAAACCTATAGCAGTAGCCATTGCACAGAATGAGGGAGACAATGCCATCCTGTCTGATGTTCAGACTCTGCTTGAAGATGTAAGAAGAAATCCGTACTGCCCTGCCCACTTCACTGTTGCTCCAAGCAGAGGAAACTGCAGTTCTGAAATACATCAAAAAGCATGAAGACTTCTGCCTGAAGCACATACACACCACAGTGTTCATGTTGGACCCCAAGTATGCTGGCAAGAGCATCCTGTCTGGTGCAGAGATCAACAAGGCCTATGGTGTTATCACTACTGTGTCTCACCATCTTGGCCTGGATGAGGGCAAGGTTCTTGGCAGTCTGGCGAAGTAGACTTCCAAGCAAGGGCTTTGGGATGGAGATGCAATATGGCAGTCGTGCCAACATCTCATCAGCCACCTGGTGGAAGGGACTTTGTGGATCTGAGGTTCTTTCCCTTTTTGCATCCATCATCCTCCAAATCCCACCAACATCAGTCGCCTCAAACTTTTTAAACCTGACAACGAACCATCCTCAACAAGGTTGAAAAGTGACAGTGAAGATGAGGCCTCAGAGTCTGTTAATTCCCATATTTTCCTGTTAATTCCCACGGAAAGTTTCCACCTCTGAATATTCCCCAAAACGTGCCACCCTAGCCCCCACCATGGTGCCAGGTTTCCTCCAAACGTGGCGCTTTGCATTTAGGTTTCATCAGACCAGAACGTCTTGTTTCTCATGGTCAGAGACCTTTAGGTGCCTTTTGGATAACTTCAAGCGGGCTGTCATGTGCCTTTTACTGAGGAGTGGCTTCCATCTGGCCACTCTACCATAAAGGCCTGATTGTTGGAGTGCTGCAGAGATGGTTGTCATTCTGCAAGGTTCTCCCATCACCACAGAGAAACCCTGGAGCTTTGTCAGAGTGACCATCGGGTTCTTGGTCACCTCCCTGACCCTTCTCCCCCAATTTCTCAGTTTGGTCACTGTGTTTTTTGGGGACCTTCAATGCTGCAGAAATGTTTTGGTACCCTTCCCCAGATCTGTGCCTCGACACAATTCTGTCTGGGAGATCTACGGACAATTCATTCGACCTCATGGCTTGGTTTTTGCTCTGACATGCACTGAACTGTGGGACCTTATATAGACAGGTATTTGCCTTTCAAATCATGTCAAATCAATTGAATTTACCACAGGTGGACTCCAATCAAGTTGTAGAAACATCTCAAGGATGATCAATGGAAACAGGAAGCACCTGAGCTCAATTTTCAAGTCCCATAGCAAAGGGTTTGAATACTTATGTTAAGGTATTTCTGTTTTTTTATTTTTAATACATTTGCAAAAATGTCTAAAAACATGTTTTCGCTTTGTCATTATGGGGTATTGTGTGTAGAGGAAAATCCATTTTAGAATAAGGCTGTAACGTAACAACATTTTGAAAACGTCAAGGGGTCTTTCTGAATGCACTGTATACATGATCAGTTTGGTTCTCGCAGGACCAATCATGGTTTATGCTCATGCCTTAATATACTGGATAGAGAACATAAAAGCTTTCTCTGTGAAATGAATCTGTCACTGGAGAACCATCTGCTGGATGCTGATGGGAGTGACACCAAAGGATACTTGTGGTCAAAGTTGTACCAGATCCTGAAGAGCCAGGCACTCTCATGTTTGGTGCTCCTCCGTTCTGATCCCTCTGTAATGCTCACCTGAGGAGACAGTCACAGAAAATACCGATACAGAAATCCACTTAAAACAACACTACATTAAATCAGATGATTACAGCATTCAAATCAAATAACTCAATCTTCATAGGCTTAATACTCACGGAGTTATCTGCGTCTGAATCTACACCCACACTGTTAGAAATGCAGAAACACATTCTAAATTAGTCTACCAGATCACAGTGGTCACAGACGATCATATTGAAACTTGACAGCCAACTGTGCTCAGTTAAAATAAAAACACCAAAACAACAAAAGGTTCAGTTTGAAGGCAAAAACAAATGAACGACATACACCAACAACCCCAAACGTTGACCTTTGACCCCCACAGTGGACCTACCGTATGTGCTGGCAGGAAAGCATCTGAGTGGTGCCGCCTCCACAGACCCATACAGTGAAGAAGACGATGAGAAGGGTGGTTGTGAACATCATCTGACGTGCGTACGTAGCAGTGTCCCGGATGGAGAGGGCAAAGGTCATCGCCCCACGCAACCCTAGGGAGGACAAGGAGGGGTTTGAATGCTGTATGTGTGTGTGCAAGCGACAAGCAGTGCGTTTGTTGTGTGTCTCCACAAGTCATATCACTTAAAATAGCTTTTTGTTTGATAACGTCGCTGGTGTGGGAACATTTCCAATTATAGTCATCACATGACAATCAGTTACATAGTGGTCAATTCAACAACATGTTCTGGTAGGACTATATTTAATGATAATATACTGTATAATCAAACTGACTATCCTGGCATTGCAAGTGCCTTGCTCTACCAACTGAGCTTCAGAAGACTAAGGATGTAATGTCAAAAAGTGGCCAAAATAAGGTTATTTAATCTAGTGATAAAAAAAACCCATGAAAAACAGTTGCGCCAGATCTCTGTCTGGCCACAAAGGCTGTGTTTACACAGGCAGCCCAATTCCAATCTTTATTTTTTTATATTTGTTTTACTAATTGGTCTTTTGAGCCCTGTTGCCAATAATTGGGCAAAAGACCAGAATTGGGCGTCCTGTGTAAATGCATTACCTGCAAACATCATCATGTGTTGGAAGTTGGAGCTGATCTTGTTCCTGCGTCCAAGGTTGAGCAGGAAGGACAGAGGGTAGATGTTGGCTGCTCTGCCCAGGAACACAGCCAGCTGGGAGGGATCATTGTCAAGGAGAGGTCCATAGAGGGTAAAGAAACCTATCAGTCTCCTGAAAAAACATTTCAGTCTAGTGCCTTCCCAGCATCACCAACAACATTCTGTACATAGATGCCCGGTAATGCTACTTACTCTAAGCTGTTATGACTACAGTGGTTAATAACAGTTAAATAATGCCCAGTTTCTCATTGCTTACGCCATCCCACCCAGTCTTACAGTTGAACCCCTTTACACTACTCAGCAGGGTTGCCTGCTGTACTCCCATCATCTCCTTGTATTATGAGTGAGGATACAAAAGCGCCCACGATGAAGGTGGGGTTGAAGATGTGGTTCTGGAAGGTGAACAGGGCCAGACCCATGTAGGAGAAGATGAAATTCTCTGCCAGGAAGTTCAGCAGCTCAAACAACTACAGGACAACACAAAAACAACCTTTCAGGGACACTGTCAATATTTTAAGCAGATGACATTGCTGCCCAGAGTAGCTTATAGTAAATAAATACGATGGTAAATGTTGTCCTCACCTGTTTGGTCCTGTCCTGGGATTCAGGAGACAGGTTGTTGAAGGTGTAGTGAGCCTGAGTGATCCCACAGAACAGCACCGCCACAACACCTGCAGACGCCAGACACACATCATGATTAACCATAATAAGCTGGGTCATGAAAAATAACCGGTGGGGGTTGGACCACGACCCGTGTGTAGCAATGCAGTAAAATGAGGGTTACCTGTGAAGCCACAGGCCTCAGCCATTAAGAAGGTGCTCCAGGACATGAGGAAGAAGAGAGCCGTCTCCAGTAGCTGGAAGTCCCTCAGCTTAGTGAACTTAGTGACGTGAGGAGAACGGTAAAGGAGAAAAAACATCATGAAACTACACAACTCACCAACACTGACAGAACAGCTTAGACTCTAGAGCATTGAGGTCAACATACAGCAACTAGCAAGTTGACAATACCAAAACAGGTTTTACATTTTAGTAATTTAGCGGACGCTCTTATTCAGTGACTTACAAGAGCAATCAGTGACTTGCTCAAGGGCACTTCGATAAGACTTTTTCCCCTCGTCGGCTCGGGGATTCAAACCAGCGACTTTTCGGTTACTAGCCCAACGCTCTTAACCGCTAGGCTAAGAATCTACTTCATACACTTTAACACAATAACAAGATCCCTTCTCTCTGTTTGTAACCTTGCTGTTATTGTAATATTAATACCTGTATTACTAGACACTCAAATCACACAAAGGAAGTACATCATTGAGTAAAGGATATGAGTGCCGTCATGACCCCGGTGGCCACTCCCAGGGCGAAGGATCCACTGAAGACCCCCAGGAACACCCCGAAGGACTTCAACATGGCCATCACCTCAAAGGTGTGACTGTTATCTCCCTCTGGCTGGTAAGCCACGATGGACCTGGTACACACAGACACAGTCACACACAGTCACACACAGTCAAGGTGCACAATTACAGAGTAGCTCAAGCTGCCTATGTGGATGGATGAAGTGTTAAGAGTGTGGAAATGGGAATGAAATACCGGTATGCACTGTGAACCATAGATCATTAGTACGGTTAGACCTAGAGGTGGTTTACAAAATGTGCTTCCATCCTGAGAAGGTTGAACGTCTTGAAAGGTACCCATTGATATCAGAACTAAGGTATGGTGTACCAGGTATATTCCCACAGACCAGGGGGAGGCTTTTATCCAATGACTGATGGTCCTAGTGATCCAACACCACTGTATAGTGCTAGTGCTAACATTAGCATGCCCAGTCGGATTGAAGTGCAGATGATATTGTGTAACTTCCAATTCTTTATAGTTATTGTATAATTTCCAATTCTTTATAGCTCTCTGAATATATTCAGCTTTGTCAGAGACAAGATATCTTTGTCCTCAGCAGATAAGGGTAGGGTGTAGGCAATCTCCTACCACTCAGCAGGTTGACCGTTGACCAGAGGGATGTCACCAGAGTCAGGAGACTCCCCCAGGGGTAAAGGCTTCCTGTGTACCTCCCATTTTTCTGACTTACAACTAGACACGTATTCTGTGCCAATGTTATCTCCAAAATACAGAGAAAACAAGAAATAGCATCAGGAGTTTTGAGACCAGGTTGGAGGAAAATAGAATGGGTGGAGCTGTGATAACTGTCTTATGAATAAACATTTCAAAACTTGTACATAAGCCATAAACTTAGAGATGTACGGGAGTGGTTCCTGCAGGTCACTCGGCTTCGTTGTCTTTTTGCAATAAAGTCTATCTTGCTTCTACAAACTCCAGAGGTGCTTTTATTTTTTAGTAAGAGGAAGAGTTTTTTCCACTACAATGACTCTCTTAGGGAAATATATTGTGGCTTTGCTGTGTCAATATCTACAATGACTATCGTAGTTTCATATGGAAACCATTAAGAAATTATGAGATTATACTACAGTGTGTGCACATCAGTGGAGGCTGGTGGGAGGAGCTATAGGAGGATAGGCTGGAATGGAATGCATTGAATATGGTTTCCATACGTTTGATACCGTTCCATTCCAGCCATTACAATGAGCCCATCCTCCTCTAGCTTCTCCTACCAGCCTCCACTGGTGCACATATTTGTGTATAGACATCTGCTAGTAAGTACGCTACTGTATGCGAAGTGATACCATTCTCATAGTATCCATGTTCTACACCGGAGGGTTCTATGGGAGATCTAGCATCCCAGTCTTCAGGTATCTTTCAGTAATGACTGTGGCAGAAATACTTCAACAGCTTTCCATTCAGGTCAGACTGGAGGGACTATTAGGCATAGATTCTTTACTCATAAATATGGGGAACCACTTTAGAAAGATAAGCTGAAGCTTGGAATTAATGATTCCAGATAACATGGTTAAATCCAAATTCCTTATACAATTCTGGCTCATGCGGCAGGAAAATAAATCCATGTAAAACTTATCAAATAAGAGGGTTATTACTGTTCTTACCATTTCCTTAATTTAACACTTATCTATGCATAACAGGAACATGGCTGACAGAAAGTGAGAGTGAAAGAGCAATTTGACCGAGAACACATAGGGAGGAGGAGTATAAGGGTTAGAGCAGAGCAGCAGGACCATGCAAATTGAGGATGTAATAAAACTCCTGTCACCCAAACAGCAAATCACCAGGATTCTACACCAGAAGAACTGGCTTACATTTTGAATTGAGGCCTCAAGAGTTGACCTAATGCATACCTCAATATCTACAGAACAGATGCCATGAAATATGGGCTTCAGTACGCTAACTTTTAGGTTACGCAAACATCGGGCACACTTTTGATGTTGGAGTGAACTATCCCTTTAAGGGTTGTACTTGTGCTGCATATCTGCTATCTGGGGTGTAATGGCTGGTCATTTGCCGTGCATGTTCTGACAATGCAAAAAGAAGCCACTGCAAAAGCACTCTGAGCTAGCACACCCGTTCAGGGGAGTGTCTCGTGTCGCCGCCACGCCCTCTACCCACTGATTGGCTGATTGATTGGCTCCAGGGGCGTGCTGCACCCCCGCGCTGAGCCGACCATAATACATTAGAATTCTGAAAATAATCAGAGTTCCCGGCAGAGGAAGGTACTGGTTAGGGTTACCAAACGGTCAGTATAACACATTTCACAGTATTAATAATAGTACTTAATAGTATCTAAAACAGTACCAAAGCACAGCTGTTTGAAGATGAGGTTCATCAGCCAAAGCTTCACAACAATGGATCACAAAGACGAAACTTCACAATGTGAGTGTGTACAGACAGACAGACGGACAGACGGACGGTAGGAAGGTGGGTCAGGTTAAGACGGAGGACTCACGAGGACAGCACCACGGCCACGGCGTCGTTGAGAACGCTCTCTCCAAACAGCAGAGCGTACAGATCCACGTCCACCTGCAGCTCGTTGAAGATGGCCAGCACCGTCACTGCGGGACAGGAGACAGAGTAAAGTAAAAGGCTTCCACACGCTTCAGTTCGGCTGGAGCCGAGTTCCCAAACGAGCGTGCTTGCATACTCCCTTAAAAGACATTGGCTTGAAAAACAGCAATAGTACTAGTTTGTCCATTTAGAGACGCCGTAGCCTCAAAATAGTCAGAATACATCTAAGTTAACTCAAGAAATCTGTCATTAATTTGATGTTTTTGATCAGGAGATCTTAGTCGAGCAATTGTACATCTAACTAAGATGTTTGGTGCAGTATTTCTCAGTTACATTTTTTTTTTTTGCATGAAAAAACAAGTCGTCTCTTGTTGAATGACAACAAAGACTTTATTGAAGAATCACTATGGTTGACCAATCACCGACAAAGGTCCGTAGACCTGGTACAGGCACACAAAAATGTTGTGTGCCTGTACCATGAGCAAACTCTTCCTGAAGCGTTTTGGCTGGGAAGCATGCGGCCTTACCAAACTTTACACTGTTTCCAGAATGACATGCAGATGGACCAGTAAGACCGCTTTCGAGAACGTTACACCGTCAACATAAAGTTGGCCTCTTAACAACATTCTACTAGAATGAACCCGCAAATAGAGCCCTATAGGTTAGACATTGTTGGTGGTGTGTGCCGTCATTACATTTTGTACAACGTCAGCATATGCTATATTGCAAGACAACTCACAGTACTCCAATATACCTAGTGGCAGTGCATGTTTCTGCAGCTTGTGAATCAGGAAATCCCCCATTGAATAACAATATATAAATAGGCATATTACTATTAAAACAAGAGGTTGAACCATTACCGCATGGTCCTTTATTATAAGTGTACTTCAGAGGGATGGCTGAGATGGACAGGGTCTGTACCTGGGTCAGTAGCAGAGACGATGGCTCCAAACAACAGACAGTCAGTGAAGAAGAAGTCCCCGTGAAGCTGTCCCACCTGCTTCATCAGCGTGACACAGCCGTACATCAGCAACCTGCCCAGAGGTACAGATCACATTACTTCAGCTCAGCATTTCTCTGGCAGGTCACACAAAGGACTAAAGGTGTGTGAAGATAAAGATGTAATACATACATAATACAGTATATCTGGGTATGAACTTGCAGGTTGGCATTTCCTGTCATGAATCGTGTCCTGGAGGCAGCGCTGCAGAGTGGTCACTAGCTGGCACAGCCACAAAGTCATAAAATCAGATTTTAAACCTAACCCTAGCTCTAACCTAAACCATACTGCTAAGCCTAATGCATAACCTTAAATTCAGTTCAAAAAGCTATTTTCTTTTTCATGAATTTTGACTTCTCAGCTTGCCCATCTAGCGGAAATCGGTCACTTCGGCCTCCAGGGCAAGACACATGAAAATAAAAGTCCACCTGCTATAAACTCACCCGATGATGAAACATGATATGACTGTTCCCAGAAATGCATAGGCCAGGATGGACCCCATGTTCCTGAAGAAGTGTCTCTGAGAGATAGAGTTAAGTGTAGGATTAGGCCTAAATAGTACCCAAGATCAAATCGACACGGTGATATAACTACTGTTTCAACTTTCAAACTACTAACTACATGCCTTACCCTCTTCAGACTGTAGCCGGCATGGAAGATGATGGGGGGCAGGAGGATGTTGAAGAACACCTCGGGGTCAAAGGTCACCTGAGAGAAAATAGCATTATGTTATAACCTAATTACAACTACATGTAACAATAACTAATTAGGGTCCAAAATTCCTTTACAATTTCCATCATTGTGTTGATGGATAAAAATAGCACTAGTAGTGATTTTTGTTCAATCAAAATGTCATACAGTTAGGCCTGGTTCTGATCAACCATTCTCTGTGTTGGGTGGTTAAAAACCCAAGTCCTTAATGGTATCAAGGAGATTGTTCTATTATCTGGTCAGGTGACACAGCATTGGCATAGAACAATGGTTCCCAAAAAAGGGTTCCCAAAAAGAGGTACTAGGACCGCAGTGGGTACTTGGCCTATCCACAGGGGCTACTTAAAAAGACTCATGAGACCATAGGGCTACTGGTAAAATACACATAAGGGGTACACCGGGAAGCGTAAAAATCAATTGGTGGTACAGTAACCAAGAAAGGTTTGGAACCACTGGCACATAGCCGCAGGAAGTGGGGGTGCTGAGGGTCATGCAGCACCCCCTGAAAAACCTGAATAAAAAAGATTTACATACAGTACCAGCCAAAGGTTCGGACACACCCACTCATTCAAGGGTTTTTCTTTATTTTTACTGTTTTCTACATTGAAGAATAATAGTGAAGGCATCAAAACTATGACATAATACATATGGAATCATGTAGTAACCAAAAAAGTGTTAAACAACTCAAAATATGTTATATATTTAGAGATTCTTCAAAATAGCCACCCTTTGCCTCGATGACAGCTTTTCACACAGTTTTCATTTGTGTCTGTGTATTAGACAGTGAGAATGTGTGGAAAATGAATAGAGAAGGATAGAATGGTTATATGTAAAGAAAGGCAACCAATTTGTCTGAGTCGTACAAAGCCTCCCAAACAGCAGTTTAGATTTGAAAAAATATGTTTAGACAATAACCATGACATATGTGGAAGCATCCACTGTTATGGTCAGTCAAGCCATAATTTCATGTTTCAAGTTGATAATGACCACGTGTTTGGGACTCTACCTTGCGAAGCATCTCGTTGTCTTGTACATCACTGATCTCAGAGGCGCTGATCTCCCCCTTCAGCGTGTACTCGTAGAACTTGCCACTGACGTTGACGAGCAGTGTGGGCGGGCTGGCATTGACATGGCAACTGAGGGTGACGTTGCTAATGTCACGGGGTACGTGGATACCATAGCGCAGGACCACCCCAACTAGCACGCCTGGAGGGAGAGAGAGAGAGAGAGAGAGAGAGAACACAGAGTGAATGAACTAGGGTTGACAAATACCGAATCAGTTGTCCTCTCTGCCCTCCATGTGCATTGTAAATAAATGACCAGGTAACATTCCATTGAACAATGCAAGGTGACTGCTATGGGGCTTCAGGCAGTGCATGAAGGGTTCAGAGCAACTCAAGCAAAACACTGTGAAGCAAGTTTGACCTTCCTGTGTGTGTGACACTGAACGGTATGGCCTGACACTGAACAGTATCCAGGCTGTATCACAACCGGCCGTGATTGGGAGTCCCATATGGCGGCGCACAATTGGCCTAGCCCGAGTTTAGCCGGTGTAGGCCGTCATTGTAAATAAGAATGTGTTCTTACCTGACTTGCCTAGTTAAATAAAAAGGTTAAATAAATTAAATAAATCTTTAAAAAAGTGCCTGCACACAGACAGAACGGTACAGGTTTAGTGCCTGCACACAGACACAGAACGGTATGGGTTTAGTGCCTGCACACAGACACAGAACGGTATGGGTTTAGTGCCTGCACACAGACACAGAACGGTATGGGTTTAGTGCCTGCACACAGACACAGAACGGTATGGGTTTAGTGCCTGCACACAGACACAGAATGGTATGGGTTTAGTGCCTGCACACAGACAGAACGGTACAGGTTTAGTGCCTGCACACAGACACAGAACGGTATGGGTTTAGTGCCTGCACACAGACACAGAACGGTATGGGTTTAATGCCTGCACACAGACACAGAACGGTATGGGTTTAGTGCCTGCACACAGACACAGAACGGTATGGGTTTAGTGCCTGCACACAGACACAGAACGGTATGGGTTTAGTGCCTGCACACAGACACAGAACGGTATGGGTTTAGTGCCTGCACACAGACACAGAACGGTATGGGTTTAGTGCTTGCACACAGACACAGAATGGTATGGGTTTAATGCCTGCACACAGACAGAACGGTACAGGTTTAGTGCCTGCACACAGACACAGAACGGTATGGGTTTAGTGCCTGCACACAGACACAGAACGGTATGGGTTTAGTGCCTGCACACAGACACAGAACGGTATGGGTTTAATGCCTGCACACAGACACAGAACGGTATGGGTTTAGTGCCTGCACACAGACACAGAACGGTATGGGTTTAATGCCTGCACACAGACACAGAACGGTATGGGTTTAGTGCCTGCACACAGACACAGAACGGTATGGGTTTAGTGCCTGCACACAGACACAGAACGGTATGGGTTTAATGCCTGCACACAGACACAGAACGGTATGGGTTTAGTGCCTTGCACACTGTAGCATGATTGATAAGGCATGAATATTATTTAACAACAGAGATCTAACTTAGAGATATGGTCATTGTAGGCCTCATATATGCCTGAGTCTTATGTTGTCTCTACAGTATCCCTATACGAATGACAACAATGTTACCAGATTTCCAGTAAATGTTAATAAACATACTGTGCGTGACCTGTAGCTACATAAACAGTATGACGTGTCTTTTATGTAACCAATAGACTTTTGTCATTGTGTTGGATTAGTCAAGAGACTATCGACAGTCCAGCATTATGGCAGAAGGCTCTAGGTTGCATCGAATGTAAGTATGACGATGAGTAATGACGACATTGTGCAGTCTCCTGACATGGGGGCCTCTCACACATACTCACCATAGATCATAGCCAGTCCCGTTTCATGCAAAAACCTGAAACGACGGTGCTTGAATAACCATATGGTTAAAATCGTGAGGGTTAGGAGCATGATGAAAATCAGCAGGTCGGCACTGTCTTGTCTGTGGTTATCTTCAACCTTCCTCTCTGTTACCATGTTCTCCATGGCACTATCCTCTGCCCTGCAAACACTGATGCAGAACGACAGACAGACTAGGACGGTCAGGGCTAACGTCTTCGACATCTTCCGAGTGGCGTTGACTCTGAATTTATTGTAACCCATGTTGACAATTCAATTTTCAACTAAGTACGTCGTCGTTATTCGAGGTTTCTAGAAAGATATTTCTTGCAAACTAGCAAAGCGGAGACAGCAACAGTAGACGGACAATTCTGGAAGGAAAGGCGTTTTTTATTTCAGAGTAAAAGTCCTCTTGGATTTTGGTATGATACAAATGTATGATGATAATGCTGCGTATTGTATTGACCCATATAACCGTATTGGTGACTAATGTGCCAAACTATATATAGATTTGGGAACGAACTCAATATATTTTAAAACGACTAGAACCAAATCGCACAAGACAACTCAGAACTCGGACATTTCTGACTTGGAAACGCCTTGTAGAAGGATGTGCCACGTTGACGTCCTGACGGATATTTAGAAACATGCTTACTCGTTATAGAATGATACCAGAGTTTTCCACTTATAGAATCAACCAATAGGAAGAGCTACGCAAACAATTTACGTTCACTTTAATCCGACATGACGACGTGAACGTGGCATTCAGCTCAGACTTTTCAACTTGAAAAGTATCAGAATCAACCAATAGGAAGCTCTACGCAAATTCTAACTCGAAGGTTCCGAGTTTCCGAGTTGTCTTGAAAGCACCATGATGCTTCATTCCAGCACAATAAACTGCACCTATCTGTTCCATCCTTTGCAAAAAAATGAATCTATATAGGTTTCCACAAGTTAGGTGCTGTTTATTGCTGTTATCGTATCATTTTGTAAAGATTCTACCACCTATAAGTACGTAAGAAAGTGGCTAGGGGTCGGTTTGGAACGCTACCATCCTGCTCCCGTTCCGGCCAGTAGGTGGCAGAGTGTGCCGTTTGAATTCGAGGTAAAACCATATTAAAGAAGAGTTTTCCTGTTTTCTGTGTTGTTTTTAGCTCTGTGCATCAGTTTGTGTGTGCATCGACAAGGCTCTTTATTTTATTTTTATTTCAAAGTAGTCACCATGCAGAACAAAAATACAAACATTGTACCTAACGTAACATTAACGTAGAAATTGCCAGACAGCTACAGTAACTAGCCAGCTAACTATACTTAAAAAATTAATTAACGCAACAATTTCAAAGATTTGACTGAGTTACAGTTCATATTGGGAAAATAGTCAATTGAAATCAATTTATTAGGCCCTAATCTATGGATTTCCCGACTGGGGAGCCAGGCCCAGCCAATCAGAATGAGTTTCCCACCAACATAAAATACTCCTCAGCCTTCCACAAGCTTCCCAGAATAAATTGGGCGAATTTTGGCCCATTCCTCATGACAGAACTGGTGTAACGGAGTCAGGTTTGTAGGCCTCCTTGTTCGCACACTATTTTTCAGTTCTGCCAACAAATGTTCTATAGGATTGAGGTCAGGGCTTTGTGATGGCCACTCCAATACCTTGACTTTGTTGTCCTTAAGCCATTTTGCCACAACTTTGGAAGTATGCTTGGGGTCGTTGTCCATTTGGAAGACCCATTTGCGAATAAGCTTTAACTTCCTGACTGATGTCTTGAGATGTTGCTTCAATATATCCACATAATTTTCCTTCCTCATGATATCATCTATTTTGTGAAGTGCACCAGTCCCTCCTGCAGCAAAGCACCCCCACAACATGATGCTGCCACCCCTGTGCTTCACGGTTGGGATGGTGTTCTTCGGCTTGCAAGCCTCCCCCTTTTTCCTCCAAACATAACCATGGTCATTATGGCCAAACAGTTCTATTTTTGTTTCATCAAACCAGAGGACATTTCTCCAAAAAGTACGATCTTTGTCCCCATGAGCAGTTGCAAACCGTAGTCTGGCTTTTTTATGGTGGTTTTGGAGCAGTGGCTTCTTCCTCGCTGAGCGGCCTTTCAGGTTATGTCGATATAGGACTTGTTTTACTGTAACTATAGATACTTTTGTACCTGTTTCCTCCAGCATCTTCACAAGGTCCTTTGCTGTTGTTCTGGGATTTATTTGCACATTTCGCGCCAAAGTACGTTCATCTCTAGGAGACAGAACGCATCTCCTTCCTGAGCGGTATGACGGCTGCGTGGTCCACGGTGTTTATACTTGCGTACTATTGTTTATACAGATGAACGTTGTACCTTCAGGCGTTTGGAAATTGCTCCCAAGGATGAACCAGACTTGTGGAGGTCTACAATTGTTTTTCTGAGGTCTTGGCTGATTTATTTTGATTTTCCCATGATGTCGAGCAAAGAGGCACTGAGTTTGAAGGTAGGCCTTGAAATACATCCACAGGTACACCTACAATTGACTCAAATTATGTAAATTAGCCTATCAGAAGCTTCTAAAGCCATGACATCATTTTCTGGAATTTTCCAAGCTGTTTAAAGGCACAGTCAACTTAGTGTGTGTAAACTTCTTACCCACTGGAATTGTGATATAGTGAATTATAAGTGACATAATCTGTCTCTAAACAATTTTTGGAAGAATTACTTGTGTCATGCACAAAGTAGATGTCCTAACCGACTTGCCTAAACTATAGTTTGTTAACATGAAATCTGTGGAGTGGTTGAAAAAAGAGTTTTAATGACTTCAACCCAAGTGTATGTAAACTCCATATTAATGCCCATGATTTTGGAATGAGATGTTGGACGAGCAGGTGTCCACATACTTTTGATCTTGTAGTGTCTCTTTTTTTATTTTGAAGGATTCTTGATCGCTGAAGTAAGCGATGATTATTGAAGTTTCTAAACTTTAAAACGCAGTGTCGGGATTGTAGTTGACATAAGGCAGTCGTGGGCGAAGCTAATGTCTGAGAACTGTAAAGGGATCCAGCTTTCGTCAAAGTAACTTCAAAATATTTTGCATTTTAGCTAACCTAACCCTTTTAGCTAACCCAACACTTGACATGGCAGGAACTATGTTGTTAATGGATGTCTTTCTTATTTGCATTATCTCTGTCAAAGGAACATGCCTCAAAGCGTGAGACGGATTGCCCCAGTCTAGCATGAACCTCAAAGCCAGACTCTCCATAGAACTGCACGGTAGGTCAAGCTCTATTCAACTCATTTATAGTCTAATACACATTATAATTCAGGCTTCATGTGTTGCTAGTTCAAGTGTACCTTGTTGTCCTAACTGTTCACTCACACCATTACCACACTTTGATGTAGAAAGTTAGGCTTTGTAATTTGCATAATTCTAATCAAGGATCATGTAAAGTGGCCTCATTAATCATGCCGATGAAGCCATTTGGAACTAAAGTAGGAAGAACCTTGTTTAACCCTAATGCTTATTTAATCATTTTCGTCCATATGAGGTTATTCAATTAAATCTCCCAGCATCACATCAAAGAATGTCCATTCCTTACCAGGCATGTAAGACATAAAGCATCTGCATCTATAGTATCATATCGATAGACATAGCCAATAGGCATAGACTATGACATAACCCGTGAAATTACATTCTGGTCCCTCTCCAGCTGATGGTCGCCATGGAATCGTGAGAGTGGACCGCGTCCCCTAATGGTGGATCTGCCCTGCAATCTGGAGTCTCTGAAAACAATGGACAACAAGACCTTCTAGAAGACTGCTGACGTCTGTCAGGTAGGACAGGAAGGGTGTATAAGGTGTCCCAGACCAGGTGTCAATGGCTGCAGTGTCTGCTGTAGGATTCAGACTGCCCTGGTCTATTCTGTATTGATAATGACCTCGCGTAGTGTAGACTTTTCAAGCATTCTAAAATGTAGATCTTTCATTGTTATTTGCTCTATAATGAATCGATATTCATTGGCCCTGTTCTGTGTGCGTCAGATGCTGGTGTGGCCTTTGGATGGATTCCTCTGCCCTCCCCTGGAGGAGTCCACCGGTAATGTAGACCCCAAGAAGAAGGTCAAAGACAAGAACAAGAAGTTTGTTTGGAACCACGGCAGTAAGTAGGCCTATTTCCCTTCTGTATTGAAATTTGCTGAGTGTAAGCAGTTTGTAGCCTGGCTGCCGAGACTTAATGTCAAGCCTCAGCAGGTCTGGAAGTTTGCTTTTTGTTTGAGCTGTTAACTTTAAGTCATAGTGTGTTGGTCTCCAGTCACCTGCCTTCTAAAGAACACAAGGAGGAGATGATTCCGGGGTCTCGTCCCAGGCTATTTATTCAAACAACATAAAAAAAGATTTACATACAGTACCAGTCAAAAGTTTGGACACACCTACTCATCCAAGGGTTTTTCTTTATTTCTACTGTTTTCTACATTGTAGAATAATAGTGAAGGCATCAAAACTATGACATTACACATATGGAATCATGTAGTAACCAAAAAAGTGTTAAACAAAGGCAAAGGGTGGCTACTTTGAAGAATCTCAAACATAAAATATATTTTGATTTGTTTAACACTTTTTTGGTTACTACATGATTCCATATGTATTATTTCATACTTTCGATTTCTTCACTAAAATTCTACAATGTAGAAAATAGTAAAAAAGAAAACGTGGAATGAGTGAGTGTCCAAACTTTTGACTGGTACTGTATATACTGAACAAAAATATATACGCCACATGCAAAAATTTCAATGAGTTACAGTTCATATAATGAAATCTGTCAAATTAAATGAATTCATTAGGCCCTAATCAATGGATTTCACATGAATACAGATATGCATCTGTTGGTCACAGATACCTTTAAAAATTAAAGGTAGGGGCGTGGATCAGAGAACCAGTCGGTATCTGGTGCGACCACCATTTGCCTCATGCAGAGCGACACGTCTCCTTCGTATAGAGTTGATCAGGCTGTTGATTACGGCCTGTGGAATGTTGTCCCACTCCTCTTCAATGGCTGTACGAAGTTGATGGATATTGGTGAGAACTGGAACATGCTGTCGATCCAGAGCATCCCAAACATGCTTAATGTGTGACATGTCTGGTGAGTATGAAGACCATGGAAGAACTGAGACATTTTCAGATTCCAGGATTTGTGTACAGATCCTTACGACATGGGGCTGTGCATTATCATGCTAAAACGTGAGGTGAAGGTAGCGGATGAATGGCACGCCAATGGGCCTCAGGATCTCGTCACGGTATCTCTGTGCATTAAAATTGCCATCGATAAAATGCAATTGTGTTCGTTGTCCATAGCTTATGCCTGCCCATACTATAACCCCACCGCCACCATGGGGCATTCTATTCACAACATTGACATCAGCAACCTGCTTTCCCACATGACGCCATACACGTGGTCTGCGGGTTTAAGGCCGGTTGGACGTACTTCCAAATACTCTAAAAAGACGTTGGAGGCGGTAGAGAAATGAACATTAAATTCTCTGGCAACAGCTCTGGTGGACATTCCTGCAGTCAGCATGCCAACAGCTCTGGTGGACATTCCTGCAGTCAGCATGCCAACAGCTCTGGTGGACATTCCTGCAGTCAGCATGCCAACAGCTCTGGTGGACATTCCTGCAGTCAGCATGCCAACAGCTCTGGTGGACATTCCTGCAGTCAGCATGCCAATTGCACGCTCCCTCAAAACTTGAGGCATCTGTGGCATTGTGTTGTCCACAGCACAAGGTGCACCTGTGTAATGATCACGCTACTTAATCAGATTATTGATATGCCACACCTGTCAGGTGGATGGATTATCTTGGCAAAGGAGAAATGCCCACTAACAGGGATGTAAACACATTTGAGAAATAAGCTTTTTGTGTGTATGAAACATTTTCTGGGATCTTTTATTTCAGCTCATGAAACATGGGAACACTTTACATGTTGCGTTCATATTTTTGTTCAGTGTAAATAAAGTCCTTATCTTCATTTGCCCCAAAGATATGCATGAAACTAACTCCGCTTTGTTCAAAGTGACAGAGAGCGAATGAGAGAAAGGCTTCATACTTTGTCTTTTGAATAAATCTTCTTTAAGGCCGTATTGATTTGGCTCGCTGTTTTATTAGAAATGTGTTTGCTGGCACGTAGCCAGCTGTTCGCTCTGAGGGCAGTGTGTGTGTGTGTGTGTGTGTGTGTGTGTGTGTGTGTGTGTGTGTGTGTGTGTGCAGTAGTGTTGTGTGCCGAGGCGGTGTGCAGTAGTCTGGAGGCCAGAAGTAAGTTTAACCTGATTTCCTCTGCAGTACATTGAGTCTCCCGACGTGGAGAAGGTGAAGAAATTGCTAAGTACCGACGCAGAGGCCGTTAGTGTCCGTATCCTTTTAGCTCACGTACTGAGGCCGTTATTGTCCGTATCCTTTTAGCTCACCCACTGAGGCCGTTAGTGTCCGTATCCTTTTAGCTCACGTACTGAGGCCGTTAGTGTCCGTTTCCTTTTAGCTCACGCACTGAGGCCGTTAGTGTCCGTTTCCTTTTAGCTCACGCACTGAGGCCGTTAGTGTCCGTTTCCTTTTAGCTCACGCACTGAGGCCGTTAGTGTCCGTTTCCTTTTAGCTCACGCACTGAGGCCGTTAGTGTCCGTATCCTTTTAGCTCACGCACTGAGGCCGTTAGTGTCCGTTTCCTTTTAGCTCACGCACTGAGGCCGTTAGTGTCCGTTTCCTTTTAGCTCACGCACTGAGGCCGTTAGTGTCCGTTTCCTTTTAGCTCACGCACTGAGGCCGTTAGTGTCCGTATCCTTTTAGCTCACGCACTGAGGCCGTTAGTGTCCGTATCCTTTTAGCTCACGTACTGAGGCCGTTATTGTCCGTATCCTTTTAGCTCACGCACTGAGGCCGTTAGTGTCCGTATCCTTTTAGCTCACGCACTGAGGCCGTTAGTGTCCGTATCCTTTTAGCTCACGCACTGAGGCCGTTAGTGTCTGTATAGATAGATAGATAGATAGATAGATAGATAGATAGATAGATAGATACTTTATTGATCCCAGAGGGGGACATTTCTTTGTCAAGCAGCTACAACAAAACACAGGTCAGGTGCAAAATGCCAGAACGAAAGTACACAAAAGACAGATACACGTTACATGATACATAGAGCGGCAGTATGAAAAGGTATAGAAATACAAGATGTCTGGAGTGCAAAAAAAACTATAACAGACATTGCATAGTATGGGTGGTTGGCTGAATATGTACACTATACATTGGTGGATGGTGGATGGTTAACTATACTATACAGGTCGATGGCAGAGAAATACTTCAATAGCTAAAAGTGCGTATGATATGAGTGAGGGTAATAATAGTTTACTTAATAGACATACTGGTAAATGAACAGGTAAGTGAATATTTTGCATGGTTAAATTAGCTGTACAGGTAAATATACAGTTACATTTACAGATAAGTGAATACTTGCATGGTTACACAAACTGTACAGGTAAATGACAGGAAGAGATACTTAAATAGCTAAATGTGTGTATGATATAATTTAGGGTAATAATAGTAATTCCCTTAAAATACAGTCCTTAGTGCGCAGGTTTTAATTACAGATAAATGCTCGTATTGCACATTCGATATACTAAAAGCAATGAAAAAACAACTGACAGGATACTAATATGTATTCCTGAGTGAATGACTACGTAAGTTAAGTCCAAGAATCACGTGCAATATTGCACGTGATATGATATAACAACTGTACATGAATATGTATATACAGACCTGAATGAATAAATACGTTCTGAGGGAATGAGTGATTACAGACCAGAGTTACTCACGGATGGATGCATAATTGTTAAACTGGGTCCTAACACCCCAACAGTTCCAGTTCTATGTTTCCGACGGCACGGCACCCCGGTGAGGCATTAAATAGTCTAATAGCCGCCGGCAGGAAGGACCTCCTGTAGCGCTCTCTGGCACACCGTGGTAGTATCATTCTGTGATTGAAGGTGCTCCTCTGTGTCATAACCATGGCATGCAGAGGGTGGGTGACATTGTCCATGATGGCCAGCAGTTTGGCCAGGATCCATCTCTCCTTCACCTACTTTAGAGTGTCAAGGCTAATCCCCAGAACAGAGCTAGCCTTCCTGATCAGCTTATTTACCCGAGAAGCATCACCGGCTTTTATGTTGGCGCCCCAGCACACCACTGCAAAAAAGATGGCACTGGCCACCACAGACTGGTAGAAGGTATGCAGTAGTTTACTGCACACGTTGAAGGACCTGAGCCTGCTCAGAAAGTAGAGTCGGCTCTGGCCCTTTTTGTACAGAGCCCCGGTGTTACCAGCCCATTCCAGTCTGTTGTCCATATGAACTCCCAGGAACTTGTATGACCAAACCATTTCCACATCCATCCCCTGTATAGGGACTGCAGTCAGTTGGCCCTTGGTTCTCCTGAAGTCCACCACCATCTCCTTTGTTTTGCTGATGTTGAGCTGAAGGTGGTTCTGCTCACACCACACCACAAAGTCATTGATGGTGCTCCTGTACTCCTCCTCCTGCCCACCCCTGATACACCCTACAATTGCGGAGTTATCCGAGAACTTCTGTAGGTGGCATGTTTCAGAGTTATATCTGAAGTCCGAGGTGTAGAGGGTAAACAGGAAGGGGGACAGGACCGTTCATAGTTTTGATGTCTTCACTATTATTCTACAATGTAGAAGATAGTAAAAAAACAAACAAAAAAAAAACATTTGACTGGTACTGTACATATGAAATGAGTAAAGCAGTATGTTTACTAGTGACTAGTGTTACATTATTAAAGTAACCAGTGATTCATTGTCTATGTATATGGGGCAGCAGCAGCCTCTAAGGTGCAGGGTTGAGTAACCGGGTGGTAGCCGGCTAGTGATGGCTATTTAACAGTCTGATGGCCTTGAGATAGAAGCTGTTTTTCAGTCTCTCTGTCCCAGCTTTGATGCACCTGTACTGACTTCACCTCCTGGATGGTAGCGGGGAGAACAGGCCGTGGCTCAGGTGGTTGGTGTCCTTGATGATCTTTTTGGCCTTCCCGTGACATCGGATGCTATAGGTGTCCTGGAGGGCAGGCAATGTGCCCCCCGTGATGCGTTGGGCAGACTGCTCCACCCTCTGGAGAGCCCTGCGGTTGCGGGCGGTGCAGTTGCCAGGATGCTCTCCGTAAAAGTTTGTGAGGGTCTTCTGGGCTAGGACAAATTTCTTCAGCCTCCTGAGGTTGAAGAGGCGCTGTTGAGCCTTCTTCACCACACTGTCTGGATTTCAGATTGTCATTGATGTCAATGTGGATAGGGGCGTGCTCCCTCTGCTGTTTCCTGAAGTCTATGATCAGCGCCTTCGCTGATTTGATGTTGAGGGAGAGGTTATTTTCCTGGCACCACTCCTCCAGGGCCCTCACCTCCTCCCTGTAGGCTGTCTCGTCATTGTTTGTAATCAGGCCCACTACTGTTGTGTTGTCTGCAAACTTGATGATTGAGTTGGAGGCGTGAGTGAACAGGGAGTACAGGAGGGGGCTGAGCATGCACCCTTGTGGGGCCCCTGTGTTGAGGATCAGCGAAGTGTAGGTGTTGTTTCCAACCTTCACCACCTGGGGGTGGTCCGTCACGAAGTCCAGGACCCAGTTGCACAGTGCGGGATTCAGACCCAGAGCCACGAGCTTAATGATGAGCTTGGAGGGTACTATGGTGTTGAATGCTGAGCTATAGTCAATTAACAGCATTCTTACATCGGTATTCCTCTTGTCCAGATGGGATGTGCAGTGCGATGGCGATTACATCGTATGTAGATGTATTGGGGCGGTTTGCAAATTGAAGTGGGTCTAGGGTGTCAGGTAAGGTAGAGGTGATATGAACTAGCCTCTCAAAGCACTATTTTTAAGCTCAGTTACCTTTGCTTTCTTGGGTACAGAAACAATGGTGGACATTTTGAAGCAAGTGGGGACAGCAGACTGGGATAGGGAGAGATTGAATATGTCCGTAAACACTCCAGCCAGCTGGTCTGAGCATGCTCTGAGGTCGCGGCTAGGGATGCCGTCCTGATTTTCTAGGTCGGTTAAATCAAAAACATGAAGTGCCTTCTGCCCTCCAGGCCCAGGGTTGCCTAGCATCAACATTAGAATGCAGCTCCCTGAGTGTTGATTTAAGTGGACGCTGGTACTTTAATATATCATTGTAGGCCAATAGTGAAGCCAGTATGTTTGTAATAGTTGGAACATGACATAACTTAATGAAAGCAGTGAAGTAGTGTTTGGTGTACAACGTTTCCCTAACCTGGTGTTCAGGCTGTGAGGCAAACAACCACGGCTCTCTGGCCGACATTAGGACCATGGAAGTGGGCAAAACAAGCTCCTCTCTCATAATAATACTTGAATATGGTCATATAGCAGGCTCACAGTTAACTTAATACATGTATTCAATATGTGGCTGATGTTTGAAATGAGAGCCATAACATGTTCCACTCTCCCACCACCTGAGAGCCATCACACTGTAGAACCAAGGATCAGGCAGAGCTCATTATCCAGTTAATAAGAGTTTATTGCAAGGGAGATCACACTCAGGACGAAACAGATAGGAACTCAAAGGGTTGCTTGGTTACACGAGAGATAGCGGGAATTGACTCCACAACAAACTCCAAAACTGTCCTACAGGGAAGACTGTATGTTTTGTTGGTGATAGTAGTAACAGTAAGAACACGAGAGAGAGAGAGAGAGAGAGAGAGAGAGAGAGAGAGAGAGAGAGAGAGAGAGAGAGAGAGAGAGAGAGAGAGAGAGAGAGAGAGAGAGAGAAGAGAGAGAGAGAGAGAGAGAGAGAGAGAGAGAGAGAGAGAGAGAGAGAGAGAGAGAGAGAGAGAGAGAGAAGAGAGAGAGAGAGAGAGAGAGAGAGAGAGAGAGAGAGAGAGAGAGAGAGAGAGAGAGAGAGAGAGAGAGAGAGAGAGAGAGAGAGAGAGAGAGAGAGAGAGAGAGAGAGAGAGAGAGAGAGAGAGAGAGAGAGAGAGAGAGAGAGAGAGAGAGAGAGAGAGAGAGAGAGAGATGCAGTCATACATATTCAGAGGTTGGCATACTGTCCCCATGTTGGCAACTAAATGTTCCTTGGCAATAACATTGTCATATCTATTCTAACTGGAGAGTGATTGTCTTGTAATTGGTATCAACGTGGTGCCTATCAGAATTATCTGTCTACATTATTGGAATAGCATGTATTTTCTTATTCCTCATATACTTTTCCTGCAACCCGCCTCACCCAACGTGGAATGGATCTACTATTTTATTTATTTATTTATTCATCTTTTTTTATAATTTAACTGAACCTCCGACAGAAGCTAGCCTGCTAGCTAGCTTGCTAACTAGCTACTAGCCACTGATAGCCACTGCTAGCGGTCCTCACCACTGCTCTGCCTGCATCAGCCAGCTTTAGTTCGGACAATATCGGCCAGTCTGCACAGCGCGCTACCAACCCTGCGCATATCGGATTACGTTCCCTTCCACTTCACCAGATTTCTGCTGAAATCACAGGACCATCACACCGGATCATCGCAACTAGCTAGCTGCAACCGAGTGGCTGCTATTGTTTGGCTAACACTACTGTCCAAAAGCTTACACCAGTTAACCTCGAGCTAGCCTCGAGCTAGGCCCATCTCCCGGCTAGCCGACGTGTACTAGCTAATTTCCCGGGCTACAGTACCTCTGTCAACTGGCCTTGGACCTTCTACTGTCGACACGGAGCCCCGCCGAGCCATCATGACTGGTCTGCCGACGTGGTCTCAACAGTCTTTAACGCTGCGACGTCGCCGAAGATCCATCTGCTGGCCCCGGCCCGCTAGCATTCCGAACGCCGTGCCTCCCACTCGCCTAGTGCAGCGTCCACTGAACTGCTCCCTGGCTCACCTCTTAGCTGCTCATCGGACCTTATGATCACTCGGCTACATAGCTGTTGCCTGCTGGACTGTTCCCTTCCCATGGTACCTCATTCTGTTTATCTGTTAAGCCTCAGCTTTGAACTCAGGTCCTGTGTGTGGCACAACTTTTTCTCAACATTTTCTCAGTCTATTCATCGCCATTTACCCATTGTTGTCTTAGCTCTCTTGATTAACTGTGATTGTTTTATGCCTCTCTCTTATGTCAGTAGGCCTTGTCTGTTGCTGTTTAGGTTATTCCTTATCGTTCTATTCCACTGTAGCGTCCCCAGTCCTGATCAACATGACTCAGATAGCTCCTTTCCAGAAATATGTCTCTCACTGTTGCCATTTGTTACAGACCAGATAGACTGGTTGTTCTTTCACAGTGCTTTCCTCACCATCTTAAATAAGAATGCCCCATTCAAAAAATGCAGAACTAAGAACAGATATAGCCCTTGGTTCACTCCAGACTTGACTGCCCTTGACCAGCACAAAAACATCCTGTGGTGTACTGCATTAGCATCGAATAGCCCCCGCGATATGCAACTTTTCAGGGAACCAATACAGGAACCAATACACACAGTCAGTTAGAAAAGCAAAGGCTAGCTTTTTCAAACAGAAATTTACATCCTGTAGTACTAATTCCAAAAAGTTCTGGGACACTGTAAAGTCCAATGAGATTAAGGGCACTTCCTCCCAGTTGCCCACTGCACTGAGGCTAGGAAACACTGTCACCACCAATACATTTACCATAATCAAAAATTTCAATAAGCATTTTGCTACGGCTGGCCATGCTTTCCACCTGGCTACCCCTACCCTGGCCAACAGCTCTGTACCCCCCACAGCAACTTGCCCAAGCCCCCCCCCCTACTCTCCTTCACCCAAATCCAGATAGCTTATGTTCTGAAAGAGCTGCAAAATCTGGACCCCTACAAATCTGCTGGGATAGACAATCTGGGCCCTTTTTTTTTTTTATTATCCGCCGAAATTGTTGCAAACCCTATTACCAGCCTGTTCAATCTCTCTTTTGTATCATCTGAGATCACCAAAGGGGGAGACACTCTAGACCCAAACTGTTACAGACCTATATCCATCCTGCCCTGCCTTTCTAAAGTCTTTGAAAGCCAAGTTAACAAACAGATCACTGACCACTTCGAATCCCACCGTACCTTCTCTGCTATGCAATCTGGTTTCCGAGCTGGTCATGGGGGCACCTCAGCCACGCTCAAGGTCCTAAACGATATCATAACCGCCATAGATAAAAGACAGTACTGTGCAGCTGTCTTCATCGACCTGGCCAAGGCTTTCGACTGGCCCTCTGGCTCCAGGTCATCTACAAGTTTTTACTAGGTAAATCCCCGCCTTATCTCAGCTCGCTGGTCACCATAGCAACACCCACCCGTAGCATGCGCTCCAGCAGGTATATTTCACTGGTCATCCCCAAAGCCAACACCTCCTTTGGCCGCCATTCCTTCCAGTTCTCTGTTGCCAATGACTGGAACGAATTGCAAAAATCTTTGAAGCTGGAGACTACCATCTCCCTCAATAACTTTAAGCATCAGCTGTGAGAGCAGCTTTCCGATCACTTCACCTGTATACAGCCATCTGTAAACAGCCCACCCTACTACCTCATCCCCATATTTATTATATTTGCTCATTTGCACTCCATTATCTCTAGTTGCACATCATCATCTGCACATCTATCATTCCAGTGTTAATGCTAATTTGTAATTATTTTGCCACTATGGCCTATTTATTGTCCTACCTTCCTAATCTTACTACATTTGCACACACTGTACATAGATTCTCTATTGTGTTATTGACTGTACGTTTGTTTATTCCCATGTGTAACTCTGTGTTGTTGTTGTTGTCGCACTGCTTTGCTTTGTCTTGGCCAGGTCGCAGTTGTAAATGAGAACTTGTTCTCAACTGACCTACCTGGTTAAATAAAGGTGAATCTCCAGTTATCTCCCCACTCAGACGATTGACAGGTGCTCTCTCCTCCTGGTTCAGTCACAGCTGGTCTAGCTCTCTCTCTCTGACAGCTCTGTGCACCTTCACTGGCTCACATGGAGCTGTCCTGTCACATAGCTAATGCTGCATCCCCGTCCTGCAGCTTTCCGTTAATCTGTTGTAGGGCTGCCTCTTTTAATGGGTTAAAGTCTGGCTGTGGCTGTCCACACACATGCCTGTGAACCTAGTGTCTTTAATGAGGAGCCCATGAAATCTGTAGCATTTAAAAAAAAAAAAAATACTCTCACAGCTCGTGTCTGACAGTGTTTGATGAATGTCAACTAAGACTGTGGCTTTTAATGTGTATTTGGTTTTGATTGAATTCAACGGATTCCACATATCCTGGCACCGTGTGGTGCCAGAATAACAACCTCTCCCTCAACGTAATCAAGACAAAGGAGATAATTGTAAAAGGTTTTTTGTATTAAAAATGAAAAACAGAAATACCTTATTTACATACAGTGGGGAGAACAAGTATTTGATACACTGCCAATTTTGCAGGTTTTCCCACTTACAAAGCATGTAGAAGTCTGTAATTTTTATCATATGTACTCTTCAACTGTGAGTGACGGAATCTAAAACAAAAATCCAGAAAATCACATTGTATGATTTTTAAATAATTAATTTGCATTTTATTGCATGACATAAGTATTTGATACATCAGAAAAGCAGAACTTAATATTTGGTACAGAAACCTTTGTTTGCCATTACAGAGATCATACATTTCCTGTAGTTCTTGACCAGGTTTGCACACACTGCAGCAGGGATTTTGGCCCACTCCTCCATCCAGATCCTTCAGGTTTCAGGACTGTCGCTGGGCAATACCGACTTTCAGCTCCCTCCAAAGATTTTCTATTGGGTTCTGGTCTGGAGACTGGCTAGGCCACTCCAGGACCTTGAGATGCTTCTTACGGAGCCACTCCTTAGTTGCCCTGGCTGTGTGTTTCGGGTCGTTGTCATGCTGGAAGACCCAGCCACGACCCATCTTCAATGCTCTTACTGAGGGAAGGAGGTTGTTGGCCAAGATCTCGCGATACATGGCCCCATCCATCCTCCCCTCAATACGGTGCAGTCGTCCTGTCCCCTTTGCAGAAAAGCATCCTCAAAGAATGATGTTTCCACCTCCATGCTTCACGGTTGGGATGGTGTTCTTGGGGTTGTACTCATCCTTCTTCTTCCTCCAAACACGGCGAGTGGAGTTTAGACCAAAAAGCTCTATTTTTGTCTCATCAGACCACATGACCTTCTCCCATTCCTCCTCTGGATCATCCAGATGGTCATTGGCAAACTTCAGACGGGCCTGGACATGCGCTGGCTTGAGCAGGGGGACCTTGCGTGCGCTTCAGGATTTTATTCCATGACGGCGTAGTGTGTTACTAATGGTTTTCTTTGAGACTGTGGTCCCAGCTCTCTTCAGGTCATTGACCAGGTCCTGCCGTGTAGTTCTGGGCTGATCCCTCACCTTCCTCATGATCATTGATGCCCAACGAGGTGAGATCTTGCATGGTGCCCCAGAACGAGGGAGATTGACCGTCATCTTGAACTTCTTCCATTTTCTAATAATTGCGCCAACAGTTGTTGCCTTCTCACCAAGCTGCTTGCCTATTGTCCTGTAGCCCATCCCAGCCTTGTGCAGGTCTACAATTTTATCCCTGATGTCCTTACACAGCTCTCTGGTCTTGGCCATTGTGGAGAGGTTGGAGTCTGTTTGATTGAGTGTGTGGACAGGTATCTTTTATACAGGTAACGAGTTCAAACAGGTGCAGTTAATACAGGTAATGAGTGGAGAACAGGAGGGCTTCTTAAAGAAAAACTAACAGGTCTGTGAGAGCCGGAATTCTTACTGGTTGGTAGGTGATCAAATACTTATGTCATGCAATAAAATGCAAATTAATTACTTAAAAATCATACAATGTGATCTTCTGTATTTTTGTTTTAGATTCCGTCACTCACAGTTGAAGAGTACCTATGATAAAAATTACAGACTTCTACATGCTTTGTAAGTAGGAAAACCTGCAAAATCGGCAGTGTATCAAATACTTGTTCTCCCCACTGTAAGTATTCAGACTTTACTATGAGACTCGAAATTGAGCTCAGGTGCATCTTTGAGATGTTACTACAACTTGATTGGAGACCACCTTAGGGCAGCAGGTAGCCAAGCTGTAAGAGCGTTGGGCCAGTAACTGAAAGGTCGCTGGTTCGAATCCTGAGCTGAAGAGGTGTAAAACCTGCCGACGTCTCCTTGAGCAAGGCACTTAACCCTAATCTGCTCCGAGACAGGATTTTATTGAGGACTTGAACCTGATCAAACATCTCTGGAGAGACCTGAAAATGTACAGCGACGCTCCCCATCCGACCTGACAGAACTTAAGAGGATCTGCAGAGAAGAATGGGAGAAACTCCCCAAATACAGATGTACCAAGCGTGTACCGTCATACCCAAGAATTTCCCAAAAACTGTTTTTGCTTTGTTATTATGGGGTATTGTGAGTAGATTGATGAGGGGAAAAACGATTTAATACATTTTAGTATAAGGCTGTAACATGACAAAATGTGAAAGAGTCAAGGGGTCCGAATACTTTCCGAATGCACTGTATATTCTTGATGAATATCACTTATAAATTAGATTAGTTCAACTGTCGTACCCCACGAACCCCAAATAGAAGCTTGTTTTACTCCAATGTTTGTAAACAATGAAAATGTCAACAAACACTGTATAGCCTTTAAACATGGTTCAAACTATAATGTTATATCACTGTATAGCCTTTAAACATGGTTCAAACTATGTTATATCACTGTATAGCCTTTAAACATGGTTCAAACTATAATGTTATATCACTGTATAGCCTAAAACCATGGTTCAAACTATAATGTTATATCACTGTATAGCCTAAAACCATGGTTCAAACTATAATGTTATATCACTGTATAGCCTAAAACCATGGTTCAAACTATAATGTTATATCACTGTATAGCCCCAAAACATGGTTCAAACTAACAATTGTATAACATGGATGGTCAGTCCTTGCATCCATAGCTGTATGAATTAGTGAGTGAGTGCATTCTCCAGCCCCATCCCTCCATCTTTTTATCGAAACAGGGGCCGGGACAACGCTTTGTTATTGTTTCAACTGCTGATTCCTGGACGCAAAATACCAGGAAGAAGCGTGTCCTTTGTGTGTTCGGATTAGTGCAAATCAGAGGCCCTTGTTGAGACTTGCGCCCGCAAGAAACAACAGGAGGACCTTGTTATACAGGTGGAGAACCAGGCACTGAAGGTGAGCCAGAGACACAACTTTTGCATGACATTTTAGTAATTTAGCAGAGACGCCACAGACTGATTCATATAGGCCTTCAAAAATAACTTAGAAGACTTTCACTAAAACACACTGAGGCAGAAGTACTTATGTGGAACATAACCACTCTAAACTACTGCGTGTAAAACCTCCCAAACTCAGACCGCAGGGCAACTTGAAGATTGTATTTTTTTTTGATAAGGTATAAATATTACATTTCTGCCATGAGCTCTTTGTGCGTTACTCACAAAAAAAGCATAAAAATGCATAGTTGTGCCAAATGCTCTTCGGGCAGCTTTAGAAAGTGTGAGACACGGGCAGACTCGAGGCTGGTTTTACCATGTCGTTTCAACTCTGCTCGGCTGGCTGCGCCTGGCTGAGTTCTCTATCTTTCACCATTATTATCCCAGTCACAGGAAAAGGTCATTGTCACCTGACTGGCATTCCAAATGGCCTTTCTGTCAGGTGAAAGATATGCTCACTACGAGCAACGGTACTACGGCAGGCTCCAATTTCAAACATCAAAACAAGCTAAGGGAACTGTCTAATGCTGAGTCAAACTAAACTCCCGCTCTTATTTAGCAGAACCGCTGTCAGGCTCTGCTCAATGAAATCGTTCATCAGGAGGAAGAGATGTGAAGGTGCATTTAATACTGCATCAGTTTATATTCTCTTGTTGGTTATGATTGATAATGATTTTATTTGGTATTAAGCAACATTTTCTGTAAAGGGGGAAAGTATACTCTCGCTACATTACAGTGCAACTAAGATTATTGAATTGAATAGGCAAACAAGCACACCAATACACGTTTTTATAAGAAGCACCTTATTGAACTGCCATTGTCTTCATCTATAGCAACTGAACATCGTTAAACATCCAATGACGAAGGTATTCTTTATTTCCAACTCCCAAGTAAATTATTTGACTCAATCTAAATAGATCATAATTAGAATTGTCAAGAACTCTTTACACCAATCCAAGTATCTGTATTCAAGTCGTGTCTCTGTCTTCACATCAGCTTGTTTGGCTGTTCGTATTGACAAATGAATGGTAAAGGAATAATGTTGGAAGACGTGTTAATCATCATCCACTTAGCCTACAAATTACACCCGGGCATTATGCATCAATCAACCCTCCCAATCTCTGCTCCAACAGCTGGCCTCGCTTCAGGAGCAGCTGGACTCACTGATCGGGAAGTGACCCAAGTGACCACCAGGGGGCAACCAAGTGTCAAATGGGTGCTGTGAGACCAACTGGGGAAAATATAAGAAGCTGCCAGCACTGAAAGAGCCCTCCTCCATGACATACTGTGTAATTCCATTATATATTTCCCCTTTAGCCTCCAGACATCATGGACTTGTTGGAGGATTCAGTGTTTGCTGTTTTTGTATTATTCCTGTTTTATTTCTGTAGTGTTAATAGGTTTAGAGAATGAGGGTTGGCAGATCTCTATGAATAAACTCTTTGTTAAACCATTGAATCGTGTGTCTGTGTTTGAGATTTCCTAGTGACAGATCAACACTGTCTCACCTCATTTGATCTAGCAATAGAAACCACTGAGTCTGACCATACCGAGGCAGAGTAGTTTGTCATCAACCCCTGTTGACTAGACAATGGTCTCCCACATCTTCTAGGATTACCCTCCTACCTTCTAGAAAGATTTTCTTCCACAGTGATCTCTCACTGCCTCGCCCTCACATGTTCCTCTGGTCACCCGCCTCTTCAACTTCTTACAGGGGATTATTCTGAGGATTTGGGGGGCAGGGGAGGGATTAGCACGGCCAGATTAAAGTGGCCATCTTCAAACCCGGGTAATCCAGCCATCTGTCAGAGAGCAGGAGGACTGCACTGGGCTGCCTTAGGACGCCAACACACTCCCTCCTCACTCCTTTACCTACCCACAGTTTAGAGAAAGGAAGTTTGGTCCTAAAAATGGAGGAGACGTACCTGCTGAACTACCCAGGGGTCAAGAAGAAGATTCTGGCTGGAGGGAATGGCCCAATGCCCCACTTTCCACCGGGGACCAAGGTATGACATAACCCCCATCAGACAAGACAGTGTGCGTCCGTGATGGGATTCTATTCCTTTAGTTAGGGCAATACTTTTGACCTGCGTAGGGCTACGGTCAAAAGTAGTGTCCTCTAAAGGGAACAGTTTGCCATTTCAGAAACAGCTGAACTCTAGATATGCCTAGGGTTTAACGTGTGGAGGAAATGATGCAATGTATAATTAGCATTGTGTAGTAATTAATACTTCACAGAGTGATGTACATTTTTAGAGAGCGTTGCATCTCGCTGTCCACCTCTATTAGAATAATTCATGCAAGGGGGTAACACACCATGCGAACATTTGGTCAACACAATTGCTACACGGCGTATTGGCATCTGTGGGGTTTGAACAGTCGCAGATCAGTGTGTTTGTGCACAGGCTTTGTGGTACTGACCTGTGGCTGATGACGTCCACTAACTACAAACACACACACACACACACACACACACACCACCTCATCATGTCCAGCCATATGGCCCCAGGCCTGGAGTCCAACGATGACTAACATTTTCCTGGACAATGACAACATGAATATCTGACCCGTTCACCAGCTGTGTTCTGTGTTGCTCCCATTCTATCGGGAGCCTCCTACTCGCTGCCAGACAGTTCAAACAAATTACCCCCGTTAAAGGGAGCAAAGGGCATAGCATTCCAAAAACACACACATAATTGAGCAGAGGGTCAGCCAGAGTCCAGACACCCTCCAACACACACAAACACACTCCAAATTGCTCTATGTATTTGTAAGTGCAAGTGCGTACGTACATGTGTGTGTTGACAATGGAAAGTTCTGGAACATATGACTGCAGTTAATCCCCACTCTCTCTACATCCTTCCTCCTCCCCTCCCTCCTCCCCTCCCTCCTCTTCTCCATCCAAGCTGGTGTTCCACTTCCAGACGCTGTTGGACAACTTTGAGCGCACAGTGATTGACGACAGTCGTAAAGCCAAAGCGCCAATGGAGATCTTTGTAGGGAAGATGTTCAAAATGGAGGTGTGGGAGACGCTGCTGACCTCCATGAGGATCGGAGAGGTGGCCGAGTTCTGGTGCGACGCCGTTGTGAGTCCAGGGACCATTTAAACAAACAAACACACACACACACACACACACAAATAGACACACACAGACGCCTTCACCTCCCGATATGAAACAGCCAGGAGATTCAGGACCCCAAATTGTCTGGTAATTAGTGTTCACTGGTGTGGCGGAGGAAGCTTTGCTCTCCTCATACTTATCCAGATGAACCAACCTCTGGTGGCCTCCTACATACACTATTAAAAACTAAAACAGAGAAATCTTTTTGTCTGCAACAATTTCTGTATTTCTCTCTCCTTCTGGGAAAAGCAAAGAGTTTGAAACATTTGCAAGTCAAATGGGGCTTGTGATTCGTTAGGTTAGGGCCGCTGGTTCAGCAACCATCAGTACCTCTGAGTCTATTTTAGTCACATCGATGTTGTGCCTGTTTGTTTCTCAAATGTACTCCTATTTGTGTCACAACAGAGTTGTTGTTTGTATGTGTGTGAGAGTGTGTGTGTTTGTGCAGCCTAGTATCATAGACCAGACATAACATAGTGAACATAAATCCGGGACACTAAAATTAGTATGATCCTGTATGTTACGTTTGGTATGGTTACATAGGATAAAGCAAAAACGAAAGATGTCGGGGTGGACGTATAACGCAAACGTCTAGCAACCCAAAAGCTGTGTGTTTGAATCTCATCACAGACAAATTCAGCATTTGAGCTAATTAGCAACTACTTAGCATGTTAGCCAACCCTTCCCTTAGCCTTAACTCTTTTAGCTAACGGCTAACCCTAACCTTAACCCCTAGAGCAGGGCTCTCCAACCCTGTTCCAGGAAAGCTGCCGTCCTGTAGGTTTTGCTCCAACCCTAATCTAGCACACTTGACTAGCTGGATGATAAACTGAAATCAGGTTAGTTACAACTGGGGTTGGAGCGAATACCTACAGGAGGTTAGCTCTCCAGGAACAAGGTTGGAGAGCCCTGCCCTAGAGCTAACGTTAGCGTTAGCCACCTAGCTAACGTTAGTCACAACAAATTGTAATTCGTAACATATCATACGAAATGAATGATGGACATCCACAAATTAACACATATCATACTAAATGGAGTGTCTCGGATTTATGTACAGGATAATATGAAATGCTCTGAGACCAGGTTGCTTTGTGTCTGACTTTATTTGCATCACAGTGGTGTCTTTTCTCATCTCAGCACACAGGTTTGTACCCCATCGTATCCAAGGGGATGAGGCTGATTGCCCAGGGCAAGGACCCCCTGGAGGGCCAAAGGCACACGTGTGGTATGGGGAACATGTTCCACTACAACACTACTGGCTGGCCTGAGCTGGATGAACTGATGAGGACACCTCAGGCACTAATCTTCATCATGGAGCTCATTCAGGTAACACGCTGTTACAATATCATCATTATTTTTGGTTAATAGTCCTTCATTGACCTGGTAAATTGGCAGTGACAATTTACATAAAAAACTGTGGCGGGTTGCAGGAAGAGGAGAGGGGCTAAATGCGTTACAGACAACAAACATTAAGTTAGCAAAGAGAGAATACACACACACACCAGTGGTTATACACCTACTCCATTAGAAGTACACACCCCTCAGTTTATGAAAACATCTCCCAATGTGAACAGCAACACAACTCTGTCACTCACACACATCTGTCCAAACAAACAGTTCTCGGCGCCCACAAACAAACCTCCAGACAATCATTTCCACCCGTTACATTACAAGCCGACGCCAAACACAGCCTTCTCTCTCTGTCTCCAACAAACAACAGCTCATCCTACCTCAACCACTCGGTTCACAAACAAAACTGTTTATGTAACCAGCCGTTAACCACCAGGGGGACTAGCAGAGTTAAAGTTAACACATTCAACCCTCAGCCAAGCGCAGCGCCAAACGGGGAGGGACTAACAGGTCTTGTCCAATTTCCTTTGCAAAATATTTAGTTACCGTGTGCCTGAATGAACCAGACCCGGGATTAATTGTCCCATTTGTTCCGCTTGTGTGGCCCCTGATCTCCCCAGGTGGGAGACCCCTTCTCATACAAGCGGGAGTCATGGATAATGGACAAGGATGAGAAGATGAAGGAAGTGCCTTCGCTTCACCTGCAGGGCAATGCGCTGGTCAGACAGGGATGCTTCAGAGAGGCTGCCAAGAAGTACCAGGAAGCTGTGGTGCTACTCCGGATCGTACTGTCCAAGGTGAGAGGAGGGTGGGGAGGGGAGAGGAGTAAGGAGGTGGGTAAGGATATGGTTTGGGTGAAGGGATAGAAAATAACAGGGGAGAAGATTATGACATGAAGAGTGAAAGAAAGGGGTATGGAGGGAGGGATTAGATTGGAAAAGATATGATGGGAAGGAAATTAAAAGAGAGAAGGAGGGAGAGAGGAAGGGAGGGATAATATCAACATGATAAAGAAACAGGTCACAGACACTAATTTAACCCTTTCCCAACCTGTAGGAGATGCCAGGTGATGTGGACTACATAGCCGTGGACAGGCTCATCACCCCCCTAGTGTTGAACTACTGCCAGTGCATGTTGGAGCTGGAGGAATACTATGAGGTTCTGGAACATACCAGTGACCTGATACACAAACACAAAGGTAACTTACAGATACACACATGCAGGCCCACACGCACAAACAAACATGCAATCCTGTTTTTGTTTTTAAAAAAGGTCTTATTATTATTTTTTAATTCTTCCCAATATCCAATTGGTAGTTACAGTCTTGTCCCGTCGCTGCAACTCCTGTACGAACTCGGGAGAGGCGAAGGTTGAGAGCCGTGCGTCCTCCGAAACACAACCCCGACCCCGCCAAGCCGCACTGTTTCTTGACACAATACACGCTTAACCCGGAAGCCAGCCGCACCAATGTGTCGGAGGAAAAACCGTACACCTGGCGACAGCCCGGAATCGAACCAGGATCTGTAGTAACACAGCTAGCACTGCGATACAGTGCCTTAGACTGCTGCACCACTCGGGTGTCATTAGTTGGAGCATGATGGACAACAGAGATGATTGTCCCAAAAAATGTATAATAATACTTGTCTGTCTTTTTACGTTTACTGCCTATATTCATTGTATAGCCCATTTCGTGGGCAAGCGACCTGTTTCTTCAGCAACATTACTGACCTCTCTCAGAAGCCTTCACTTCCTGTCCTGAAGTCTGTTTTGGTGTGCACTGCAGTTGACACACATGTTGGCACGCACTGATTTGATGCAGGGATTAATTCTCATGTACATAGCTCAGTGCCCTCTGAATCATACTGTACCCCGAGACACTGTCCATAGAGGCTGTTTTTGTTCCTCTGCTTGGCTGCCTTACATACAGTCATGTGAAAAAGTAAGTACATCCCCTGGAAACATATTTGGACAGATGGATATGTAATTTTCACTTCAACACTACTGACAGATAAAGGTTACCCAATTTAACAAATCACACACACAAAAAACAAAAATGCCTTTTCCTTATGGGGAAAAAGTTAGTACACCCCTACCTTTACATCACATAAAATGGCTAAAATTAGAATTAGGTACCAAAACAAGTGTAAATGATTAGAAAACATTAGTGAGAAACTTTGTCTGGTTTGGTCTTAACCATATGAGTGTGTGGTAACACATCATTCAAAGATCAAAATACCTACCCGAGGCCCTCAGAAGAAAGATTATTGATGCCCATGAGTCTGGGAGGGGTTACAAATCCATTTCCAAGCAATCCATTTTTCATTCCACTGTCCAATGAAAATTCCAGACCACTGGCAAACTACCTAGGACAGGTCGTCCCACCAAAGTCAGCCCAAGAACTGACCGAAAGATGCCCATAGAAGTCTCTAAGAATCCCAGGGTAACAACAAGGGATCTACAGGCCTCTCTTGCCACAATCAATGTTGAATTGCATGGGTACACTGTCAGAAAGAGACTGTACAAACTTGGTCTACATGGGAGGTCAGGAAGGAAGAAGCCTCTGCTCTCCAAAAAATAATATCAAGACACAACTGACTTTACCCTGGTGTTGTCTGGCAAAAGTTAGTTGTGTCTTGATATTCTTTTTGTAACTAAATGTACTTCGAATTGCTTGGAAATGGATTTGTAACCCCTCCCATAAGGAAAAGGCATTTTTGTTTATTTTAATTGCACAACATTTTCTAAAAACAAAATGTGTGTGTGTGATTTGTTAAATTGGGTAACCTTTATCTGTCAATAGTGTTGAAGTGAAGATTACATATCCATCTGTCCAAATATGTAAAATATAAAGAAAACCTTCCAGGGGTTGTACTTACTTTTTCACATGTCTGTATATACTGTATATGAGAGTGAGAGAGAGAGAGAGAAAGATAGACTACCTAGTGCCTTCCTCTCCTCTCTGTCCTTTCCTCTCCATCTCTCTCTCTCTCTCTCTCTCCCAAGCCTCTTACCTCGTGTCATCGCTACCTTGTCGTCTCTATCACTTCTAACCTTTCATTAGCATCCCTCCATCTGCCAGATATCTTCTTTCTGAAAGGGACTCTGAGTCGGGGAAGGCTCTCCTTGACGCACTGGCTCTGTTATTGCCAGAGGCTATAAAGAAATCTATTTCAATGTTGGCAGAATGAAAGATTTAGAGGGGAGTGGGGATGAGATGGAGAGGAAAGCCATCAATGGGGATCTAAACCAGGCACTCCAGCCCACTCCTCAGAGATATAGGATTAGTTGGTGTGTGTGTTCTGAGACAGGGGTCTGAGACGGGGGGCTTGAGACGGGGGGCCTGAGACAGGGGTCTGAGACAGGGGGCCTGAGACAGGGGTCTGAGACAGGGGGCCTGAGACAGGGGTCTGAGACAGGGGGCCTGAGACGGGGGGGCCTGAGACGGGGGGCCTGAGACAGGGGTCTGAGACGGGGCCTGAGACAGGGGTCTGAGACAGGGGTCTGAGACAGGGGTCTGAGACAGGGGGCCTGAGACAGGGGTCTGAGAGAGGGGTCTGAGACAGGGGTCTGAGACAGGGGTCTGAGACAGGGGGCCTGAGACGGGGGGGGGCTCTCTTTTTTATTTATGTATTATACTCTCTTCCTCTCTATCACACACCACACACACACACACACACACACCCTAAGTGGGTATCTTTTCTCTCTCTGACGTGTTCTCCGCTGATAAGAAAATACAGTAATTGGCGATGTGTCATATTCAAGCATGCACTGGCCTAGATGAGTAAAAATGGATTTCTTAGCTACTGTATATTGGTTAGTGACACTACACTAGCACATCCATTCTAATTAAGCCTTACTTTCAAAGATAGTTGTGAATATTGATGAATACTGCTCTTTCTCTCTCTCTCTCTCTCTCTCGCTCTGTCTCTCCACCCTTTTCTCTCCCTCCCTCCCTCTCTCCTACAGACTGTGTCAAGGCGTACTACAAGAGGGCCAAGGCCCATGCTGCAGTGTGGAACGAGAAGGAGGCCAAGAGAGACTTCAACATGGTGGCCAATCTGGACATCACACTGGCTCCACTGGTGAACAAAGACCTGAGGTTCCTCGCTGATAGACTGAAGGAGAAATACTGGGAGGAGAAGGAGAAATACTGGAACTGCCTGGAGCAGGAGGGGGAAGATGGCAAGAAAGAGATAGAGGGGGAAGAGGGCAAGAAAGAGAAGGAAGAGAAAGAGGAGGGTGAGAGCACAGTGACCAAGGTGAAAGTTGAGGAGGAAAGTAAAGATAGCTCAGCCTCTTCCAAAGAGGAAGTGAAAGATGTCAAGGAAGACAAGCAGGATGAGACAGGATGGACAAAGACTATAGAGAAGGCTGGAACAACCATTACTGCTACAGTGAAGGACAAGGCTAAAGTGAAGAATATAACCTTCAACCAGGCTACAATGAAGGATGAAACAGCCAGTAAGAGGACAGAGAGTACCCCGGAAACCCAGCCAGATACCAATCAGAGTGCTCTGTCTGTGATAGAGGGGATGGACTGGCAGCAGAAGTTACGACACATCATGTTCCTGGAAAAGGAGGGTAACTTCCTGCTTACAGAGCAGAAATACAGTGAGGCCACAACGAAGTTCAAGGAGGCTCTGGAGTATGTGGACTTCATTCAGAACAAGGTTAGTGTCCATTAATTGGCAGCTTCATTCAATGGTGTGTTATTTTGTTCAGTGGTCAGTTCATTCAATGGTGTGTTCATTCAGTGATGTGTTCTTTCAATAGTGTGTTCATTCAGTGATGTGTTCTTTCAATAGTGTGTTCATTCAGTGATGTGTTCTTTCAATAGTGTGTTCATTCAGTGATGTGTTCTTTCAATAGTGTGTTCATTCAGTGATGTGTTCTTTCAATAGTGTGTTCATTCAGTGATGTGTTCTTTCAATAGTGTGTTCATTCAGTGATGTGTTCTTTCAATAGTGTGTTCATTCCAATAGTGGAATGTTCATTCATTCATTGGTGTGTTCATTCAGTGTTAGGTCTTCATTCAGTGTGAAACAACCAATTGATCTGGCGGTCACTGCTGTTGAATGTCAGAGAACTGATAATACAGAGATAAAATACTTATTTATTAGAATGACAGGCTGAAAAATGTAATAAAATGTTATGAAACAGCTAAGAATGACAATGCATAAAGGCCATGGGACATGTGTTGGGTTGTAGTCATTGTTTGAGCACCTCAAGGCTATAGGATTGAATATAAACTGGCAGGACAGAACAGGAACATGAAGAGGACAGCTAAAAATAACAGAGGGGGACCCATGGAGATTTTAGAGTGACAGCGCTCACCCAGGCATCTCTTTCTCTAACGTTTACTCTCTGTCGTTCCCCTCCATCCCACTTTCCTCCATGTATCTTCCTATTCCTCTCTCTCCCCTCCATATACTGCCCTTTCTCTCCCCCTTCCTCTCTTTCTCCCCCTCCCTGTCTCCCCCCATCTCTCCCTTCCTGTCCCTTTCGCCACTCCCTCTGGCTATCCCCCCTCTCATTCTCTCTCCTTCTCCCTTCATCTCACTGTGCAGGAGGTGTGCTGTAAAGAGAGGAGGGAGGACTGGGACTCTCTGGAGAAGGTGCGTGTGCCGATCACTCTCAACCTCAGCCAATGTCTGCTGGAGCTCAGGAACAACCAGGAAGTGGTGACGCTCAACACCAAACTGCTCAAGAAACACAAAGGTACATTCTCACTTTCTCTCGGTCTCCCTCTCTCTTCTCCCTGTACCTCTGTCTCCTCGTTTACTCCCCCCCCTCTCATTCACTTCACCCTCCCCTCTTTATACATTTTCATCCCACTCTCTATTTTCCTCCCTACATATCTTATTTTCATGGTTGAGAAGCAGCCGCCATTGCTCTCAAGAACCCAAGGCATTAACAAGGCATTCTGCGTTATCACAAGGGTTCTCAGAGCACCGCTTACCGGTGGGACCATGTAAACTGCAATCCAGACGCTCTGTTACAAAAGTTTAGAAACGTTTAGAAAGTTTAGAAACGTCAATAATCACTGTTTGCGATACGATTTTCGATACATATGGAACTTATCTTTCATATAAGTGAGAAATAAAAAAAGATTCACATTGGTTGTGGGAACGAAGCCATACGTTTCCTGACCTATAACAGAAGTGAACATTTCGCCTGTTCTGGGAATGTTTATTTTTAGGTTGCAGGGAGGTTCTGAAACTGTTTTCTCTGGTTTCTTGAACGTTTTCCAGGGAGGTTTTATTAACGCTCTGAGAACATCAATTATAGGTTATTTTGAGTTTTTTTTAATAACTTCCTTAAAACTTTTTCTGAATGTTTCAATAAGACTTTTAATAATAACACTGTTAGCTTATTTTGGGGTGAACTTTTTTGCACAGATAGGACCCATGGAAATTAATTTCCGTAGGCATTAATCATGTAAACAAATGTATTTCTTATTGTGGCATCAGTAAGATTCAAACCTACGTATAAGTAGTTATTTATAAAAACCTTACTTTGACGTGGAAATGATCTTATCTCCATGCAAAGTCTAGACTTGACGTAAGTGATTTTCCTGCTGGTCATTTAGGGGTATTGCAGTTTGGGACGCATATGTGTTCAAGCCTTTGGTGAATTTTGCATCAGCTTTATAAACAATTTGTTAGGGATTATCAATTAAAGGTGTGACGAATTAGTTGCCAAGACGCACGGTGTTTTGAATTTAAAACAGGATGCGATTTTCTATAAATAGTGTGTCAAATTTGAAAAAAGTAACCATGGCGGTTATTGCGTTATTGGAAGACATTGAAAACCGTGCTTTTAGAAGGGAGAGAGTTTTCAGAGACCGGAATGACTTTTTTTTTTGCGCATGATGATCCATGGTTTATAAATTGCTATCATCTCCCAAGAAATGTTCTGTTAGATTTGTGCGCGGATTTAGCCCCTAATCTGGAAAGGAAAGACATGCCATACCCATATCTGTCCAAGTACTGGCCACTCTGGGATTCCTCGCTACTGGGACATTCCAGAAGGAAATGAGTGACAGGTCGGGTATATCTAAACCACATCCTGCCACAAGTGATCTCGTCTTCCAAAAAGTTTGCTTTTCTCTTTTGGTCCATGGCTATTCCTGACTAAACTCTCATTTGTGCTGATTTTAAGCCACGTTCATGTGCCGTCCATTTTATAGGACACGGGTGCGTAAATGGGCTTCTTAGAACCTGCATAAGCAAGGTTTTTTTACGCTCAGTATCTTTGAATCGAACGTAAGCACACCGTTGGAAATTATTTTACCAACTAAGTTCAAGTATAAATCTAAGAACATTTTTTATAAATGAGGCCCCTGCTCTCTATTCAAACAGACCTAATTTCAAAGGAATCAAGCACTCATTAAGATCAGTTGTGGCCAACTAGTGGGAACACCTGAACATACTTAACAAGATAGAGGATGGAGAGAGTTTTGTTGATGCTGAGAACGGATTGTATATGTTTTTAAATAACATTCTTAGAAAGTTCTCTGAACGTTACAACTATTTTCTTTTGGTATTTATGAAACGTTTTCTTAACGTTCTCCGAACAATTAAAACATTAATTTAAATAGAACAATGAGGAAACCTGTAGGAAATGTTATGCTGAAATTCCCACAGAGGAATGTTGTTTCTCAACATTCTAGAACAATTTGAGAACATTACTTTAAATAGAACCATGAGGAAACGTTATGCTGAAGTAGTGAAATTCCCACAGAAGAATGTTGTTTCTTAACGTTCTCTGAACTATTTGAGAACATTCCCAATGTCAAACCAGTTGGCGAATATTTCTAGAACATTATCAACATTGAAATGAAATGTAACGATGTTTGATCATTTAGGAAATGTTCTGTTAAAGTATTTACATACCAAGAAAATAACTATCCTGCACCATTCCCATGAAAGTTGTGGGAAGGTTGAATGAAAAATAACCATAGGATAACCACGCTCTCAGTAGGAGAACTCTAAGAAACATATGGTTCTCAGAACGTTATGTACTAGCTGGGCTCTGTTTGGAGTTGAATGCTCTACATCTGTAGTACAAATGCTTGGCCTTGCCCTTGTGTTGCTCCCAACTTGATTTTTCAATCTTTCTCTCTCCCTTTTTTCTGGAAGTTGCAAAACCCACTTGCATCATTCTTCATTGTTGTGTTTCTTCCTTGGTACTGTGCTCTTAACACAACAGTCAGGAGTGAAATTCATTGTTTTATTTTTACCTGAATTATTTATCGCTGAGTAGATGTGATATGCATGGGTTTGGTGATCGTAGCCTTCTCCTTATCTCGCTCTCTCTTTTCTCTCACTCCCTCTGTATTTTTCTTGTTCTCTCCATTTCTCTCTTACCCACTTTCTTGGTCTGTCTCCTCTTCTCTCACTCACTGTCTAACTGCACATATTTTACTGTCTCTGTCTCCCTCTCCCTGTTTCTCTAATTCTCACTAACTAATTTCTCTTTTCCTTCTCACTGCTTCTTCTCCTCTCTCATTGTCCCTCCTTACTTCTTTCTAATGTTTCTCTCTTCCATCTCTTTCCCTCTACAAATATCTTACTCTACTGTACCCTCTTTATCTCCCTCCTCTACCTACACCCCACCCTCCCTCCCTCTTTCTCTCTCTCTGTAGATAACTTCAAGGCGGTGTACCAGCGGGCCAGGGCCCACTCAGCTCTGTGCAACGAGGAGGAGGCCAGGAATGACTTCCAGAAGGTGGAGCGTCTGGAGCCCAGGTTCAAGCTCATCGTCAATCAGGAGATGAAGAGGCTGGGCGAGAACCTCCGTAACAAGCACATCAGCGACAAGAAGAACTACTGGGAAGCTACAGAGGAGAAGTGGGGCCACGAGGGCACCAAGGCCAAGGCCAAGGCCAGGAAAGTAAAGAAGACAGTGAAGTTTCAAGAGGAGAAAAAAGGAGAGGAGGGGAGCGTTCAGGAAGAAGGGGAAGCAGGGGATACTGTAAAAGAGGGAGGTAGTGATGGAGTGAGAGAGGAGAAGAAGCCAGAGGGAAAAGTAGTGGAGGGGAGTGCGAAGAGTGCAGAGAAAGCAGCCATTGCTGAGGAAGAGGGAGGTAGTGGGGGAGTGAGAGAGGAGAAGAAGCCAGAGGGAAAAGTAGTGGAGGGGAGTGCGAAGAGTGCAGAGAAAGCAGCCATTGCTGAGGAAGAGGGAGGTAGTGGGGGAGTGGAGAAGGCTAGTGGGAATAGAAGAGAAAGTGTAGGGGTAGAAAGAGATGGCCAGGCGGAGGTAGTTAACAGAGCGGGCGATAAAGAGACAGATTTGGCACAGAACAATGCAGGTAGAGATAATGTAGCTACAGAGAGATCATGGAAGGATAAGGCTGTGAAAAAGGGCAAATGTCACTCAACTGACGCCCAGGAAGTTACCAAGGGAAACACAGGGAACAAAGGCACCAATGAGAGTACAAGCAGAGGCATTCAATCCGAATCGACCAATAGGAGTCCATTAGCCACCGCTGACCTCCCTAACCTACAGGCCACAGAGGTACTTTCAGAAGTAGCTGAGGAGAGAGTCAGGTTAGACACACAGATGGACAGACCTAATGAAGGAGAGGAAAGAAAAATGGATGAAGTGAGTAAAACTGAGGGAAAGAGTTCTGACGAACAGCCGTGTCCAACGGAGGGTGCGAGCCACACCAAGTCTGGGGTCATGACTGGAAATATCGATCCGTCTTTCAAGTCCAAGTCCAAGCGTAAACACAAGAAAAAGAAATAAAGGGTACACTGCCATTGCTATGATCATTGAGTATCATGTGATGATTCTCATAATTCAATCCAGGATCATCGCTTGAGGCACAACACAGCAGACATGGCATATAACAAATACATATTTTATTTATCGTTTGTACACAAAGAGTAGAAAGCAGCCAGTAACCCGCTTGTTATTAAAAAGCATTTCTTTCACAAACGTTTTATACAGATTAAAAACCGACCGGGAGGACAGCAATAGGGAGGAATGTTAGTAACAGCACATCAACAAATAAACAATTAAATAAACAATTAAATAAATGACAATGACACATTAGTCATAAACAAATCATCATGTAACGAGGTGTGGTAACGTTAATAAAAAAAATCTGTGTCTGTGTTTTGCGGTGGCAGGGCATCTGTCTATGTTGTCATAGCTTTGATTCTCATAAGAGTTCAGGTGATCCATGGCCCTGCCGTGTTACAGAATGCCAGCAGCCCTCGTTGTGTCTCCTAACGACGCCAGAGTGCACGGAACTCAAACGTGGAAGGTCTCACCCGCTTACATGTTGGGAATAATGAGCGTCCTCGTTAACGGCTTGACCCCACTATATATAGCAGAGGGCACGCCCTGTTGGCCGTGTTCTCTAAACTGTCTCTTCCTCGCTCCGTCTCCGGAGAAGAGCGCTTCTCTTCAATCCCACCGAAGACGGTGGGACTGGTGTCCCGCATGCGGTCGTGCTACAGGGAGCTACAGGTAGAGTGCCACAGTGGTTCTATCTTAGAACATTAGATGCCTCAGATGGATAACCACGAAGACAGAAAGACATGGTGTGGGCAGTATAATTTAGTGTTAGCACATAATTTTGATGGGTTAAGTCTTTAGAGGGCTACAACAGAGGGCCATTATAAAGACAGTATTGGCTTCTGGGAGTTTCAGTATGAGGAGTAAGGTGAAAGAGCTACTGTATTACAAACAGACCATATGAATATATATGGTTCTGTCTGTCTGACAAACTGCCTGCTACAGTGGTGTAATCGTTCATTCCACCTAGCCTCTCCATCACTATTTACAAAATACACAACACATTTATATAGGTCTACAGGACTTATGGGTAGTACCTTTTGGTATCTAGGACTAATCTCATCCCCCAGCTATAGTTTAATAGATGCATTATTTCACACACAAAGAGAGAGAGAGAGAGAGAGAGAGAGAGAGATGTGATGCATATATTCAGAGCCTCAAGTATTCTATGTTCACAGGGCTCATCAATGTGTAATGAGATGTTTAACAGTAAAGAGTTTCCAAAGAGTTAACATTCTTCATGTTGGGTGTTTTTTCACTCCAGCACTTCTTTGTTTCTGGATCCTGATATGTTAAGAAAGGATGCCAGCTAAACACTCAACAGTGATAATGACTACCTACTGTATGCCAGCTAAACACTCAACAGTGATAATGACTACCTACTGCATGCCAGCTAAACACTAAACAGTGATAATGACTACCTACTGTATGCCAGCTAAACACTAAACAGTGATAATGACTACCTACTGTATGCCAGCTAAACACTAAACAGTGATAATGACTACCTACTGTATAACAGCTAAACACTAAACAGTGATAATGACTACCTACTGTATGCCAGCTAAACACTCAACAGTGATAATGACTACCTACTGTATGCCAGCTAAACACTAAACAGTGATAATGACTACCTACTGTATGCCAGCTAAACACTCAACAGTGATAATGACTACCTACTGTATGCCAGCTAAACACTCAACAGTGATAATGACTACCTACTGTATGCCAGCTAAACACTCAACAGTGATAATGACTACCTACTGTATGCCAGCTAAACACTCACCAGTGATAATGACTACCTACTGTATGCCAGCTAAACACTCACCAGTGATAATGACTACCTACTGTATGCCAGCTAAACACTCAACAGTGATAATGACTACCTACTGTATGCCAGCTAAACACCCAACAGTGATAATGACTACCTACTGTATGCCAGCTAAACACTCAACAGTGATAATGACTACCTACTGTATGCCAGCTAAACACTCAACAGTGATAATGACTACCTACTGTATGCCAGCTAAACACCCAACAGTGATAATGACTACCTACTGTATGCCAGCTAAACACTCAACAGTGATAATGACTACCTACTGTATGCCAGCTAAACACTCAACAGTGATAATGACTACCTACTGTATGCCAGCTAAACACTCAACAGTGATAATGACTACCTACTGTATGCCAGCTAAACACTCAACAGTGATAATGACTACCTACTGTATGCCAGCTAAACACTAAACAGTGATAATGACTACCTACTGTATGCCAGCTAAACACTCAACAGTGATAATGACTACCTACTGTATGCCAGCTAAACACTAAACAGTGATAATGACTACCTACTGTATGCCAGCTAAACACTAAACAGTGATAATGACTACCTACTGTATGCCAGCTAAACACTCAACAGTGATAATGACTACCTACTGTATGCCAGCTAAACACTCAACAGTGATAATGACTACCTACTGTATGCCAGCTAAACACTCACCAGTGATAATGACTACCTACTGTATGCCAGCTAAACACTCAACAGTGATAATGACTACCTACTGTATGCCAGCTAAACACCCAACAGTGATAATGACTACCTACTGTATGCCAGCTAAACACTCAACAGTGATAATGACTACCTACTGTATGCCAGCTAAACACTCAACAGTGATAATGACTACCTACTGTATGCCAGCTAAACACTCAACAGTGATAATGACTACCTACTGTATGCCAGCTAAACACTCAACAGTGATAATGACTACCTACTGTATGCCAGCTAAACACTCAACAGTGATAATGACTACCTACTGTATGCCAGCTAAACACTCAACAGTGATAATGACTACCTACTGTATGCCAGCTAAACACTCAACAGTGATAATGACTACCTACTGTATGCCAGCTAAACACTCAACAGTGATAATGACTACCTACTGTATGCCAGCTAAACACTCAACAGTGATAATGACTACCTACTGTATGCCAGCTAAACACTCAACAGTGATAATGACTACCTACTGTATGCCAGCTAAACACTCAACAGTGATAATGACTACCTACTGTATGCCAGCTAAACACTCAACAGTGATAATGAGTATCTACTGTATGCCAGCTAAACACTCAACAGTGATAATGACTACCTACTGTATGCCAGCTAAACACTCAACAGTGATAATGACTACCTACTGTATGCCAGCTAAACACTCAACAGTGATAATGACTACCTACTGTATGCCAGCTAAACACTCAACAGTGATAATGACTACCTACTGTATGCCAGCTAAACACTCAACAGTGGCAGGCCTCATTAAGGGGGGGGTCTCTTCCCCATATGGTTATTAGCATTTTCATTATGAACGGCGCCCCACCTTGCCGACTCACAACTTGCAGTGCCGTGTCCTTGGGGACAGTTCCCTAGCAACAGCATCAAAACAAACAAGACAAGCGCAGCGGCGCTCAACGATGTCAAATGTGAACGCTGGCGCCTGGGGGGGATAAAGTCTAACGAATACCGGGATGGGATTCAAACAAATCTTGTTCTTGGCAATAAGGTCAGAACGTTCTCTGACTTTCTCTAAACTATTCGCATGATGACTCCCTGTGAGCGTGGGTGTAATAACTTTCTGGTTATGGAAGTGGTATGCTACATAAAAAACCCAGAGTATATTTCCTCTTTTCCAGGAAATCACTTGCTTCCTGTCTGTCTCTTTCTGGAGATTTGCTGTGGCAAGCACATCAAAGTGGATTGTTCCTTTCCGCTTTGCACAGGAGTATTTTCTTCCTCTTTCCTCTTGTCTCTCAGACCTCTACCTCCTCCGAGTCTCTCTTCCACCTTCCATCCATTCTGCCGCCAAAACCCTATTTGACCCCAGCCTTTTCTAGCGAGTCTCTCAGGTGCTTCGCCACTCTAGTGCTGTGAATTCCCACCGTCTTCCCTTTCCATACTCATCATAAAGCCTCTCTAAATCCACCAATACAATGCAAAATGCCACAGAACCCAGACCCCTAAACAGAATCTCACCTTGTATGAAATCCACATCCACCCACAACAACCCACTGATGCAATCTCATCCTCTGATTGTGAAAACGCTGAGTGAACACACTGAGCCGGTACTTTCACATCTGGCCACAAACATAAAAAGAGAAAAGAAGTGATGAGCCAACTCAATTCAATAATGTTTCAGGCAGCAGATTGAAAAAACTCTTATTAGTCAGTGACTGGCTCTGTTTGGGTTTAAGGCAAATAGACTGTCCTCTGCCTGGAGTGTCACATGATCCTACTTTCTCCTACCATCCTAGGCATTTGTGTACCCCTGAAATGTTTATATAAGCAATGTGGTGAACATTCCACCCAGAAGAGGTAAAAGTGAAGTTATTAGCATATTGCTTATCTGATCATTTCAGATGAAGTGCCATCTGTAAGGGGCTAAGAGTTGGGCCTCTGTGTGGAGGTGGTGCCCCTCCCTAGCCCCCCTAGTGTCTTTGGAAGAGGGGGAGATGGGGGAGGCCCAGCCTAGCAACTCTAGTGCCTGGGGCACCCTGCCTCCCCTTCTGTGCACACAGTGGGTGCAAGGAGTCAGAGTCCACAGTGGAGGGCCCGGCATTTAATGCTAGACGCTTTCTCAGCTAAACACACTGAGCCACGATACAAATGGGTCTTTCCACTGTTTGTGGATGTGGGTGTAAGCCTTTTTTGTATGCCTGTGTGATATGAATGTTGATATGAATGTGTGTATGTGTGTTAGTACAGAATGAGTGTTCATCTGAAACAATGTGTATGTGTGTCTGTGTGTGATGGAAGCAGTGAAACTCACTGTGCACAGAAGCAGCGCTGCCTGGCCTGGCGGGCACTTTGGCTGTTTTAAATAAATCATAGGGTTTTACTGATGTGTCAGATCCACAGAGTCAATAAACTTGTTGTGGGTCCCGCTGGCTCCCCGGTAATCTGCTCTGTTCTGCTCCGGGAACGTCTACCGCTGCTACCCGAGCACAGCCGCATGAAATGCAGCCAGCCTGGCCCAAATCATGTCAACAGCATGAACACCACGTAAAAAAAGAGACGTTTGAAACACATTGGGGAAAAAACGAAAAACAAACGTACATACTGAGATACGTACACCGTTACTGGCACTCGAACGGAACAAAACATGGGGAAAATCCCAAATCCTTTATGCACTGTGTAAAAGTCATTTTCGTGGAAAGTCCTTGTGCTGTACAGATATAAAGCTTCACACCTTCAGGCGACTACACAGACGCTGGTTAGCACAGTGTCTTGGCTGGACTGCTAGCGTTAGCCATAGCTAACACAGTTTCTGCCTGGCTGGGCTGCTAACATTAGCCGTTACCTTCCTTAGCTGGTTAACAGTGTATGGCTGCACTGCTAACATTATCCATTACCCTTAGCTTGTTAGCATAGTGCGTGGCTGGGCCTGGATGTTGGCATTAGCCGTTAGCCTTTGGCTCCCACAGGGGTCAGCTCTCTGTGAGCTGCTGTACGGGTCAAGGGCCCGGTGCACTCTCTGTCCCTCTGACAGCAGCTATATGGGGCACAGGCCATCAGGCATTCCATCAGGCATCACTCTGCATTCCAGGCCCCGCCCTGGGTTAGATGAGTGACATGGCTCCTGGAAGAGGAGAGAGGGGAAAAAAAGTGTCCATTAAGGATGAAGATGATGTGTTTTAGAACACATGCAGAATAGCCAGATGAGGGTTTTGCTCTGGTACTCTGGTAGCCTTGAGGCCCAATATGTATTAAAGATATGTAGGCACCTATATTGTATTTCTCCACTGAGATAAGAACTTGTGCAGTTCATCTTTCTAGACACTTCTCAGACATTCCTTATCTTGTTTCCACCTCTGTTCAAGGTCATTTTGTATCACTGTCTTCATAGTTGAATTCAAATTTGTATCAGTCTCATATTACATTTAAAACAAAACATTTGAGCTATTTGGCAGATGCTCTTAACCAGATCGACTTACAGTAGCGAGTTCATACATTGCCATACCTTTTTTCGTACTGGTCCACGTGGAAATCAAACCCACAACCTTGGCGTTGCAAGTGCCATGCTCTACCAACTGAGGCATGTATACAGTACATCATTCAGAATTACTATATAACCCTGAGCCATTAGTCTTCTAGACATCTTAGTAATAGAATCAGGGAGCCTGTTAGGACATTAAATCCATTTTCTGAACATGATGTCCGCTGTCTAAATTTACACCAAAATACACCCCGTTCAGAAAAACTCAATGTGTGTCTCCATCAGGTTAATGGTTTTGTCTTTGTTGTGTCTGTCTAAGATCTGTATGGTCAGAGGCTTACCAGGTTCTGAAGGGAAGACATTTCTCAGCTGCTCTATGACCTCCTGAAGCTGCTGCACTGTGTCCTGTTCATGATCCTCGTCTCCATCTCCTGTCACATACGGCATTACAGAGAGAGATGAGCGACAACGGAAACACTCAGTCATTCCATTCTGTCTGAACTAATGTTGTTGTGGCCCACAGAATGAAAAACTATGTGATCCAGTAGGAATTTCTTGGAACTTGTACCGACCCAGTGGGACCTGACCTACTATTTGGGAACATTTGTCTTAGTAGCTCACCCGCTGCCTCCGTGTCTGTGGTCTCTCTACTGGGTCCGTCCCCCTGACGGCCTCCCCCTGACACCGGAGACGACAGGGAAGAAGGTTCCGATCCGTTGGCCTCCGAGTCATCTTTGGGCTGGTTGAAAATAAATAGTGTAACAATCCCAACAGAATTCCCATTTTGACAGCTACTTCAGAAAATCACAAACGTTTCTTGGAATGTGTTGGGGTTGAAGGATACAGTAAACATGTACTGTAGATGCACTAAATAAGTCAAATTGTTCCAGTGTAACTGAAGGCTGCGTTGGCTGGGGATTCAGACCTAGTTCCACGATGAACAAAAGAAGCTCTACTTTCTACAGAGATGAAAATAGAGAGTTGACTATCCAACCCCACACTACCACTTCCCCTGTTCCATCACTTCATATTGGAACGATAAACTGACCCATATAAAGAGATTCATGTGCATGATTATTTCTTAAGAAGAGATTAAAAGACAGGCATTATATTGGGAGGTTCATAGAAGTAGACAGAAAGTTAAAATCTACAACTTTCCAATGTTTGGTATTCTGTCGCTCCCGTTCCCATTCCTCTCTTTCCACTAAATCAGTCTCTCTTTCAATCTCCTCTCTCTATTCTCCATTTACAAGTCTTTTCACATGAGGAAATGTCTTTCTGTCACTCGCTCTTTCTCTCTCTCCCCTCTAGTGCAGCACTTTAAATTAGCTTTCATTCCTTCCTCTCCTCTCTCTATTCCCCATTCATTCCTTCCTCTCCTCTCTCTATTCCCCATTCATTCCTTCCTCTCCTCTCTCTATTCCCCTTTCATTCCTTCCTCTCCCTCTCTCTATTCCCCTTTCATTCCTTCCTCTCCCTCTCTCTATTCCCCTTTCATTCCTTCCTCTCCCTCTCTCTATTCCCCATTCATTCCTTCCTCTCCTTCTCTCTATTCCCCATTCATATTCTTCTACAGCAGTGTCATATTTTCTCTCAATCCATCTGTTATCTTTGTTCTTCCTCTTTCTATCTTCCTTTTAGCTTCAGTATCATTCCGCTTCTTAATCCCTGTTGAGTCTATCCCTCTCTCTCTTTCTCTCCTTACCGTAGGTATTTCCCTCTGTCTCTCTGGTATCTATCCCTCTCTCTCTTTCTCTCCTTACCGTAGGTATTTCCCTCTGTCTCTCTGGTATCTATCCCTCTCTCTCTTTCTCTCCTTACCGTAGGTATTTCCCTCTGTCTCTCTGGTATCTCTCCCTCTCTCTCTTTCTCTCCTTACAGTAGGTATTTCCCTCTGTCTCTCTGGTATCTATCCCTCTCTCTCTTTCTCTCCTTACCGTAGGTATTTCCCTCTGTCTCTCTGGTATCTCTCCCTCTCTCTCTTTCTCTCCTTACTGTAGGTATTTCCCTCTGTCTCTCTGGTATCTCTCCCTCTCTCTCTTTCTCTCCTTACCGTAGGTATTTCCCTCTGTCTCTCGAGGTATCTATCCCTCTCTCTCTTTCTCTCCTTACCGTAGGTATTTCCCTCTGTATCTCTGGTATCTATCCCTCTCTCTCTTTCTCTCCTTACCGTAGGTATTTCCCTCTGTCTCTCTGGTATCTCTCCCTCTCTCTCTTTCTCTCCTTACCGTAGGTATTTCCCTCTGTCTCTCTGGTATCTCTCCCTCTCTCTCTTTCTCTCCTTACTGTAGGTATTTCCCTCTGTATCTCTGGTATCTCTCCCTCTCTCTCTTTCTCTCCTTACTGTAGGTATTTCCCTCTGTATCTCTGGTATCTATCCCTCTCTCTCTTTCTCTCCTTACTGTAGGTATTTCCCTCTGTATCTCTGGTATCTATCCCTCTCTCTCTTTCTCTCCTTACCGTATGTATTTCCCTCTGTCTCTCTGGTATCTCTCCCTCTCTCTGTAGATACAGTTTAAGTCATTAGTATTTTTTAATTTACTACAGTTGTTCTCTACCCCACCCCTCTCTCCTCTCTTTTCCAACCCATCTGTTTCTTTCTTCCCCTCCCTCCCTCCCTCCCTCCCTCCCTCCCTCCCTCCCTCCCTCCCTCCCTCCCTCCCTCCCTCCCTCCCTCCCTCCCTCCCTCCCTCCCTACCTGCAGCAGTAACTCTCGTAGCCTGTGCAGCTGGGACTCCAGCTCTTTGTTATGGTCCTCCAGTATCTGCATTCGTGTCTCCAGGCGAGTCTTGTGCTGCCTGAGGACCCTCGCCTCGGCCAGGAGCTCCTCGTCCTGCTGGCCCCCCGTGGGCGATCCCGGACCCCCCTCGCCTCCCTCCGTCAGCTGGGGCGCCGCCACCGCCTCCTCATGCCTCCACTTCAGCCGCCGCCACTCCCCCTGCAGCACCCTGGGAATAGGAGAGAGGACAGACACAACAGCAGACAGCATTTTAAAGAGCTGGGAGTTTAACTGACACATACACTGGCCACAATAAGCTATGATAGTAAATGCTGTGAGATGCCTGATGAAGAGGGTCTAAACGTTGTTATAAATAAATACCACCTGGGATAATGAGCAGGCGGCGTGCAGCATTTTGCTTTCTGTTTTCCATGTCTGCTAAAGCGTCATAGTCCATATGTTCACTATCTGCTCACTGTGCATACGTTCATTCTCAACTTAAATACTGAGCAGAGATAATTATCACCAGATACGGTATGGATTTGTGTTAGCAAGCGTTAAACATAATACACTGTATGCAAACAGAGATTTAATTGAGCTGAGATTTAATTGAACTGTTGGTCGGACTAAAGTTAACTTAAGTTTGACAAAAATACTAAGCTCATAATCTATTTCTGTCTCTATAAAATTCACACGGACAATAAAAATTGATTTTTTGTGGTATTTTACGTATGTCCATACTATTTTTCACAGTGCAAATAAAGGCATAGGATGACGGTACTAATTCTACCACATGAACATTCTTACAAAACAGACACGACCGTCACACGCAAAAATGTTTTGGTCTGATTTTGGGGGCCAGGCCCAGTTTACGACATATGACTTGGGGTCCTATCGGCCAATTGGAAGAAAGGAGGACAACTGCTAGTGCTAAATGAGGAGCACACAGGATATGCCTCATCATAAAACAGGAAATACTGAAAAAATACCAAACTGGGTTAAGGTTTCAGACATCCAAGGGCTGTGTGTATACATGTTATTAATATAACTTTATTAACGTATTATTCACCAAGGACAAACGAAAAGCAAATGAACATGTGTGTGTGTGTGTGTGTGTGTGTGTGTGTGTGTGTGTGTGTGTGTGTGTGTGTGTGTGTGTTTGTGTGTGTGTTGGTCAGAGACATGCAGATAAGACAAAAGATAATAATTCAGATGACTCATACCTATGAAGGTTGCCTCTGGTATCAAATTAAGTGGATGGGAATTTGATTTATTTTTATATATTTAACCTTTATTTAACTAGGCAAATTCTTATTCACAATGACAGCCTACCTACAGGGTCAGCCCCTGGAGCAGATCAGGGTTAAGTGTCTTGCTCAAGGACAAATCAGCAGGTTTCTTTTCTTCTTCAACCTTGTCGCCTCAGGTATTCAAACCAGCGACCTTTCAGTTACTGGCCCAATGCTCTAACCACTAGGCTACCTAATTTTGGCTCTGTTTACATAATACATAATATAGTACACTTATCATAATTTGGAAGTAATCCATAGAGGTTATTAAAAGTATCTAGATCATCTATGAGGCTGTGTAATCCAAATTATTGTTGGATCTGATTTTAATAGCTAACATTCCGATGGCAATAACAAATAGACATGCCGACATTGGGCAACCTTGTTTTACTCCTCTTGATAGGTTAATATTTTCTGAGAAGTAGGCATTATTTACTATTTTACACCTAGGGTTACTATACATACCATTGTATAAGAGATTATCCAAAGTTAAAATATTACAGGTATTTATATATAAACTCCAGTCGTACTTTATCAAAAGCCTTTTCAAAGTCAGCTATGAAAACCAGGCCTGGTTTCCCAGATTTTTCATAGTGTTCTATTGTTTCCAGTAATTGTCTTATATTATCTCCACTGTATCGTCCATGTAAAAATATCCGACAATACCTTTTTAATTCTATGCACTATGCATTTGTCTCAAAGTTTTGCATTACAACACTGAAGTGTAAGGGGCCTCCAATTTTTTATATGGACTGTATCTTTGTATTTACCACTTGGATCCTGTTTCAATAATAATGAAATCAGACCTTCTTGTTGAATATCTGATAATCTACCATTTTTTTTTTAAACGTGCGTACAGAGCGGAGATGGAAGAGACTAAAACGAATGTTTGGTGAATCATGGGTGACTCCATCATTTGTAACAAGTTTCAGTAAATCATTTTGGTAGCAATTCTATGCTGAAGACTAAAAAACAATTTAGTGAATTTTTCACCATATTCCATCCAGTTTGCTTTATTTTTTATTTTTATAATAATGTATATTACGCTTGCTCTTTCCTTCATTTATTTTTTCTCTAAAGTATTCAGTGCCTCTATGGTACAGTTGTTTTTTATTGCTATCTATCTGTACTGTTAGTCCTTCTATTTACTTTGTAAATATGGACTCTTTTGACCTAAAGAGATTAGTTTTGAATTGCATGGCCTCTAAAAGGCACATTTAAAAGTATCCCATACAATAAGGGGATCTGCTGAACCTATGTTATGTCGGAAAAAAGTAAGTTATAAATTATTCTGTCTTAGTTAAAAACAAGTTATCATCCAATAGTCTTTGATTAAATTTTAAATATCCTCGCCGACGTGGAAATTCTGTAAGAGTAATGTACATGCCAATTCTTTGATGGTCGACCGCATTCTGTCCCCTATCAACACTTTTTAAACTTTTGGTGCCAGAAAGAATGACATCAGAAAGTAGTCAAGACGACTAGCTTAGTTGAGCCTCCGTCATGTATATCTCACTAGGTCAGGATATTTAAGCCTCCATATATCCACTAGTTTCACTATATCCATGACAGACTGTTAATTTAACCAGTCTGTATATTAAGTAAACTATTACCCTCACTCATATCATACGCATTTTTAGTTGAAGTATTTTTCTGCCATCGACCTGTATAGTATAGTTAACCATCCAACATCCACCAATGTATAGTGTACATATTCAGCCAACCACCCATACTATGCAATGTCTTTTTATAGCTTTTTTTTTTAGCACTCCAGACTTCTTGTATTTCTATACTTTTTCATACTGACGCTCTATGTATCATGTATCGTGTATCTGTCTTTTGTGTAATTTCGTTCTGGCATTTTGCACCTGCCCTGTGTTTTGTTGTTGTAGCTGCTTGACAATGAAATGTCCCCCTCGGGAATCAATAAAGTGCCTGCCTGCCTGCCTGCCTGCCTGCCTGCCTGCCTGCCTGCCTGCCTGCCTGCCTGCCTGCCTGCCTGCCTGCCTGCCTGCCTGCCTGCCTGCCTGCCTGCCTGCCTGCCTGCCTGCCTGCCTGCCTGCCTGCCTGCCTGCCTGCCTGCCTGCCTGCCTGCCTGCCTGCCTGCCTGCCTGCCTGCCTGCCTATCTATCTATCTATCTATCTATCTATCTATCTATCTATCTATCTATCTATCTATCTATCTATCTATCTATCTATCTATCTATCTATCTATCTATCTATCTATCTATCTATCTATCTATCTATCTATCTATCTATCTATCTATCTATCTATCTATCTATCTATCTATCTATCTATCTATCTATCTATCTATCTATCTATCTATCTATCTATCTATCTATCTATCTATCTATCTATCTATCTATCTATCTATCTATCTATCTGTAGTGTGATTTCCTTTATGGTCCATTGAGGTAAAACCGTATTATAATCTCACAGTATAAAAGAGTCTTGTATTGCTTGTAGGTTTGATAAATTATTAGATATATTTTCAAAGAAGCATGGATCATCATTATTTGGACTGTATAGATTAATGAGCCATATCTGTTTATCGGTCCAATAACATATTTAAATAATCCATCTACCTTGAGGATCTGTTTTAAAATTCTGAACATTCGGATCAAAATGATTCTTAATTAATATCATCAACTCTTTTGAGTTTCTTTGGCCATAGGATAAGTATTTCAACCTCCTTCATCTAAAATTGTTGAATGAATTTCCTGGTAACATAGATATTAGATATTATATATTATTATAATATTATATTATTATATCTATTATATATAGATATTATATTCCTTCTCTTTTAGCCAGGTAAATACTGATCATCTTTTCTTATTATCTGCTAAGCCATTACAATTATAACTGGCTATACTTATTTCATCATTTACCATAATGAGATACAAGTTTCAATTATATTTACCATAATATATGTTTGTAAACTTACCATTAAAAAGTACCATAATGATTGAGAGTGTCCATATAGCTTTACCATGATATTTGCATTGCTACTAAGTAAACCTCCAATTGCTCTCCACAATTCCAACAGCTAAAACCATCCCCCATCCCAAGTTGGGTTGTTGTCCCAGTGACCGCCAGACCACCCCCAGGGCCCTCAAGAGACCCATCCATTAAAAAGAGCACACAGTGCCACCCACAGAACAGAAGCAGATAAACCACCAAAATTATTTACAACTGCCTCACCTCAATTGTATTATATACAGTTACAGTGCATTCCGGAAAGAATTAAGACACCTTGACTTTTTCCACATTTTGTTACCTTACAGCCTTATTCTAAAATGGATTAAAGTGTTTTTTCCCCTCATCAATCTACACACAATACCCCATAATGACAAAGCAAAAACTAGTTTTAAAAAACTATTAAAAACAAAACACTGAAATATAACATTTACATAAGTATTCAGACCCTTTACTCAGTACTTTGTTGAAGCAACTTTGGCAGCGATTACAGCCTTGAGTCTTCTTGGGTATGATGCAACAAGCTTGGCACACCTGTATTTGGGGAGTTTCTCCCATTCTTCTCTGCCGATCCTCTCAAGCTCTGTCAGGTTGGATGGGGAGCGTTGCTGCGCAGCTATTTTCAGGTCTCTCCAGAGATGTTGATCGGGATCAAGTCCGGGCTCTGGCTGGGCCACTCAAGGACATTCAGAGACTTGTCCCGAAGCCACTCCTGCGTTGTCTTGGCTGTGTGCTTAGGGTCGTTGTCCTGTTGGAAGGTGAACCTTCGCCCCAGTCTGAGGTCCTCAGCGCTCTGGAGCAGGTTTTCATCAAGAATCTCTCTGTACTTTGCTCCGTTCATCTTTGCCTCGATTTTATCAGCGATAAAC
>CM042385.1:31450102-31475102 GCA_023634145.1 Thymallus thymallus | reverse complement strand
TATTTCAGCACCATGGACAGCTACCACACTGCTCTTCTCCTTCTACCCTTTTACAATGTGGTTGACGACTGGCAGTGCAGCACCATGGATAGGGACTGTAGCTTTTTCAGCACCATGGATAGGGACTGTAGCTTTTTCAGCACCATGGATAGGGACTGTAGCTTTTTCAGCACCATGGATAGGGACTGTAGCTTTATCAGGACCATGGACCATTATGAAATTTCCCCCCCGGGGGATCAATAAAGTACCTATCTATCTATCTATCGATAGGGACTGTAGCTTTTCCAGCACCATGGATAGGGACTGTAGCTTTTTCAGCACCATGGATAGGGACTGTAGCTTTATCAGGACCATGGATAGGGACTGTAGCTTTTTCAGCACTATGGATAGGGACTGTAGCTTTTTCAGCACTATGGATAGGGACTCTAGCTTTTTCAGCACTATGGATAGAGACTGTAGCTTTTACAGCACTATGGATAGGGACTGTAGCTTTTACAGCACTATGGATAGGGACTGTAGCTTTTACAGCACTATGGATAGGGACTGTAGCTTTTTCAGCACCATGGATAGGGACTGTAGCTTTTTCAGCACCATGGATAGGGACTGTAGCTTTTTCAGCACTATGGATAGGGACTGTAGCTTTTTCATCACCATAGATAGGGACTGTAGCTTTTTCAGCACCATGGATAGGGACTGTAGCTTTTTCATCACCATAGATAGGGACTGTAGCTTTTTCAGCACTATGGATAGGGACTGTAGCTTGTTCAGCACTATGGATAGGGACTGTAGCTTTTTCATCACCATAGATAGGGACTGTAGCTTGTTCAGCACTATGGACAGGGACTGTACCTTTTTCATCACTATGGATAGGGACTGTAGCTTTTTCCTGCACTATGGATAGTGACTGTACCATTTTCAGCACCATGGATAGGGACTGTACCTTTTTCAGCTCTATGGACAGGGACTGTACCTTTTTCATCACTATGGATAGGGACTGTAGCTTTTTCAGCACTATGGACAGCTACCACACTGCTACAAACTGTTATCCTCCTCCTCCTGTTTTACCAGGCAATTGAATAGGGAGAAGTTTGCTTTTAGCGACACTTCACTCTCTCAGTAGTGGGAATGCCCTTCTGAGTGCGCTGCCTGGAGGGCTGTGCTGGAACCATCAGACACATACAGACTCCGCCAGAGATACTAATGAAATGTGCTAAGTGCCTCATGCTACTCCAGATCCCCAAACACACACACACACACACACACACACACACACACACACACACACACACACACACACACACACACACACACACACACACACACACACACACACACACACACACACACAAACCACCACCACCACCAAAACTAATCTACTAATGGATGGATGGAGGAAGAGGAAAGAGGGATGAGAATGGAGTGATGAAGAGCTTGTCAGAGGGATTCATATTACATCCTTATGCTCCTCCCACCTAGGAAGAGAAAATACAGGCTGTGGCCAGACCTGGCCTCTATGGCTGACAGCCCTTTATTCAATCAGTCAGGTCATTCATTCGAGGGTTGATATAGGACCAGAAGGCAGAGTAGAGAGGATAGTAACCTGCACCCCAGTTAGGGACTATGGCAGGGGGGATGGAGAGGGGACTGGAGGGTGGAAAGGGGGCATGGTGGGGTCGCATAGTTGTAAATGTGTGAGTGTGTGTGGGTGTGATAACATGTGAATCTGTATGTGAGTGTGAAACTGTGAGAATGAGATTGTGTGTATGTATATGAGCATGTGTGTATTCTATGTGAGAGTTGTAGACTTGGCCCTTGTTCTCAGGACAGTCCTGAGGATGAGGGGATTTGTGAGTGTGTCAATTCCTATAAGAGTCCCATGTAGAGCGTTCTCTCTCCCTCCCTTCCTCCCTCCCTCGCCTCCCCCATCCATCTCTCTCCCTCCATGTCCCTATCCCTCAATCACTCTCTCTCACTATCCCTCTCTCAGAACTGGAGTATGTACTGATGATGAAAGGAGAGCTCTCCATTGGCACCTAGGTGAATGTCTGACACGCCAGAAAATCTGGCCCTTAAGAGTCAACCAAAACATCAAATACCCACAATCCTCCTCTGGGACACCATATTATTAACCTGGATTAACATGAACACCCCCTCATTTGACTGAATGGAGAGAATAACACAGAGGACAGCCTTAGGGACCTTTAATGTAGCTGTATGGCAGTTCTGACATCCAGGTTTTGATATTAATTAGATTTTTCATTACTTTGTGACGGGACAATGTTGGGGGGGATAAAGATATATATATTCCTTCATTTGATGTGTTTTTTTTAAAGAGTGAGGGGGAGAGAGAGCTAGAGAGAGTACGAGAGAGAGCGCCATAGAGAGAGTACGAGAGATAGCAAGAGAGAGAGATAACATGAATGATTTTAATTGGCAGACAACTAATACAGTACATTCGCAAAGTATTTAGACCCCTTGACTTTTTCCCCATTCTGTGACGTTACAGCCTTATTCTAAAATAGATTCAATCTTTTTTTTTCTCATCAATCTACACACAATACCCCATAATGACAAAGCAAAAACAGTTTTTTTAGAAATTTTAGCAAATGTATAAAAAAAATTACTGAAATACCACATTTACATAAGTATTCAGACCCTTTATTCAGCACTTTGTTGAAGCACCTTTGACAGCGATTACAGCCTTGAGTCTTCTTGGGTATGATGCTAGAAGCTTGTCACACCTGTATTTGGGGAGTTTCTCCCATTCTTCAGGGCGGTAGGTAGCCTAGTGTTTAGAGCATTGGGCCAATAAGCGAAAGGTTGCTGAATCGAATCCCCGAGCTGACAAGGTGAAAACCTGTCGATGTGTCCTTGAGCAAGGCACTTAACCTTAATTAGCTCCAGGGGCTGACCCTAGGCTGTCATTGTAAATAATCAATTTTTCTTAACTGACTTGCCTAGATACAGTGGGGAGAACAGGTTTTTGATACACTGTCGATTTTGCAGGTTTTCCTACTTACAAAGCATGTAGAAGTCTGTAATTTGTATCATAGGTACACTTCAACTGTGAGTGACGGAATCTAAAACAAAAATCCTGAAAATCTCATTGTATGATTTTTAAGTAATTAATTTGCATTTTATTGCATGACATAAGTATTTGATACATCGGAAAAGCAGAACTTAATATTTGGTACAGAAACCTTTGTTTGCAATTACAGAGATCATACGTTTCCTGTAGTTCTTGACCAGGTTTTCACACACTGCAGCAGGGATTTTGGCCCACTCCTCCATACAGATCCTTCAGGTTTCGGGGCTGTCGCTGGGCAATACGGACTTTCAGCTACCTCCAAAGATTTTCAATTGGGTTCAGGTCTGGAGACTGGCTAGGCCACTCCAGGACCTTGAGATGCTTCTTACGGAGCCACTCCTTAGTTGCCCTCGCTGTGTGTTTCGGGTCGCTGTCATGCTGGAAGACCCAGCCACGACCCATCTTCAATGCTCTTACTGAGGGAAGGAGGTTGTTGGCCAAGATCTCGCGATACATGGCCCCATCCATCCTCCCCTCAATACGGTGCAGTCGTCCTGTCTCCTTTGCAGAAAAGCATCCCCAAAGAATGATGTTTCCACCTCCATGCATCACGGTTGGGATGGTGTTCTTGGGGTTGTACTCATCCTTCTTCTTCCTCCAAACACGGCGAGTGGAGTTTAGACCAAAAAGCTCTATTTTTGTCTCATCAGACCACATGACCTTCTCCCATTCCTCCTCTGGATCATCCAGATGGTCATTGGCAAACTTCAGACGGGCCTGGACATGCGCTGGCTTGAGCAAGGGGACCTTGCGTGCGCTGTAGGATTTTAATCCATGACGGCGTAGTGTGTTACTAATGGTTTTCTTTGAGACTGTGGTCCCAGCTCTCTTCAGGTCATTGACCAGGTCCTGCTGTGTAGTTCTGGGCTGATCCCTCACCTTCCTCATGATCATTGATGCCCCACGAGGTGAGATCTTGCATGGTGCCCCAGACCGAGGGAGATTGACCGTCATCTTGAACTTCTTCCATTTTCTAATAATTGCGCCAACAGTTGTTGCCTTCTCACCAAGCTGCTTGCCTATTGTCCTGTAGCCCATCCCAGCCTTGTGCAGGTCTACAATTTTATCCCTGATGTCCTTACACAGCTCTCTGGTCTTGGCCATTGTGGAGAGGTTGGAGTCTGTTTGATTGAGTGTGTGGACAAGTGTCATTTATACAGGTAACGAGTTCAAACAGGTGCAGTTAATACAGGTAATGAGTGGAGAACAGGAGGGCTTCTTAAAGAAAAACTAACAGGTCTGTGAGAGCCGGAATTCTTACTGGTTGGTAGGTGATCAAATACTTATGTCATGCAATAAAATGCAAATTAATTATTTAAAAATCATACAATGTGATTTTCTGGATTTTTGTTTTAGATTCCGTCACTCACAGTTGTTCTCCCCACTGTAAATAAAGGTTAAATAAAAAAATGTAATTCTCTGCAGGATTCTCAAGCTCTATCAGGTTGGATGGGGAGCGTAGCTGCAAAGCTATTTTCAGATCTCTCCAGAGATGTTCGATTGGGTTCAAGTACGGGCTCTGGCTGGGCCACTCAAGGACATTCAGAGACTTGTTAAGAAGCTACTACTGTGTTGTCTTGGTTGTGTGCTTAGGGTCGTTGTCCTGTTGGAAGGTGAACCTTCACCCTAGTCTGAGGTCCTGAGCGCTCTGGAGCAGGTTTTCATCAAGGATCTCTCAGGTTTCCTCCAGACGTGACGCTTGGCATTCAGGCCAAAGAGTTCAATCTTGTTTTCATCAGACCAGAGAATCTTGTTTCTCATGGTCTGAGAATCCTTTAGGTTCCTTTTGGAAACTCCAAGCAGGCTGTCATGTGCTTTTTACTGAGGAGTGGCTTCCATCTGGACACTCTACCATAAAGGCCTGATTGGTGGAGCGCTGCAGAGATGGAACTCTGTCAGAGTGGCCATAGTGTTCTTGGTCACCTCCCAGCTCTAGGAAGAATCTTGGTGGTTCCAAACTTCTTCCATTTAAGAATGATGGAGGCCACTGTGTTCTTGGGGACCTTCAATGCTGCAGACATGTTTTGGTACCCTTCCCCAGATCTGTGCTTCGACAATCCTGTCTCGGAGCTCTACGGACAATTTCTTCAACCTCATAGTTTGGTTTTTGCTCTGACCTGCACTGTCAACTGTGGGACCTTATATAGACAGGTGTAGACCTTACAGTGAAATGCTTACTTACAAGCCCCAACCAGTTTTTAAGTAAAAAATAGGTATTAGGTAAACAATAGATAAGTAAAGAAATAAAAAACTGTAAAATGACAGTAAAAATATTATTATGGGGTAATGTGTGTAGATTAATGAGGATTATTATAATTTTTATCCATTGTAGAATAATGCTGTAATGTAACAAAATGTGGAAAAAGTGAAGGGGTCTGAATACTTGGGACGACTGTGGAACAGAAGCATATAATTTCAGTCAATGGAAATAATGGATATGAACGACTGGGAGAGAAGAAAGAGTGTGAATACAATGATTAAACACACACACACACACACACACACACACACACACACACACACACACACACACACACACACACACACACACACACACACACACACACACACACACACACACACACACACACACACACACACACACACACACACACACACACACACACACACACACACACACAGAGGGCCCTGGGTGAGGGACTGCTCTGCCATGCCCTGGCAGTACCCTGGCTTTGCCCTCTCTGTAACCCCGTCAGACAGATGCTGAGCTGCCCTGGCATCCACCAGGTGCCCAATGGACCCAGTGCCCTGTCACATTGCTCTACCATGCCACCAGGCATCCACAGTCAGGTGACCTCTGCTCACCCCTTTTCAGTGTGTGTGTGTGTGTGTGTGTGTGTGTGTGTGTGTGTGTGTGTGTGTGTGTGTGTGTGTGTGTGTGTGAAAGAGTAAAATAGAAAGAGAGAGAGAGGATACCTGTTGGGCACAACAGTCTCCACTCAGGTCAAAGCTCAGACCAAGATGCAGCCAGATCAATATCTTAATCAGATTGTGGAGAGAGAACTGGGGAGTAGGAGGGAAGGGGGTAGGGCAGGAGTATTTATTTTGGGCTGCGGTTTGTGTGTATATAACACCCTACCTGCTAGCAAAGTGCTCGATTCTGCTGTGTGTGTCTGCATGGGGTAGCTTGGGAGAGGAGCACGGCCTGGTAAAACACAGAAAAACATCATCATTACCTCTACTACTGGTACTTCCTGGTGTGTGTGTGTGTCTACTTCTTAAAAACGTATTGAATCCCCCTCATGTACAACCAACCGCACCAAAACAGAAGTGCCCCCTTCCCCTCAACATCATAGAACATTGCAAACAAAGATTACGTCGTAATATTATTGGAAAATGTATTACTGAATGGCTGTCATATACAGTGGGGAGAACAAGTATTTGATACACTGCCGATTTTGCAGGTTTTCCTACTTACAAAGCATGTAGAGGTCTGTAATTTTTATCATAGGTACACTTCAACTGTGAGAGACGGAATCTAAAACAAAAATCCAGAAAATCACATTGTATGATTTTTAAATAATTAATTTGCATTTTATTGCATGACATAAGTATTTGATCACCTACCAACCAGTAAGAATGCCGGCTCTCACAGACCTGTTAGTTTTTCTTTAAGAAGCCCTCCTGTTCTCCACTCATTACCTGTATTAACTGCACCTGTTTAAACTCGTTACCTGTATAAAAGACACCTGTCCACACACTCAATCAAACAGACTCCACACACTCAATCAAACAGCTGTGTAAGGACATCAGGGATAAAATTGTAGACCTGCACAAGGCTGGGATGGGCTACAGGACAATAGGCAAGCAGCTTGGTGAGAAGGCAACAACTGTTGGCGCAATTATTAGAAAATGGAAGAAGTTCAAGATGACGGTCAATCTCCCTTGGTCTGGGGCACCATGCAAGATCTCACCTCGTGGGGCATCAATGATCATGAGGAAGGTGAGGGATCAGCCCAGAACTACATGGCAGGACCTGGTCAATGACCTGAAGAGAGCTGGGACCACAGTCTCAAAGAAAACCATTAGTAACACACTACGCCGTCATGGATTAAAATCCTGCAGCGCACGCAAGGTCCCCCTGCTCAAGCCAGCGCATGTCCAGGCCCGTCTGAAGTTTGCCAATGACCATCTGGATGATCCAGAGGAGGAATGGGAGAAGGTCATGTGGTCTGATGAGACAAAAATATAGCTTTTTGGTCTAAACTCCACTCGCCGTGTTTGGAGGAAGAAGAAGGATGAGTACAACCCCAAGAACACCATCCCAACCGTGAAGCATGGAGGTGGAAACATCATTCTTTGGGGATGCTTTTCTGCAAAGGGGACAGGACGACTGCACCGTATTGAGGGGAGGATGGATGGGGCCATGTATCGCGAGATCTTGGCCAACAACCTCCTTCCCTCAGTAAGAGCATTGAAGATGGGTCGTGGCTGGGTCTTCCAGCATGACAACGACCCGAAACACACAGCCAGGGCAACTAAGGAGTGGCTCCGTAAGAAGCATCTCAAGGTCCTGGAGTGGCCTAGCCAGTCTCCAGACCTGAACCCAATAGAAAATCTTTGGAGGGAGCTGAAAGTCTGTATTGCCCAGCGACAGCCCCGAAACCTGAAGGATCTGGATGGAGGAGTGGGCCAAAATCCCTGCTGCAGTGTGTGCAAACCTGGTCAAGAACTACAGGAAACAAATGATCTCTGTAATTGCAAACAAAGGTTTCTGTACCAAATATTAAGTTCTGCTTTTCTGATGTATCAAATACTTATGTCATGCAATAAAATGCAAATTAATTACTTAAAAATCATACAATGTGATATTCTGGATTTTGTTTTAGATTCCGTCACTCACAGTTGAAGAGTACCTATGATAAAAATTACAGACTTCTACATGCTTTGTAAGTGGGAAAACCTGCAAAATCGGCAGTGTATCAAATACTTGTTCTCCCCACTGTATAAGCAGTCTCCCTCTCTCTGTCAAATAATTTTTTTTGCCAGTCTGTCTAGCCATCTGTGTCTTTAGGGCTATGCCTCACGTCTCAGAGCTCTCCACCTCCAGCACCGACTGGACGGGCAGGTAGCCCCGCTGAGGGTGCTTGCTGAAGTACTGCTTAGACCGGAACTTGTTCTTCAGCGTTTTGGCAAAGTCCCGCATCTTCTCTCCTGAGGTGGTCTGCAACATGATTTAGATGAGAGCACCGGAATGGAGGAGAGGAGAGGAGAGGAGAGGAGAGGAGGGGAGGGGAGGGGAGGGGAGGGGAGAGGAGAGGAGAGGAGAGGAGAGGAGAGGAGAGGAGAGGAGAGGAGAGGAGAGGAGAGGAGAGGAGAGGAGAGGAGAGGAGAGGAGAGGAGAATGGTAGTGGGAGGACAAGAAGATAAAGTGCACAACTTTAGAATTCTCTATACTACACATGCACACACACACACGCACAAAGAGAAAGAGAGAGAGAGAGAGAGAGAGAGACTTGTCTTGAACTAAACTTTCTTATAGTGGCATGCTGCTAGTTCAGTTGTCTTGCCCCCTCTATCTCCCTCTGGAATCTCACAGTCTGCTACCCACCTCCACTCCATCATAGAACAGTCTGCTACCCACCTCCACTCCATCATAGAACAGTCTGCTACCCACCTCCACTCCATCATAGAACAGTCTGCTACCCACCTCCACTCCATCATAGAACAGTCTGCTACCCACCTCCACTCCATCATAGAACAGTCTGCTACCCACCTCCACTCCATCATAGAACAGTCTGCTACCCACCTCCACTCCATCATAGAACAGTCTGCTACCCACCTCCACTCCATCATAGAACAGTCTGCTACCCACCTCCACTCCATCATAGAACAGTCTGCTACCCACCTCCACTCCATCGTAGAACCCAGCACCATAGGAGTCAGAGCCCACTTAAACCTTCCCCTGGTTGAAATACTGCCATGGGAGAAATCATTTGGCACATAGCAATATCCCACAGCCCCATATTGATTGGAGCTGAAGTAGTGAGCTAGTGTGACGTCCACTTCGTGCACTCTCTTAAAGGGTCAATCTGCGATGGCTAAATCCATATTTGGACTTTCAGATTAATTAAATATATCCATTGGTTCATGAAGAATCTAACTTAAAAATGCCTCATGGGCTTAGTTCAACTGTCGGACCCCATCAGAACCCAACATATAAGATGGCTTAGTTCAACTGTCGGACCCCATCAGAACCCAACATATAAGATGGCTTAGTTCAACTGTCATACCCCATCAGAACCCAACATATAAGATGGCTTAGTTCAACTGTCATACCCCATCAGAACCCAACATATAAGATGGCTTAGTTCAACTGTCATACCCCATCAGAACCCAAACTATAAGATGGCTTAGTTCAACTGTCATACCCCATCAGAACCCAAACTATAAGATGGCTTAGTTCAACTGTCATACCCCATCAGAACCCAAACTATAAGATGGCTTAGTTCAACTGTCGTTCCCCATCAGAACCCAACATATAAGATGGCTTAGTTCAACTGTCGTTCCCCATCAGAACCCAACATATAAGATGGCTTAGTTCAACTGTCGTTCCCCATCAGAACCCAAACTATAAGATGGCTTAGTTCAACTGTCGTACCCCATCAGAACCCAACATATAAGATGGCTTAGTTCAACTGTCGTACACCATCAGACCCCAACATATAAGATGGCTTAGTTCAACTGTCGTTCCCCATCAGAACCCAACATATAAGATGGCTTAGTTCAACTGTCGGACCCCATCAGAACCCAACATATAAGATGGCTTAGTTCAACTGTCGTACCCCATCAGAACCCAACATATGTGATGGCTTAGTTCAACTGTCGTTCCCCATCAGAACCCAACATATAAGATGGCTTAGTTCAACTGTCGTTCCCCATCAGAACCCAACATATAAGATGGCTTAGTTCAACTGTCGTACCCCATCAGAACCCAACATATAAGATGGCTTAGTTCAACTGTCGTACCCCATCAGAACCCAACATATGTGATGGCTTAGTTCAACTGTCGTTCCCCATCAGAACCCAACATATAAGATGGCTTAGTTCAACTGTCGTTCCCCATCAGAACCCAACATATAAGATGGCTTAGTTCAACTGTCGTACCCCATCAGAACCCAACATATAAGATGGCTTAGTTCAACTGTCGTACCCCATCAGAACCCAACATATAAGATGGCTTAGTTCAACTGTCGTTCCCCATCAGAACCCAACATATAAGATGGCTTAGTTCAACTGTCGTTCCCCATCAGAACCCAACATATAAGATGGCTTAGTTCAACTGTCGGACCCCATCAGAACCCAACATATAAGATGGCTTAGTTCAACTGTCGTACCCCATCAGAACCCAACATATGTGATGGCTTAGTTCAACTGTCGTTCCCCATCAGAACCCAACATATAAGATGGCTTAGTTCAACTGTCGTTCCCCATCAGAACCCAACATATAAGATGGCTTAGTTCAACTGTCGTACCCCATCAGAACCCAACATATAAGATGGCTTAGTTCAACTGTCGTACCCCATCAGAACCCAACATATGTGATGGCTTAGTTCAACTGTTGTACCCCATCAGAACCCAACATATAAGATGGCTTAGTTCAACTGTCGTTCCCCATCAGAACCCAACATATAAGATGGCTTAGTTCAACTGTCGTTCCCCATCAGAACCCAACATATAAGATGGCTTAGTTCAACTGTCGTACCCCATCAGAACCCAAAATATAAGATGGCTTAGTTCAACTGTCGTTCCCCATCAGAACCCAACATATAAGATGGCTTAGTTCAACTGTTGTACCCCATCAGAACCCAACATATAAGATGGCTTAGTTCAACTGTCGTTCCCCATCAGAACCCAACATATAAGATGGCTTAGTTCAACTGTCGTTCCCCATCAGAACCCAACATATGTGATGGCTTAGTTCAACTGTCGTTACCCATCAGAACCCAACATATAAGATGGCTTAGTTCAACTGTCGTTCCCCATCAGAACCCAACATATAAGATGGCTTAGTTCAACTGTCGTACCCCATCAGAACCCAACATTAAAAAAAATTTAACAAACACTGTAGGAGAGAGTGGGGTATGTTAAGCCATTTTTTACATTCAGCATTACTACGTCAAGGGAAAATAGTATTCTTTCTAACAAAGATATCTACATTTATTTCAGGATGTTGTGTACCTGTGGAAATAATCTGAATTCATGGGTATGCCTGGAAATAATCTGAATTCATGGGTATCCCTGGAAATAATCTGAATTCATGGGTATCCCTGGAAATAATCTGAGTTCATGGGTATCCCTGGAAATAATCTGAATTCATGGGTATCCCTGGAAATAATCTGAATTCATGGGTATCACTGGAAATAATCTGAATTCATGGGTATCCCTGGAAATAATCTGAATTCATGTAAACATAACAGTTTGGAAAACATAGCTTGTCCAAAAAACTCAACTTTGTGAAAATATTTTTTATTTTTTCCAAACTTGTTTACCACTTTTCCCATGTGATTCCTTCCTTCAGACTCCATAAAATGATGACTTCTCCCAAAATATTTGGTCACATGATTAACTTTGTGTATGTTTCCCTGGAAACAAGGGTGTCTCAGTTTTACCCCTATGTCTCAACTTACCCCACTCTGCCCTACAATCATATCAGATGCCAATGTGAATATAAACCTGCAAACCCAGTACTTCAATGCACACGGTTTACCACCGACATGTTCGATTGGTTGGATAATGAGTGTGAATAGGCATATCATATAGGATTAGTCTAAACTTTGTGAATAAATCAATTAACTTTATTTAGAAATGCATAGGTCTACATACTTTTTTGACAAAGTATAAGCTTCATTAAGCTTTTTGAAATCAATCATTTCCAATTATTTTTAAAATATTTTTGTGGCTAGAATATTCAAAAGCACAAAAGTATTAGATTAAATAAAATATGTTGCATATTATATAATTTAAATAGTAATATCCTTGTTTTGAATGTGACTTGGCAAACTGAATAAAACGCTAAGATTACACACACATACACAATCTATTATGCAAAACCATTCCAGTCAGTTTAATTATGAGTTTGTCTGAGACCTTGATTCTTGGCATCTCAGCACACTCCCTCTGTCCAACACCCTTACAGCAGAGCTATGGAGCAAGCAGGCAGGCCTATACTGGTGCAAAGCACCCTGGGATAGGCCACCCCAGCCACAAAGAGGGCCGGAGCATTGACTGTCCGCACAAAGGTGCGTGGGGCCTTCCCACACTCCCTGTAGGATTTGATCCACAGCTCAGCACAGCGGCCTGGATTAGCCCCACGCACCTTTGTGGAGCGAAAGATTATCCAGACCTCCCTGCATTCACTGAATTCAAGATTCACTGATCTTGAATCACTCTAGTGCGCCAGCGGCCGCCCGTCAGCTACTGTAATCACCCTCTCCAAGTATTTCTTTTGCATTTAAGCAGCTTTTCCCTCCCCGGTCGGCTATGTCGGAGGTGTTTTCACTGGGCCGGAGTCAGAGAGAGTGATGGTTCTGTGCTATCTGTAAAAATGCTAGATCAGTCAGTTGGTATGTGATCCCCGAGCGGAGTGGCCTCCAGCCCTCATAGTTTGTTTGATAACTGGGGAGGGTTCAGTTCTGTAGTACAGTCGTGGTCAAAAATGTTGAGCAATTTGCATATACTCCAGAATGTCATGAAGAGTGATCAGATGAATTGCAATTAATTGCAAAGTCCTTCTTTGTCATGAAAATGAACTTAATCCCCAAAAAACATTTCCACTGCATTTCAGCCCTGCCACAAAAGGACCAGCTGCCATCATGTCAGTGATTGTCTCGTTAACACAGGTGAGAGTGTTGACGAGGACAAGGCTGGAGATCACTCTGTCATGCTGATTGAGTCAGAATATCAGACTGGAAGCTTTAAAAGGAGGGTGGTGCTTGAAATCATTGTTCTTCCTCTGTCAATCATGGTTACCTGCAAGGAAACACGTGCCGTCATCATTGCTTTGCACAAAAAGGTCTTCACAGGCAAGGATATTGCTGCTGGTAAGATTGCACCTAAATCAACCATTTATCGGATCATCAACAACTTCAAGGAGAGAGGTCCAATTGTTGTGAAGAAGGTGTCAGGGCGCCCAAGAAAGTCCAGCAAGCGCCAGGACCGTCTCCTAAAGTTGATTCAGCTGCGGGATCGAGGCACCACCAGTGCAGAGCTTGCTCAGGAATGGCAGCAGGCAGGTGTGAGGGCGAAGACCTGGTGTCAAGAAGGGCAGCAAAGAAGCTACTTCTCTCCAGGAAAAACATCAGGGACAGACTGATATTCTGCAAAAGGTACAGGGATTGGACTGCTGAGGACTGGGGTAGAGTCATTTTCTCTGATGAATCCCCTTTCCGATTGTTTGGGCCATCTGGAAAACACCTTGTCCGGAGAAGACAAGGTGAGCGCTACCATCAGTTCTGTGTCATGCCAACAGTAAAACATCCTCAGACCATTCATTCATGTGTGGGGTTGCTTCTCAGCCAAGGGAGTGGACTCACTCACAATTTTGCCTAAGAACACAGCCATGAAAAAAGAATGGTACCAACACATCCTCCGAGAGCATCTTCTCCCAACCATCCAAGAATAGTTTGGTGACGACCAATGCCTTTTCCAGCATGATGGAGGACATTGCCATAAGGCAAAAGTGATAACTAAGTGGCTCAGGGAACAAAACATCAACATTTTGGGTCCATGGCCAGGAAACTCCCTAGACCTTAATCCCATTGAGAACTTGTGGTCGATCCTCAAGAGGCGGGTGGACAAACAAAAACCCACAACTTCTCACAAACTCCAAGCATTGATTATGCAAGAATGGCCTGCCATCAGTCAGGATGTGGCCCAGAAGTTAATTAACAGCATGCCTTGGCGGATTGCAGAGGTCTTAAAAAATAAGGATCAACACTGCAAATATTGACTCTGCTTAAACTGAATGTCATTGTCAATGAAAGCCTTTGACACTTATGGAATACTTGTAATTATACTTCAGTGTACCATAGTAACTACTGACATAAAGATCTAAGAACACTGAAGCAGCAAACTTTGTGGAGACCAATACTTGTGTCATTCTCAAAACTTTTGACCACGACTGTACACCTGACGGCCTAGACCTGACGGCCTACACCTGACGGCCTACACATGACGGCCTACACATGACGGCCTACACCTGACGGCCTACACATGACGGCCTACACATGACGGCCTACACATGACGGCCTACACATGACGGCCTACACATGACGGCCTACACCTGACGGCCTACACATGACGGCCTACACCTGACGGCCTACACATGACGGCCTACACATGACGGCCTACACATGACGGCCTACACATGACGGCCTACACATGACGGCCTACACATGACGGCCTACACCTGACGGCCTACACATGACGGCCTACACATGACGGCCTACACATGACGGCCTACACATGACGGCCTACACATGACGGCCTACACCTGACGGCCTACACATGACGGCCTACACATGACGGCCTACACATGACGGCCTACACATGACGCCTACACATGACGGCCTACACATGACGGCCGACAACATGACGGCCTACACATGACGGCCTACACATGACGGCCTACACATGACGGCCTACACATGACGGCCTACACATGACGGCCTACACATGACGCCCTACACATGACGGCCTACACATGACGGCCTACACATGACGGCCTACACATGACGGCCTACACATGACGGCCTACACCTGACGGCCTACACCTGACGGCCTACACATGACGGCCTACACATGACGGCCTACACATGACGGCCTACACACGACGGCCTACACACGACGGCCTACACATGACGGCCTTCTATATTTATTTGAATAGGGTGCCATTCGTGAGGCAGCCTGGGTGAAGAACTCCTTCTTACTGGGGTATAATACTCCATGATGGGGTATTGGAGCTGCTTCTTTCCCTTGGTGGTGCGTCCTGTGAGGAAGCACGTCTGGCAGATGTCCACGTTGAATTGTTTAAGACTGCGGTACCTGGACAGATCAGCAGAAGGGAAGATCATGTCACAGTCAGTAACATTAGATAGGGCACAGTAATAGCTCTAGCCTCAACCCAGATGTTGTTTTTGTGTGTGTGTGTGTGTGTGTGTGTGTGTGTGTGTGTGTGTGCGTCCACCTTTTTTCATCTCTGATAAGAGGTACAATAGACCCACCTGAATCCCTTGATGGGGCACTGTTTACAGATGTAACACTTGGCCTGGTGCTTGGCTGACTCGGCCACAGCCACACGCTGCAGAACAGCCAGCCACACTACAGACTGGGGCTCCAGACTCATCCACTCCAGGAAGTGCGAGACCTCGATGGCTAGCTTCCCTGGAGCCTACGGGAGGAAAGATATGTTTGTTTCTTCTTCTGTTTTTTTGTCTGTACAGGTATGCAGTACAATTTACTTACCACTTCATCAAATCGCCTGTATTTACATACTGTAGGCTACTTTATAACAAGGAAATGGCATATTGACTTAAAGTTGAACTGTAAGAACTCGTAAATATACTGCTGCAGAAAGCACCAAAAGAGAAAGAGGAAATTGATAGCGGCCAGTGAGCGTGGTGACTTTGTCGGAGGACCTGTTGCGGTTCTAACGATCCAAGGCCATTCCGGCATTCCAGAGACGAGCAGAAAAAATGGGATAAAAGGAAGTCAGGCTAATAGAGAGAGACTTGCCAAGCGCAGAAAATCCGGAATGTGTAAAATTCTCATTAAGTGTGCATCAGAGATGCTTTAAAAAGTTAATTTCCCTGGAGTCTCGTCCAGGCTCAGCCAAAGCAGAGTAATTAATGTGTGAGTGTGTGTGTGTGTGTGTCATGGCCGAGGAGGCGTGCTGGCGTTCTCCAGGGGAACGAGGCTCCCCTCCTCACTGCTTCTTTCTCACCTCTCCTTGACTCTCCTCTCTGCTCTATGGTTCAGTAGCTCTGATTAGAAGAGGACAAATGGTTCGGCATAATGAACCCACTGAGTACACTGAAAACTGCTAAGTATATATGGATTAAAATAATAAACAAGTAAAGTCAAAGCATATATAGATTATTCTGGCCACATCAAAACTTGGCTAACATACTGACTAAATAAAGCAACAACACACAGAAAACGCTGCATCACCTCACAGAGGACAACAGGCTGGTCTCTCTATACACACAGACCACAGAGGGCCACAGCCCAGCATGCCTACTCTGATCCTCCTGTCCTCCATGTAGAGTCAAACCCATATGCCCCTCTGTCATCAATGACTCCGCTACACCTCTCCGTTCTCCGCCCACAGGAGGTGCCAGCGCGTGTCATCCCCTCACTTTGACTTCAGTACCATGCCAACGTGATAAATTGTCTATTTGAGCACTACACTGATCATTCAGGCTGCTCATAAAAGCCTTGACGTGGAGCAAATGGTGAAATGAAGGGGTTTAAATCAGACCTTATTGATATCAGAAGTATGGATGAGAATCGAGTGAGATTTAATTAAGGATTGGCTTAAAAATGGTTTTAGAATGGTTTTAACACGGTTTTAAAAAGGCCACCTCCCAAAAACCTGGTCCCCACTCGTCCCAAATCTATAATTAGTTTCTCTTCTGAGCTAAATGCCACGAGGCGGGATTCCAAAAAGCTGAACCCCCATGAATGAGAGTGGAAATGACAATGCTCTCAGCAACAGCAGTGGAATTGGAGGAAAGAGTTCTTGCATGTCTCCATCTTGCAACGGCAAAACGTAAAACTTATGTTACACCCATAGATGAGAACAACAGATTTCAGTTTGCTCTGAAGTGTCTGTCCTATATCTGAGAGATAGAAGAAAGATCAGGAAACATTTGTTATATTTTTTTTTTACATGTACTTAACCCCTTATTTTTTTACACTAAACAGTCTCCATATACTTCCATTAATTCTTTCAACTGGTATCGGGGGACCTTCAGACAAATCTTGTCCTAGAGCAAAACAACCGACATGCACGTGTTCGTGACAGTCATATTAGTGCGTAGCCCAAACTGTTCGGACGGTACAGACAGAAGTTGGCAGATCAGCTGTGTCGACTTCAGACAAGTCCCAATACACTTGTGTGGGAGTCGTAGAGCAAAAACCGAGAACACCACTAGCTCTGTCAGCGCAGGAGCGGAAGTGTGACATCGGCGGATGTAGTGGATTGAGACGCATCCGAAACCAGACATCTCTATCTTAAACTGACAGATTCTAATGGGGATTTTTGTATTCTGCTAATTAGATATCCGCGGAGGCACGGTCACGAGCTACACACTGTTTGTTAGTGCCCAAAATCCCTTGCTAGCTAGCTATGTTCAAACTGTGTTTGTCAATGAAGCTAGCAACTAGTAGCTAGCAAGCACATTGAGCAGCCAGGCCTCAATCAGCTTATCAAGTGATTGGGAACTTTCTCACTATCTATTACCAGAGTGTGTGTCTGTCTGGCAGTGTTTCATAGGGGATCATGCTACAAAACAGTTTGCAGGGGGACACAAGATGCTCGTGAATGTCTATTCGAGTGATTGACACTATCAAACACATCACCAAGTGGCCACTCCTTAAAGGGCTTAGGGCCAGTGGCGACCCGACTCTTTTGAGCCCGACCTGTTTAGCAAAAAATAAAAATAAAAATAAAACATATTTTTTGTTGTTGCCTGTTTTGCATGTTATTATTAATTATTAATATTAATATTAATTGGTGTCACATATCAGTTTGCAAACAATGTAAAAAAATAAAATAATTCTGGAGTTAATAAAGCCTCACACCAACATAGTCTCTTTCTTGTGTAAGGCAGCTCCAAAATGCAGGTGTTTCAGCCTAGCTCAGTGCTTTCTGTGGTGGAGGGGCAGGTCATCTTATCTAGTTGCGCCGTGATTGGCTTAGTGTTCTGTCACTCATCTGGACACAACGTCAATGCCAAATCTACACCTAGAGCTAGGCAGTTCAAGACCCCTTGGGTGCTGACATGGATTTACATTAGAAGTGCCCGTCCAAGAAGGCTCAAGATCATTCGCCACAGATAAAATGACGTCAAATCACGTTATATTTACTGTAGCTTTGATTGGACTGATCATGTCTACATCATACTTTCACAATCTTAGCTAGCAAGCTAGCAGTCATCATCATGAATCAAGTCGACAATCTACTGGCAAATCCTTTTCAAACCTTTTCATATGAAGAGAAATGATAGATAAACAGTATCTGTGCTCATCAGCCACTGGACATAAACATTACACAACTAGTCGGAAATTGCTAATTCAACAATGAGTGGTTTGTAAGGAATCAATGGCTAACTACAAGGCACACGCTTACTCAGGCTGACTGGCTCTCGTTCAGGCAAATGAGAAATAAGTGCACTCAGGCTATCCGGAAGGCCAAAGTTAGTTACTTTAAGGAAACGTTCTCTCTCTGTGGGTCTAACCCCAAGAAGTTCTGGAAAACGGTTAAAGACCTGGAGAATAAACCCTCCTCCTCACAGCTGACCATGTCCCTTAAAGTTGATGATGTGGTTGTTACTGACAAGAAGCACATGGCTGAGCTCTTTAATCAACACTTCATTAAGTCAGGATTCCTATTTGACTCAGCCACGCCTCCTTGCCCGTCCAACATTTCCTCATCTGCCACCCCTTCTAATGCAACTATCCCTGATATTTCTCCCACTTTTTCACCTGCCCGCTACAAAGGTTTTCCCTGGAGGCAATTGCTGAGTCTGAGGTACTAAAGGAGACCCTTTCTTCTTTAAGGTTGCTGCCCCTATAATCGCCAAGCCTATCTCAGACCTTTTTAACCTGTCTCTCCGTTCTGGGGAGGTTCCCATTGCTTGGAAGGCAGCCACGTTTAGTCCTGTATTTAAAAGGGAGATCAATCTGATCCTAACTGTTATAGGCCTATTTCTATTTTGCCCTGTTTATCAAAAGTGTTGGAAAAACTTGTCTAGTTAAATACATTTTTTAAAATAAAGACAACTGGGAACTTGGAAGAAAACTCGGACTGGAAAAATACGTTTTGAACGGTCATCCAACTCGGAATTACAAGTCGGGAACTCTGGCTTCTTTCTAGAGCTCCGACCTGAAGATCATTGACTTCATGATTCAACCTTGTTTGTTTTTCAGAGTTCCCAGTTTTCCTGAAAGCACCATAAATCCAGAGAATGCCAGACTTTGATGGCAAAGTTTGATGACAAAATTTGCCCACAAGAAGGAACACATCGCGACGTTCAAGTGAGCACAGCACAACAACGGTCCAGAAATACTGTATGTCTTGTATATTGCTGCATAAATTATGTAATATGCCAGGAAGATATATATACAGTAGCTAAGAAAGTAACACTAAGTATACGTTGTGTAGTACACTGTTAGTAGCCCATGTGTCTCACCCTAAGAATTTGGTCCCTCTCAGAACTTAGCCTACTGTTCTGACTTGGTGGTGCACATGTAGCCTGTAGCCTGTTTTAGAGATATCATTGAATATTGTAAGAGCCTCCATTGTCTGATTATGTCCCCGTTATCTATCCTACGGTTCTGACTTGGTGAACAGGGAGAATACTGTAAGAACGGCCTGTGTTCTGAATTCCGTCGCTGTACACGACAAAAGTGCTGAACAAATAGTTACATCGACTACTTGCTCATTACTGTATTATTCAAAATGATGTCTTTCCTGTTATCCACTCATCGTTTCACTTATGCCATAGTTTGAACATCTCTATTTTTATCTTGCTTATATAGGTCTATAACATGAATATCTTGTTTATCATTGTAGGCAATGTTGTAATGATTTCCATTGTTTCGCTTACTTAGTGTATTATAATTAGCTCATGTGCTTTTCTCCACGAGGAGGCGATACCATATAATGTTGTAGGGTCTGTAACCATGTTTCCCTTCCCATTAAAATATATATTTTCAACAAAACGTTTAGAAATAGACCCATGTAATACCAGTTAATATCGCGAGGGTTGTTTGTTTGTCGGTATATTGTCTATAAAATGTATTGTATTTAACTTCCTTTTTAGACCTAATAAAATAAATAAAAAACGTTGTGTAGTGGGCTTTGCATCTAAACAAATTGGTTGACTTTTGGGGTCAAGGGTTATTTCAACATTACAATGGAGTCTGTTTTCTTATGTATACAAGTCTGAGGCGCTGCGTAACGGTCAGGTCTGTCTCACTGTCTGGAGGTCCCGGCTCTGATTGGACAGAGCGTGCACAGCTGATAGAGCGCAATCAGCAGAGCTGCTTCTCTCGCGTTTGTGGGCACTGGGCGAGTGGGCATGATCGTAACCCATACCCAACCCTCCAGTAAATTGTGATAAACTCACTGACTTCATGACCAAAATGATCCTATTTACACTTTGTAGTCAATTTTGACAAAATAATTAATTATTCTGGCTCATATCGATGCCACATACAGTAGGCGGTGTAAAAAAAGAGATGTTGGTTTTAAGGGGCAGTTGACCTTTAAAAACATGTTCACAGACCACATTGGTTCACACAGGATTTCACAAAGAAGTAACCATTGCATCAGAAAGACATACGCTCAATACCCATAATGCATTTTAGAACAATAAATTGCAATGTATAATGTAGTAAGTCATGTAACGTTGGAACCTTGTTGCATTCATGTTGCATGTACAGTAGAACTGAAGTATATGGCGTATATACACTATATATACTAAAGTATGTGGACACCCCTTCGAATTAGTGGATTCGGCTATTTCCACCACACCCGTTGCTGACAGGTGTATAAAATTGATCGTGCAGCCATGCAATCTCCATAGACAAACATTGGCAGTAGAATTATCTTACTGAAGTGCTCAGTGACTTTCAACATGGCACTGTCATAGTGTAACCCTCTCACCACAGGCACAGATCAATTAATACAGTACCTCTCTATCTATCTATCTATCTATCTATCTATCTATCTATCTATCTATCTATCTATCTATCTATCTATCTATCTATCTATCTATCTATCTATCTATCTATCTATCTATCTATCTATCTATCTATCTATCTATCTATCTATCTATCTATCTATCTATCTATCTATCTATCTATCTATCTATTAATACAGCTGGTGAAAAGGACACTCTCAGTATATAATAAACCTGGTATGACTTAACTAACTAACCAGAGAGACCAGGGTTCTTACCTACAGATCGAATGTTTATATAGAAAATAATGAATAATGAATGATGAATGATAGACTTGCATACAATCTGCAATACACATGACACAACACAATTTTAAGCCTAATCCTAAACCCGGGTGCTAAACTGAAAATGTTTGTTGGCGCCGTTGGAGATAAAAAAAAAAAACATTAGGCAGTTGCCTATTTATAATCCAATTGGCAGAAGGTGTCCTGCATGCATCCGAAAAACAATGTCCAGCGTCAACGAAGCCATCAAATTCCCTCAGACCAAGCCGTCAGCTCCCGATCCAACAAATCCAAGCTAGCTCCCGAAACGTCTGGAACCTTTGTTAATCCAACCAAGCAATAAGCGAATTGAGATGACTCTCTCGCTAAAATATTAGACTATAAATCTTACTTTGTAACAATAAGTAAAGTAGAGTGCAAATAAAACCAATCCAAAAAAAGGTTGCACACAAAATGTTATTTTTTCCTCGCTTCTCTCCCCCTTTCTTTCTCTCCTCAGTAACAACGGAAAAACCTGGAAGCCCTCTGCACACCACCCATAGTCCATCTTGATTGGTCCGAACCGAGCATGCACCCTTCGCGTGAACAGAAACTATAGTTCTAAATACATGTTTTATCAGGGTATTACATTAGGATGCTACTTTTCCAAAAAGTCAGTTCATCAAATTTCTGCCTTGCTAGAGCTGACCCGGTCAACAGTAAGTGCTGTTATTGTGAAATGGAAACGTCTATGAGCAACAACGGCTCAGCTGTGAACTGGTGGGCCACACAAGCTCACAGAATGGGACCGCAGAGTGCTGAAGCACGTAGCACATCAAAATTGTCTGTCCTCGGTTGCAACACTCACTACCGTGTTCCAAACTGCCCCTGGAATCAACGTCAGCACAAGAACAGTTCATTGGGAGCTTCATGAAATTGGTTTCCATGGCCGAGCAGCTACACACAAGCCTAAGATCACCATGCGCAATGCCAAGTGTCGGCTGGAGTGGTGTAAAGCTTGCTGCCATTGGACTCTGGAGCAGTGGAAACGCAGTCTCTGGAGTGATGAATCACGCTTCACCATTTGGCAGTCTGACAGACGAATCTGGGTTTGGCGGATGCCAGGAGAACGCTATGGTCCGGGGTTGTTTTTCATGGTTCGGGCCCCTTAGTTCCAATGAGGGAAATCTTAACGCTACAGCATACAATGACATTCTAGATGATTCTGTGCTTCCAACTTTGTGGCAACAGTTTGGGGAAGGCCCTTTCCTGTTTCAGCATGACAATGCCCCCGTGCCCAAAGAAAGGTCCATACAGAAATGGTTTGTCAAGATCGGTATGGAAGAACTTGACTGGCCTGCACAGAGCCCTGACCTTAACCCCATCGAACACTTTTGGGATGAATTGGAACGCCGACTGCAAGCCAGGCCTAATCGCCCAACATCAGTGCCCAACCTCACTAATGCTCTTGTGGCTGAATGGAAGCAAGTCCCTACAGAAATGTATAAAAATCTAGTGGAAAGAGTGAAGTCTGTTATAGCAGAAAAAGGGGGAACCAACTCCATATTAATGCCCATGATTTTGGAATGAGATGTTCGACAAGCAGGTGTCCACATACTTTTGGTCATGTAGTGGCTCTAACTTTGCCCATTGAGGTCATTCATAGCCTGTGTATCCTGAACCAGTGTATGGTGAGGTTATAAGGAGTGTGCGTGCTCGAGTGCGTGCATGCGTGCACGTGCATACGTACATGCGTATTTGTATTAGCGCGCACCTGCATGCACGTGTATCTGTGTGTGTGTGGTCTCACCATGCGGAAGCAGCTGCGTACACTGGGCTCCACGTTGCTCCCTCCGAAGGCGGCCACCTCTCCCAGCTGTCGGGGGATCTGGATGGCATCATAGAGCAGCATACTGAGGTGACGCTGGTCTGTCAGACCCCCGGGACCAGACACCTGCCTGAACAGGTCTGACAAAACATAGAGGGTTAAAAAAATGTTTCTATGTTTGTTAGTTAGTTCGTACACAATATTGTTTATGCAGTGTATCTGTGTGGATGCGATTCGATTCACTTCTATATGTGTGGATGTGAATCTATTCACTTCTATATGTGTGGATGCGATTCGATTCACTTCTACATGTGTGGATGTGAATCTATTCACTTCTATATGTGTGGATGTAAATCTATTCACTTCTATATGTGTGGATGCGATTCGATTCACTTCTATATGTGTAGATGTGAATCTATTCACTTCAATGTGTGTAGATGTGAATCTATACACTTCTATATGTGTAGATGTGAATCTATTCACTTCAATGTGTGTAGATGTGAATCTATTCACTTCAATATGTGTAGATGTGAATCTATTCACTTCTATATGTGTTAGATGTGTTCCAGATTATGTTTACCTGAGCTGGGGTGAATTGAAGGCAGTCAATTCCGTAAGTGATTTTAATTTAAAATAAAATATATTCTACTTCTCAGTATATTGAGAAGTCATTGAAAATAGATGCATTTTGAATTGTTATTTTGTTTTTACTTAATTAACTGACTGCCTTCAATTCAAATTGACCCCAGCCCTGGTGTTTACCCATCTGTAGTATCTAAGCTGTGTATACATTATATCTGCTTGTGTGTACAAGAGCATATTAGCGCTACTATTCACACCTATACATACTATGTTCTCAGTGTTTCTCTATGTACCCACCATCCATGTTCTCAGTGTTTCTAGGTATTTTGGGAGAGAGAGAGAGAGAGAGGAGAGAGAGAGCGAGAGAGAGAGACAGAGAGAGAGAGAGAGAGAGAGAGAGAGCGAGAGAGAGAGAGAGAGAGAGAGAGAGGGAGAGAGAGAGAGAGACGAGAGGAGAGAGAGAGAGAGAGAGAGAGAGAGAGAGAGAGAGAGAGAGAGAGAGAGGAGAGAGAGAGAGGAGAGAGAGAGAGAGCGAGAGAGAGAGAGAGAGAGAGAGAGAGAGAGAGAGAGAGAGAGGAAGGGCAGCCGTGCTGATCTAATTGCAGACAAAAGGGCTGCATTAGCACTCACTGCCTCGGCTCTGAAAGGGGCCCTTCATCTCAAGTCGTGATTCCGCCTGTCACTGAGGAGATGGATACTGACAGGTTTTTGAAGGTGCTGCACATGCCAGTATAAATAGCACCAGCCCCCAGCCAGAACCCTGACAGCCAGCCTGCCTGCCTCTCCCCTGCACAACGGCTAAGGCTCTGGGGGGAGCAGAAGACAAGCACACACACAAACTGTGTCTGCCACACTGCCACGTTCATCTCACTCACTGCCAACAGATGTGCACCACTGTTTACTAGCATAATCAGGGACATCTCTCCCCTGAGCTGAGGAGAGAAATGTCTGATCAATCACTGGACAAATAGGCATGATTGGCATCACTGTCCCACCCCTGCCCACCTCTACCCCACAATCTCTAGGGACTGGCCTTCTGTGCTTCGTCTGCCATAAAAAGAGACTCAAAATCTGTTGCCATTAAATTTTTACCAAGCTGTCACAGATGGTATGCCAAATGACAGTGTGCCTGCCCTGACCTACCAGAGGCTGTCTTAAAATCTCATACAGATGAGCTCATTCGCTCTCCTCTCCCTCTTCTCTACATATTTACAAGGCTGTGTCGTAAAATGCGGTTAAGATGCTGTGAAATGTTTTACTTTCCCTAAGCTGGGAACCAGTGAAATATTAGCACATAATTGAACATTGA
>CM042385.1:31399162-31449902 GCA_023634145.1 Thymallus thymallus | reverse complement strand
CACACACACACACACCCTCCCCCCCACTCACACACACACTCTCCCCCCCTCACACACACCCTCTCCCCCCTCACACACACCCTCTCCCCCCCCCTCACACACACCCTCTCCCCCTTCACAGACACACCGCTGGACTTACTTGATGTAGTAGGGCACTTTGTTTGGAGAGATGGCACGTTCCCAGGGTATCTGCACTGAACCTGTAAGTGAGAGGAAAATCAATTGCTAAGGCACATCAAGCATGAAAAGCCATTTGCACACAAACCACTGACCATGTTCACGTCCCGAATGACACCCTATTCTCAATTTAGAGCATTTAGTGGACTACTTTTGATCAGGGCCCTATGGGTAATAGTGCACTAAAATCCAGACTGTCTGTGAACATTCAGGCACCACAGAGGGAGAGCTGCATCACATAATAGGTGTGCTAAAGCTGAATGAAGGGAACAGCAGCCTTTTGTGTCCAGTCTCAAAGAGGCTTAGATTGTTTGCAAAGGCTAATGGAATATTGGTGATGGAGGAGGCATATTGACTAGACCGTTCAATGTAGCATTTTAGCAGTAAGCTACAGGGGATAAGCTAGCTGGGACTGGAATAGGCTAGACTGAAAATGCTGGGAGGTTAAGGGAGACGCGACCACAAGGACACTGTCACAATGAACACAGTGAGGCAGCTACACACACACACACACACACACACACACACACACACACACACACACACACACACACACACATTCCTGGCGGGGAGAAAGAGATCAGGCCCAGGAGCATGACAGTGCTGACACAGCAGAGCTGGATTGGGTGACTGAGGACAGTAGAGGATCCCTTTTACTACCACCACCATCACAGAGCAGCACACACACACACACACACACACACACACACACGTACGTGAATGAGCACAGACACACACTACTACTACTTCTAATGAATGTAAAGGAGCCCTTACTGGAGAGGAAGTGCTGGGATCCAGGGCCAAAGTCTCTATGGGCATCCTGTAGCTGCTTCAGACGCTCTTCAATGGAGCCCTGCGAGGAGACACACACACATTTTCTTTATATTTACAGTGTATATTTACATGACATTATGCACACACACACACATACATAAACATATAAACAAACCCAGCAATTTAATTTAATTTGATCAAAAGAGAATCACGGAACCGTCTTTATATCATCTCATACGCGCTACAAACACACACAAACATCTTCCTCCCTCCTCCTCTCCTCATCCTCCACATTGACGCACCTCCGCTGCCACCTTACCACAGCCCTTTGAAGAGCGTCGGTAAGGAAAGACGACACTGAATCCACTCTGCTCTGGCTATTTTCAAACGAGGACAGTCATTTCACAGTAAGCTATGTGTATCGGAATAGAGGTGTGGGGGTGGAGGTGTGTGTCAACAAGCGAGAGGGATTTGAGTTCATGAAAATAAGTTGTGCCATTCATTGTCTCTGTATGGTGTGTTTTTGTCGATGTGGCTGTCCCAAAAGGGATTTGTTGAGGACTAATCCTGGTTTATTTACAAGGTATTTGATTCTGAGTGTAAATCATTGTCAGAGAATGTGGAAACAGCTCCATAAACAAAGGGTGCCAAATCCACTCACCAGGGCCGGCCCTGGGCTTTTGGGGGCCCTAAGCGAGATTTGGCTGGGGGGCCCCACTACCTCGCGGGCAAAACATTTTAGTGTCCCCCCTCTTGGCGGCGGAGAGAAGAATGTGCGTTTTAAAGCTACAATTTTACACATTTTCCCAAAACGTGCCGTGTTAATGATATCTGAGGGAGAGTGACTAACACGATCAATTGGCCCCTCTGGACACCTGCCCTGCGTGATTACTACAACTTTAGATAGCTGGCTAGACTAACTTAAAAATCTAAAAATTGTTTGCTGACATGCTAATTGAATGACTGTCAGTGAGAAAAACAAGAGAAAAACAATCAAATAAAAAAAATGACACCTTGTGGTTTCTACTATTCTAACTTTCAACAGTAAGTTGAGACCCGACTGAATATCTACACTGAGTTATTATGATCATCTTCCTAACATTCAATGGAACCTACTTTTGCCCTCAGAACATCCTCAATTTGTCGGGGCATGGACTCTACAAGGTATTCCACATGGATGCTGGCCCATGTTGACTCTAATGTTCTCCACAGTTGTGTCAAGTTGGCTGGATGTCCTTTGGGTGGTGTACCATTCTTGATACACACGGGAAACTGTTGAGCGTGAAAAACACGAAAGCGTGAAAAACCCAGCAGCGTTGCAGTTCTTGACACACTCAAACCGGCCTTGTACCTACTACCTTACCCCATTCAAAGGCACTTTAATATTTTGTCTTGCCCATTCACCCCCTCCTAATGTATATAGACATTATGTAGTGTATATATACACTCTGTGTATATATACACTACAAGAACCTGCTCGTCGAACATCTCATTCCAAAATCATGGGCATTAATATGGAGTTGGTTTCCCCTTTGCTGCTATAACAGCCTCCACTCTTCTGGGAAGGCTTTCCACCTGATGTTGGAACATTGCTGAGGGGACTGGCTTCTATTCAGCCACATGAGCATTAGTGAGGTCGGGCACTGATGTTGGGCGATTAGGCCTGGCTCGCAGTCGGCGTTGCAATTCATCCCAAAGGTTGGAAGCACAGAATCGTCTAGAATGTCATTGTATGCTGTAGCGTTAAGATTTCCCTTCACTGGAACTAAGGAGCCCGAACCATGAAAACAACCCCAGACCGTTATTACTCGTCCAACAAACTTTACAGTTGGACCTATGCATTCGGGAAGGTAGCGTTCTCCTGGCATCCGCCAAACCCAGATTCGTACGTCAGACTGCCAGATGGTAAAGCGTGATTCATCACTCCAGACAACGCGTTTCCACTGCTCCAGAATCCAGTGGCGGTGAGCTCTAAACCACAGTTGACTAGGGCAGCTCTAGCAGGGCAGGAATTTGACGAACTGACTTGTTGCACAGGTGGCATTCTATGACGGTGCCACGTTGAAAGTCACTGAGCTCTTCAAGGCCATTCTACTGCCAATGATTGTCTATGGAGATTACATGGCTGTGTGCAAGATTTTATACACCTGTCAGGAACAGGTGTGTCTGAAATAGCCAAATACACAAATTTGAAGGGGTGTCCACATACTTTTGCATATACATATATACAGTACCAGTCAAAAGTTCTTTATTTTCAAAATGTTCTACACTGTAGAATAGTGAAGACATCAAAACTATGAAATAACACATATGGAATTATGTAACCAAAAATATGTCAAACAAATCAAAATATATTTTAGATTCTTCAAAGTAACCATCCTTTGCCTTGAGGACAGCTTTGCACACTCTTGGCATTCTCTCAACCAGCTTCATGAGGAACTTTTCCAACAGTATTGAAGGAGTTCTCACATATGCTGAGCACTTGTTGGCTGCTTTTCCTTCAATCTGCGGTCCAACTCATCCCAAACCATCTTCAAGCCGCACTGCTTCTTCACACAATGCACGCTTAACCCGGAAGCCAGCCGCACCAATGAGGAAACACCGTACACCTGACAACCGTGTCAGCGTACATGCACCTGGCCTGCCACAGGAGTCCCTAGAGCACGATGGGACAAGGACATCCCGGCCGGCCAAACCCTTCCCTAACCCGGACAACACTGGGCCAATTGTGCGTTGCCTCATGGGTCTCCCGGTAGCGGCCAGCTGCGACACAGCCTAGTATCGAACCAGGACCGCTGTAACACTCGTGAGGCCCGGACTTGATCTTTTACCAAATATGGCTTATACCTTCTGTATACCACCCCCAACACAACTGATTGGCTCAAACACATTAAGAAGGAAAGAAATTCCCCAAATTAAAGGCACACCTGTTAATTTAAATGCTTTACAGGTGACTACCTCATGAAGCTGGTTGAGAGAATGCCAAGAGTGTGCAAAGCTGTCATCAAGGCAAAGGGTGGCATTTTGAAGAATCTCAAATATAACATATATTTTGATTTGTTTAATACTTTTTTGGTTACTATATGATTCCATATGTGTTATGTCATAGTTTTGATGTCTTCACTTTTAATCTACAATGTAAAAAATAGTGCAAATAAAGAAAAACCCATGTTTCATGAGCTGAAATAAAAGATTTCCATACGCACAAAAAACATATTTCTCTCAAATGCTGTGCACAAATTTATTTACATCCCTGTTAGTGAGCGTTTCTCCTTTACCAAGATAATTCATCCACCTGACTGGTGTGGCATATCAAGAAGCTGATTAAACAGCATGATCATTACACAGGTGCACCTTGTGCTGGGGACAATACAAGGCCACTCTAAAGTGTGCAGTTTTGTCACGCAACACAATAATACAGATGTCTCACGTTTTGAGGAAGCGTGCATTCTGACTACAGGAATGCCCATCAGAGCTGTTACCATAAGCCGCCTCCAGTGTGTGATCTTTTGCCCATCTTAATCTTTTATTTTTATTGGCCAGTCTGAGATATGGCTTTTTCTTTGCAACTCTGCCTAGAAGGCCAGCATCCTGGAGTAGCCTCTTCACTGTTGACGTTGAGACAGGTGTTTTGTGGGTACTATTTCATGAAACTGCCAGTTGAGGACTTGAGAGGCATCTGTTTCTCAAACTAGACACTCTAATGTACTTGTTCTCTTGCTCAGTTGTGCACCGGGGCCTCCCACTCCTCTTTCTATTCTGGTTAGAGCCAGTTTGCGCTGTTCTATGAAGGGAGTAGTACACAACGTTGTACAAGATCTTCAGTTTCTTGGTAATTTCTCGCATGGAATAGCCTTCATTTCTCAGAACAAGAATAGACTGACGAGTTTCAGAAGAAAGTTATTTGTTTCTGGACATTTTGAGCCTGTAATCGAACCCACAAATGCTGATGCTCCAGATACTCAACTAGTCTAAAGAAGGCCAGTTTTATTGCTTCTTTAATCAGCACAACAGTTTTAATTGCAATTTTTTTTTTCTAATGATCAATTAGCCTTTTAAAATGATAAACTTGGATTAGCTAACACAACGTGCCATTGGAACACAGGAGTGATAACGGGCCAGCTACAATAGTCATTTACAACATTAACAATGTCTACACTGTATTTCTGATCAATTTGATGTTATTTTAATGGGCAAAAAATAATTGCTTTTAAAAACAAGGACATTTCTAAGTGACCCCAAACTTTTGAACGGTAGTCTGTGTGTGTGTGTGTGTGTGTGTGTGTGTGTGTGTGAGTGTGTGTGTATGTATACAGTTGAAGTCAGAAGTCTACATACATCTTAGCCAAATACATTTAAACTCAGTTATTCACAATTCGTGACATTTAATCCTAGTAAAAATTCCCTGTCTTAGGTCAGTTAGGTCACCACTTTATTTTAAGAATGTGAAATGTCAGAATAATAGTATAGAGAATTATTTATTTCAGCTTTTATTTCCTTCATCACATCCCCAGTGGGTCAGAAGTTTACATACACTCAATTAGTATTTGGTAGCATTGCCTTTAAATTGTTTAACTTGGGTCAAACGTTTCAGGTAGCCTTCCACAAGCTTACCACAATAAGTTGGGTGAATTTTGGCCCATTCCTCCTGACAGAACTGGTGTAACTGAGTCAGGTTTGTAGGCCTCCTTGCTCGCACACGCTTTTTCAGTTCTGCCCACAAATATTCTATAGGATTGAGGTCAGGGCTTTGTGATGGCCACTCCAATACATTGACTTTGTTGTCCTTAAGCCATTTTGCCACAACTTTGGAAGTATGCTTGGGGTCATTGTCCATTTGGAAGACGCATTTGCAACCAAGCTTTAACTTCCTGACTGATGTCTTGAGATGTTGCTTCAATATATACACATACATTTCCTTCCTCATGATGCCACCTATTTTGTGAAGTTCACCAGTCCCTCCTGCAGCAAAGCACCCCCACAACATGATGCTGCCACCCCCGTGCTTCACGGTTGGGATGGTGTTCTTCGGCTTGCAAGCCTCCACCTTTTTCCTCTAAACATAACGATGGCCATTATGGCCAGAGGACATTTCTCCAAAAAGTACGATCTTTGTTCCCATGTGCAGTTTTATGGCGGTTTTGGAGCAGTGGCTTCTTCCTTGCTGAGCGGCCTTTCAGGTTATGTTGATATAGGACTCGTTTTACTGTGGATATAGATACTTTTGTACCTGTTTCCTCCAGCATTTTCACAAGGTCCTTTGCTGATGTTTCCGGGATTGATTTGCACTTTTTGCACCAAAGTACGTTAATCTCTAGGAGACAGAACGCGTCTCCTTTCTGAGTGGTATGACGGCTGTGTGGTCCCATGGTGTTTATACTTGCGTAATATTGTTTGTACAGATGAACGTAGTACCTTCAGGTATTTGGAAATTGCTCCCAAGGATGAACCAGACTTGTGGAGATCTTTTTCATTTGATGTTCCTATGATGTCGAGCAAAGAGGCCCTGAGTTTTAAGGTAGGCCTTGAAATACATCCACAGGTACACCTCCAATTGACTCAAATTATGTCAATTAGCCTATCAGAAACTTCTAAAGCCATGACATCATTTTATGGAATTTTCCAAGCTGTTTAAAAGCACAGTCAATTTAAGAGTATGTAAACTTCTGACCCACTGGAATTGTGATATAGTGAATTATAAGGGAAATAATCTGTCTGTAAACAATTGTTGGAAGAATTACTTGTGTCATGCACAAACTAGATGTCCTAACCGACTTGCCAAAACTATAGTTTGTTAACATGAAATCTGTGGTGGTTGAACAATGAGTTTTAAGTGTATGCGTATGTGTGTGTGTGTGTGTATAGTACAGTGGGGAGAACAAGTATTTGATACACTGCCGATTTTGCAGGTTTTCCTACTTACAAAGCATGTAGAGGTCTGTAATTTTTATCATAGGTACACTTCAACTGTGAGTGACGGAATCTAAAACAAAAATCCAGAAAATCACATTGTATGATTTTTAAATAATGAATTTGCATTTTATTGCATGACATAAGTATTTGATCACCTACCAACCAGTAAGAATTACGGCTCTCACAGACCTGTTAGTTTTTCTTTAAGAAGCCCTCTTGTTCTCCACTCATTACCTGTATTAACTGCACCTGTTTGAACTCGTTACCTGTATAATAGACACCTGTCCACACACTCAATCAAACAGACTCCAACCTCTCCACAATGGCCAAGACCAGAGAGCTGTGTAAGGACATCAGGGATAAAATTGTAGACCTGCACAAGGCTGGGATGGGCTACCAGACAATAGGCAAGCAGCTTGGTGAGAAGGCAACAACTGTTGGCGCAATTATTAGAAAATGGAAGAAGTTCAAGATGACGGTCAATCTCCCTCGGTCTGGGGCACCATGCAAGATCTCACCTCGTGGGGCATCAATGATCATGAGGAAGGTGAGGGATCAGCCCAGAACTACACGGCAGGACCTGGTCAATGACCTGAAGAGAGCTGGGACCACAGTCTCAAAGAAAACCATTAGTAACACACTACGCCGTCATGGATTAAAATCCTGCAGCGCACGCAAGGTCCCCCTGCTCAAGCCAGCGCATGTCCAGGCCCGTCTGAAGTTTGCCAATGACCATCTGGATGATCCAGAGGAGGAATGGGAGAAGGTCATGTGGTCTGATGAGACAAAAATAGAGCTTTTTGGTCTAAACTCCACTCGCCGTGTTTGGAGGAAGAAGAAGGATGAGTACAACCCCAAGAACACCATCCCAACCGTGAAGCATGGAGGTGGAAACATCATTCTTTGGGGATGCTTTTCTGCAAAGGGGACAGGACGACTGCACCGTATTGAGGGGAGGATGGATGGGGCCATGTATCGCGAGATCTTGGCCAACAACCTCCTTCCCTCAGTAAGAGCATTGAAGATGGGTCGTGGCTGGGTCTTCCAGCATGACAACGACCCGAAACACACAGCCAGGGCAACTAAGGAGTAGCTCCGTAAGAAGCATCTCAAGGTCCTGGAGTGGCCTAGCCAGTCTCCAGACCTGAACCCAATAGAAATTCTTTGGTAGGAGCTGAAAGTCCGTATTGCCCAGCGACAGCCCCGAAACCTGAAGAATCTGTATGGAGGAGTGGGCCAAAATCTCTGCTGCAGTGTGTGCAAACCTGGTCAAGAACTACAGGAAACGTATGATCTCTGTAATTGCAAACAAAGGTTTCTGTACCAAATATTAAGTTCTGCTTTTCTGATGTATCAAATACTTATGTCATGCAATAAAATGCAAATTAATTACTTAAATATCATACAATGTGATTTTCTGGATTTTTGTTTTAGATTCCGTCACTCACAGTTGAAGAGTACCTATGATAAAAATTACAGACTTCTACATGCTTTGTAAGTGGGAAAACCTGCAAAATACTTGTTCTCCCCACTGTATATACACACACACACACACACACACACACACACACACACACACACACACACACACACACACACACACACACACACACACACACACACACACACACACACACACACACACACACACACGCTTTTTGGGGTGGAAAACATTGCTCAACATACACACGATTGTGCACACTGATTTGCCCAAATGAATAAGGCAGGATGCACTCCTGCAAGCCTACGCAGATTGCTTCAGACTAATTTGGAGCAGTTTGAATGCTGCAAGGAGATGTCGGTGCCAATTCTGCAGTGTACTTCCATTTATCTCTACTACCGCTAGACTACTAGGCTAACGGAGGTTCTCTCACCCGCAGCAGAATTACTAAATTATTCAAGACCAAAAATATTAGAGAATCAGCCTTTAAAAAAATGCATTACATCTGTGTCACAGGAGAGAGAACAGCAGCAGCTATTCAAATGACATATATTTAGCATTTATATTCACATTATTCAACAGGAGAATGAGGGGAGGAGGGGAGAGAGAGAAGGAGAGAGAGAGAGGGGGGGGGGGAGCATTCAACACGTTGCTGTGTTTTTACTTTGGCAACGGAAGACAGACTAATCATTGAATAGAATTATTGAATTGAGAGTAACATAAAGGACAGTAGAGAGAGACAGAGCAAGAAAGAGAGGGATGGAGAGAGAGAGAGAGAGAGAGAGAGAGAGAGAGGGAGAGAGGGAGAGAAAGAGGGATGAGAGAGAGGGATGAGAGAGAGAGAGAGGGATGGAGAGAGAGAGAGAGAGAAAAAGAGAGAGAGAAAGAGGGATGGAGAGAGAGAGAGAGAGAGAGAAAGAGGGATGAGAGAGAGAGAGAGAGAGAGAGAGAGAGAGAGAGAGAGAGAGAGAGAGAGAGAGAGAGAGAGAGAGAGAAAGAGAGAGAGAGAGAGAAAAAAAAAGAGGGATGAGAGAGAGAGAGAGAAAGAGGGATGGAGAGAGAGGGAAAAAGAGGGATGAGAGAGAGAGTGAGAGAAAGAGGGATGGAGAGAGCGAGAGGAAGAGGGATGGAGAGAGTGAGAGCGAGAGCGAGAGAAAAGCCTTCTTTTCTTATCGTAGCCCTTGCCTTATTTGCTGGTTCCTGGCATCCTCACCACTTTCCCCTCCAATAGGTTTCACTCTGGAGACAAAAGGCATCATTTGTTGCACCCTGTCTAAAATGATGCACTCACAAGAGAGGCCAAGGCAACGCTCCAGCTTAAACCCACACATTGTTGTAGCCTCTCACTATACTACTGAGCAATACTGCAAGAAACGTGGTCAGAAACTCGGTCAGATGTCATTCTATTTTTTATTATTCTGATATTGATATTTGTACTGCACTGTTGAGGAGAGCTTGCAAGAAAGCATTTATTTTTTAGTAAGATTTAATTTTTATTCCAATACAAAAGCATACATAGACAAAGACAGTAGACAACTTAACATTTACGTACATTAAGTTCTACAAACATGAATGACATCACACTTGCTCAGACCCACATGTTCCCACATGTACAATTTGATTTGAGATGTCTTGTGAGACGACCACAGATGAAGTGAGCCATGGAAGATCAGGTTATTAAATGAGGAGTGGTTGTGTGGAGGTTGAAGAGATGTTGTGGGAAGGTTGAAGTTTGTGCAATGACCACAGATATAGAGTGAGGTCAATCATATAACACATTACGAGCTAGGGTATGGGGAGATTGAAGGAATTCTGAGGCAACGTTGAGGTGATGTTGTGCGAAGGTTGTGAGGGGAGTTTGAAGAAAGATTGAGCATTGAGCTAAGGTTTTAAGTTGAGATAATGTTATGGACTGGTTTAGTGGAAGTTGAGGTGATGTTGTGGAGAGGTTGTATGGAAGGAAGGTGGTTGTGGAGAGGTTGTAGGAAGGTTATGGGTAGGTTGAGGGAGGTGGTTGTGGGGAGGTTGTGTTAAGGTTATGGGGAGGTGGTTGTGAGGAGGTTCAGGTCCAGTTACCAGCAGTAGTTTCCAGCGGTTGTTGAGGTGCTCCAGGGAGCGGGCGTTGTCCATGGACAAATGGACGTCAGAAATGGCCAGCTCATGAGCCAGGTCATTTATGTGCTTCATGCCTTCCTTCAGCTGAGTTAGCTCCTCCTTAAATAACTGGAGGAGAGAGGGAGGAGAGAAGGAGAAAAGAGAGGGAAGGGGTAATTAGAGAAAGGAAGGTGAGGAAATAAGAAATAGGGAGAGGGAGGAAAGAGAGAGAGAGTTAGAGAGGGAGGCACATAGAACCCCCACGTGGTACATGGTACTGGCAGGGTTCGGGCCAACTCCATTTCAACTCAGTCAATTATAGAAATCAATTGAAATTTGGTTCATAACACTCATCAAATAATGAAAATAATGTTGTTTAATGGCATTAGACTGTGGACCTAGTACTGGAGCAACTACCCACACTAACGCCATCACCATGGGAGAGATACAACAGGGACCCTTCTTCAGAGTCAGATCAACCCAGCCCAAACAGCACTAATGATCTGAGGGATGTTTGTGTGTGTGTGTGTGTGCAGTTATATCTAGCTAATGGAGTCTGTGATGCAGCCTCATGACAAAAACACAAGATAAGAGAGAGAGAGAGAGAGAGAGAGTGTGTGAGTGAGTGAGTGTGTGTGTGAGTGAGTGAGTGAGTGAGTGAGTGAGTGAGTGAGTGAGTGAGTGAGTGAGTGAGTGAGTGAGTGAGTGAGTGAGTGAGTGAGTGAGTGAGTGAGTGAGTGAGTGAGTGAGTGTGTGAGTGTGTGAGTGTGTACACTACAGACAGACAGAGCCTGCTGTAATGCCTGCCTTGGAGCTATAGAAACATGAGGAAGTGCTGGCGCTGACAGCAAGGCAAACATTGACGTGATCATTGTGACTAAAACAACTAAACTAATGACATCAGCCAATCAACTGAGGGAACTCTGTCATATCAACATGTCACTGGCTATTGACTTAATGCACTGGTTGCTGTTGTTGGCTGTCCGTTTGGGAGAAGGATAGAAATTAACACTTTCTCTGAAACAAATGAATTGTGCATATAAATACACAGAAACACGCTGAATGTGACATTTATGTGGGCAAAGGAGCACAGATCTGTGGGTGAGAAAGGCTACCGTAAACCTCATTAAAATCAGGCAAGATGATTCAATATGAAACCTTTCTTGAAAAAATGTGTTTTTTTAAGGAGGTTAATATTTAACTAGAGTTTATTATTACTAAACGATGCACAGTTATCTCCTTACAACACACATCGTTGGGAAGAAACGTTTCTAATTAAGTTTCATACTGCTAAATTATAATGAGGTTTACAGTATACTTTGCACAGGCCTGTGCCCTTTCAAATCAAATCACAATTTATTGAAAGTGCATTTAACAAAACAGTAAAACATATATACAGTACCAGTCCAAAGTTATTGTTAACACCAGAGGCATCCTGGGTCTTTAATTTAAAGACTCTCGTTCCCTTCGGTTTAAGCTATTCTTGTGATTACTGTTATTGTGATATTCATTGTAAATGTTTGTAGGCCTGTGCAGCCAAATTGTATCTATGATGGTATGTTATCCATTCATGTTTTTATCTGTGGATTAACCAATGATATCAGGCCACACCCGACCATGATTACAGACACCTGTGTGTGTCCTTTGACACAATATAAACTAGTGACCCACAGTGTTTGTCATTATACCCTGATGAAGACAGCTTGTCAGTCCAAACGTTGGTTATTAGGTTATTAAATTATTACATCTGAGCTCCTAGAATGTGCGGCTCTCCTTTTCTTTTTCAAAAGTTTGGACACACCTACTCATCCATGGGTTTTTCTTTATTTGTACTATTTTTTTAATTGTAGAATAATAGTGAAGACATCAAAACTATGAAATAACACATATGGAATAATTTAGTAACCAAAAAAGTGTTCAACAAATCTTCAAAAGCTTCATGAGGAATGCTTTTCCAACAGTCTTGAAGGAGTTCCCACATATGCTAAGCACTTGTTGGCTGCTTTTCCTTGACTCTGCGGTCCAACTCATCCCAAACCATCTAAATTTGGTTGAGGTCGGGTGATTGTGGAGGCCAGATCATCTGATGCAGCACTCCATCCCTCTCCTTGGTCAAATAGCCCTTACAATGCCTGGAGGTGTGTTTTGGGTCATTGTCCTGTTGAAAAACAAATGATAGTCCCACTAAGCCCAAACTAGATGGGATTGCGTATCGCTGTGGAAGCCATGTTGGTTAAGCGTGCATTGAATTCTAATAAATCACTGACAGTGTCACCAGCAAAGCACCCCCACACCATTACACCTCCTCCTCCATGCTTCACTGTGGGAACCACACATGTGGAGATCATCCGTTCACCTACTCTGAGTCTCACAAAGACACGGCGGTTGGTTATTATTGTCCTTTAGTAGTGGTTTCTTTGCAGCAATTCGACCATGAAGGCCTGATTCACACAGTCTCCTCTGAACAGTTGATGTTGAGAAGTGTCTGTTACTTGAACTCTGTGAAGCATTTATTTGGGCTGCAATCTGAGGTGCAGTTAACTCTAATGAACTTATCATCTGCAGCAGAGGTAACTCTGGGTCTTCCTTTCCTTTGGCGGACCTCATGAGAGCCAGTTTCATCATAGCGCTTGACGGTTTCTGCGACTGCACTTGAAGAAACTTTAAAAGTTCTTGACATTTTCCGGATTGACTGACCTTCATGTCTTAAAGTAATGATGGACTGTCATTTCTCTTTGCTTATTTGAGCTGTTCTTGCCATAATATGGACTTGGTCTTTTATCAAATAGGGCTTTCTTCTGTATACCACACCTACCTTGTCACAACACAACTGATCAAATGCATTAAGAAGGAAAGAAACTCCACAAATGAACTTTTAACAAAGCACACCTGTTAATTGAAATGTATTCCGGGTGACTACCTCATGAAACTGGTTGAGAGAATGCCAAGTGTGCAATGCTGTCATCAAGGCAAAAGGTGGCTACATTGAATCACAAATATAAAATATATTTTGATTTATTTAACACTTTTTTTGGTTACTACATGATTTCATATGTGTTATTTAATAGTTCTGATGTCTTCACTATTATTCTACAATGTAAAAAATAGTAAAAATAAAGAAAAAACCTGGAATGAGTAGGTGTGTCCAAACTTTTGACTGGTACTGTGTGTATATATATATATTTTTGCTACTGCAAATACAGTGTCTTATAAGCCCATGTGGCACACACATCCTGAAGACGCAAGACATAGACACTAAGAAGATCATAATAAAATAATCTAATCAAAACATGTCGCCCAGAAACATGTTCACCACACTGAGTCAATACTAACAGAAACAAAGCTAAGAGAGCTGAGGGATAGAGAGACAGATCCTCCATAGTTACGGTGAAATAACAGCCGTCTAGCTGAGGGATAGAGAGACAGATCCTCCAAAGTTACGGTGAAATGACAGCCGTCTAGCTGAGGGATAGAGAGACAGATCCTCCATAGTTACGGTGAAATGACAGCCGTCTAGCTGAGGGATAGAGAGACAGATCCTCCATAGTTACGGTGAAATAACAGCCGTCTAGCTGAGGGATAGAGAGACAGATCCTCCATAGTTACGGTGAAATAACAGCCGTCTGGCCAGCAGAGTGGAGGAGCCTCTTCACAGCTAACAGATTAGTGATTGTAGCTACAGGGAATCTTCTAGGCAGTTTTCTTATCAATAACTTCACAGCATTGTCTCCATATCTAATCAATAAAGCTGGATCTATTCAAGTTTCAGGCTACAATTTAATCCGTGTCGATTCCACAGGTAATCATTTCTGGGGGCTTATTGAAATCTGATATCCGCAGATTCTCTCTGGCCCTGGTGGTGAGGACAGTACGCACGCACAACTATGCGCACACACACACACACACACAAACTAACACAGATTTGTATTTGAAGCAGACAGCTTGCTTAATATTTGAGACACATACTTACCTTGGTGGCATCGATGTGGTCCTGCAGTGAGTCGATAAAGAGGTCCCCTACAGGCTCCCATGCCTCTCGGACCCCTTCAGCCTGCTCTAGGGTCACTGCCAGCTCCTCCATGGCTGCCTGGGTCTGCAGCAGGCGCTCCAGGGTCCGCTCCATGTGCCTTGGACACAGACAGAATACTTTAACTTCTACAGTTGTTTTACACAATGTTAAATGCCGTTTTACCACTAACCCAACGCACCACCCTAATACCTGAGCAATACACCAACCCTGACCTTATTTCGGCCATAGCATTTTCCTTGAACTTACAGGTGGTGCATGATTCTGACAAAATAAAGACCCAATGAAATTTGAGTACAGCTAGGGTAAAAACATCTCTAGCCAATCGAAAACCCAGAATCATGGGGGTGTTGTAGCCCAGTGGAGTGGGTCTGTGCCGCATATCTGACCTGTGTCGGTCCACGCAGCGGGCAGTCAGCTTCTCCCACAGGTCACTGGCCACGTTGGCCTGCTTCCACACCGAGCGACTCACGTTCAGGATCCGCTTCCTCGGAGACACTTCTGGAGGGGGAGGAGGCAATGAAGAGGAGGGAGATGGAGAACGGGGTGAGGGATTGGGCAGGCAGACAGAGAGTGTTATCCCCAATGCGTGCAAACATCAGTAGAAAGAAACAGTGGGATGGGGGAAACTGTGAGAAATATCTTGTTGGGGGCAGAGAATCAGGGAGAGATCGCCTCCATCTTGATCCCATGCGTGCCACCCGTGGTGGAGGGCAAGAGGACGCCTGGTGTGGAAGAGGAAGGGAGGGAGGGAAGGAGAGAGGGGGCAGAAGCAGCCTAGCATGCTGCATTATTGATTTAACCAGATTGTGTGAACTGGGCTAATTGGTCCCGACCCAACTGCTCTCCCCAAACATACATTCTCTGATCCACTCTGATACAGCAGGACCGGTAGCTGATAATCAGACCTAATGGTGGATACACACCTGCTGGAGATCAACTTACTCAACTCCCTATCTCTCTCTGTTCTCACTGCTCAGGTCTGATTTTGATGAGTGTGGTAAGGTGGGGCGGATTGGGGCGGACTGTCACTTACAATCACTCTTTTGTTGCAAACTACTTGAAGTGTACTCAGGTTTAAAGTGTGTACTTTCCACTTCATTTACCCCAACAAAAAATGTATCAATCCCTATAAAACATTTACATTAATTATAATCCACATAAAACATTTTATTTCCTGTTGCTGCAGGACAATTTTCCTGCCGTAGCAAACTGGCTCAAATTAAGATCCTACATCTGTAGGTTGGCGTTTGGCACAGTGTTGGGGTGTGTGGGCAGACCTTTTCCGTCGGGCAGCATCTCCTCAGGCTCCTGAAAGGGGTGCTGTGCCAAGAAGGCCTGAGCAGACTCCAGCACAGAGTAGATGAAGGGCCCCCGAGACTTTACATCCTCCATGAAAACCTGGAGACAGACAGGACAGGAGCCCACAGAGAGATGAAAGCATGGTTCAATCCAATACATACATGGGCTCATTATAACACATACTGTACATGACACACACACACACACACACACACACACACACACACACATTAATTTGCATACATGAACACACACAGTGAGGACACTGACTGTACAAAACATTAAGAACTGCTCTTTCAATGACATAGACTGACCTGGTGAATCCAGGTGAAAGCTATGATCCCTTATTGATGTCACCTGTTAAATCCACTGAGACATGTATTGTGTATGTGTGCCATTCAGAGGGTGAAAGGGCAAGACAAAAGATTAAAGTGCTTTTGAATGGGGTACGATAGCAGGTGCCAGGCGCACCGGTTTGAGTGTGTCAAGTACTGTAATGCTGCTGGGTTTTTCACGCTCAACAGTTTCCCATGTGTATCAAGAATGGTCCACCACCCAAAGGACATCCAGCCAACTTGACACAACTGTGGGAAGCATTGGAGTCAACATGGGCCAGCATCCCTGTGGAGCGCTTTCAACACCTTGTAGAGTCCATGCCCCGACAAATTGAGGCTGTTCAGATGAATTGAGGCTGTTCAGATGAATTCAGGCTGTTCAGATGAATTCAGGCTGTTCAGATGAATTCAGGCTGTTCAGATTAATTCAGGCTGTTCAGAGGGCAAAAGGGGGTGCAAGTCAATATCTACTTCTGTGGATAAAATTCGACCCATCTTAACAATTAAGCAATTCCAGCCTACCATAAACACGTTTCCCATACGTACAGTTCCATTTACAGCAACGAAAACCAATAGGCTACCATGAAAACCATAATAAAATGTATCTATTTCTATGATGAAACATACCGATATACCCAGGGGCGTCATTTCGGTTCTTGCATTGGAATTATATTGAATTCTGCAGTCACTGAGTATTCCAGCTATTCTCTTCTTATGAACCAGTTGCTAATAAATTAACGTTTTTTTTTTACAGAAAACCTGCAGCTAGGGTAGGGTTCTAGGCTAACCTGGGCTGGCTCTTGTCTTCCAACATCGTCAGGAACAGTTGGAGGTGGAGGAGGCTGTGGAGCCATTATCCTGGCCGTGATTGTGGAAGCGTGAGGATATTTTCTCCAAACGATTTCCAAGGAAGTGGCTATTCTGTGTTGAGTGGTTAACAAAGAAACAGGTCTTCCTATATGCTTAATTTAGAGTTATTTATGATACAAACGTTGGTATATATGTTTCGATTTTTTATGCATTCTAAGGCTGCGTGATGCCTCTAATTTGACAAGCACTTGATAATATTTTCACCAGGCCTCAAATTTTCGAGCGGCATTCCCTTGTGTGATTGTAATGCCCCCCAAAAAATCCATGCCTTTTGCAGCCAAAGTGGCCATTGTGCCCTTGAGCTGAATAAATAATTATAATTCCCTTCTCGCTGCCATGCTCCGAAGCACCTCTCACTCACATGGTTCTCTCAGATATCTCAATTCTTATTAGCCAATGCCCTTCTCACAGGCATCTCAGCTAAGAAGTAGGCTACAAGTGAAGACGGACATATTGAAGTAGGCTACAAGTGAAGACAGACACATTGGGGATGCAACCTGCGCGCGTCCCTCTTGTCGAATTCCAAGCAGCATATTGAAGATGTTAGAACTGTCCACATCTACTTTTCATCAGAACAACAAGATGAGTACGCCTAACAAACAGCAAAGGCACAAGCCTATGTCAATCTATTAGCCCCCATAGAACAAAAGTAAATATTACAAACATGCTCTGGAACAATTGCGGGACACGATAGATCCCACAGCTGTCCCAGAGTAAAAAACCTTTAAAAGCAATGAGGCTGACGCAACAGATCAGAATGTTCAGCTAAATATGTTGATAAACTATTAGGCTATTTCTTCACATTATAAGTGCAGCAATCGCACAAGGCAGTAGGCTGTAAGCGCAAATGTTCCAGAATGCAATCAATTAGTGGGAAAAACGCTGTTCTCAAAAGATACTGCAAATGCGTTTATGCATGTAATACTATATTATAAATGTGCATTTTTATGGTTAAAAATATCTTCCCCAAATTTGAAACTCATTCACCTATGTATGCCAGTAAAAGGCGGAGCATGGTCAATCCGACATCTGAGTTGGCCGTGCAGCATTTACAGTGATACGGCCTCTGCAGAGGTCAGGGCATTCATACTTTTTTCGCTTCGGGGTGAAGGAAGTTGTCAAGGAAGCGAGTTTGTGTTCATACAGGACCTCCCGCCCTCACCTACCGTCAACCAATCATGTCAATGCGGAGCTATAGGAGCCCTCCGAATTGTAAAATTGTTTTAGAGGCGCACAGCAATGCGGTACGGAGCTCAATTTGGCCTCTGTGTGCCTCCAGGGGCTCCACAATTAAGTCACACCATCTATATAGTGCCTCCGACCACATTTTCGGATCAAGCATAAATTTGCTCTTAAACTCTATACCAGTTGTGAAGTGGATTAATGTGTTTAATTTTAAGAAGTTAATTGGCCACTTTAGTTGTGATACAAACCTTATCAAAACATATTGTGAAACTATAAAAAAGGCATTCTCTGTTTCTTGCCTTACTGCACACGCTGGGCATTATTACTGATAATACATCTTTGATGCCCATCATTGATAGGCTAATATTGTCACCCATCAGACTATTCTTAATTGAATGTTGTCTTTACATATTCTAAATAATATGTGTGAAATTAGTTTTGATTTAGAATAGACCATTATTATATACCTGTCTCGGAACAGGGCAGGGGCGGTGCCAGAGGGGGTGTCTGACATCTGATTGGCCACCCTGGGTGCCACCCCCAAATTTCATTCACTAGTGGCAGTTTGATGTTGATTGACATCTCATTTCACCTATTGTTTAAAGAAGCAACTCTTTTCACGATTGGCGAAAGCATCATATTTGAAGTAAGTTTTAAGTTTTAGCATCGGGTTCAGGTTTCCTGAACAACTTTTACGAAAGTTGAGTCGCTGTGTAAGTTAACGTTAGACCTTTGTCTCCATTAACAGACAGTTAATCAGATAAGAGAGATCGGTTCCCAATTTAGCCTACCATTATGTTTCCATCTGTGCTAGTAATACACGCATATACAGTGCAGTGTCGTAAGTTACAGTATCCTAATGTTTAGATAATGTGGGGTAACTAGTAGGCTACAGCTGTCAGTGTTCAGCAAGTTAACATTCAGCTATTTGAAATCCAGTAACTCAAGTTAGATTTTCGTACTTGAACTCAAAACGAACAATTGTTATTATCAATCTGTTAACGTTACTCAAAAGATTACCACAATTTGCAGATAACCTGTTTGCTATCGTAAAGTTGTAAGAAACTATAGCTAGCTAAATGACTGGCTGCAGAGTTGGGCTAGCCATGATCTAACTAGTAATTGGTAGTTGATTTTAAGGTACAGTTATGATCATGGAAATTTGTCATTAAGATTGAGATTGGACTAAAATGTGGGTAATTGGATGCTTTGATGTAACCATAGACTGTCTTATTTTTGCATAGGGTCAATTAAACATGAAAAGAAAGGGAGAGATATCAGACTTATTTTTAAAGAAGCACAAACAGGCAGATCAGGTGCAAACAGACCCCAGGCCTTGCATCACCACCGGACCCCAGAGCAGCTCCCTACCTGAGGCTAGTCAGTCAGTGTGGTCAGACTTCACAAGGACCCAGTCTACCACCACCAGGTCAGAGCATCTACCAGGCAGTCAGTCACAAGGACCCAGTCTACCACCACCAGGTCAGAGCATCTACCAGGCAGTCAGTCACAAGGACCTAGTCTACCACCACCAGGTCAGAGCATCTACCAGGCAGTCAGTCACAAGGACCCAGTCTACCACCACCAGGTCAGAGCATCTACCAGGCAGTCAGTCACAAGGACCCAGTCTACCACCACCAGGTCAGAGCATCTACCAGGCAGTCAGTCACAAGGACCCAGTCTACCACCACCAGGTCAGAGCATCTACCAGGCAGTCAGTCACAAGGACCCAGTCTACCACCACCAGGTCAGAGCATCTACCAGGCAGTCAGTCACAAGGACCCAGTCTACCACCACCAGGTCAGAGCATCTACCAGGCAGTCAGTCACAAGGACCCAGTCTACCACCACCAGGTCAGAGCATCTACCAGGCAGTCAGTCACAAGGACCCAGTCTACCACCACCAGGTCAGAGAATCTACCAGGCAGTCAGTCACAAGGACCCAGTCTACCACCACCAGGTCAGAGAATCTACCAGGCAGTCAGTCACAAGGACCCAGTCTACCACCACCAGGTCAGAGCATCTACCAGGCAGTCAGTCACAAGGATCCAAATGTTGGTTGTTGATTCATGTGTGTTCTTGTTTAGATGGCTGTGGCATTTTTATTGTGATTATAATGGTTCTTGTATTATTTTAATGAAATAGATGTATCAAGGGATGACACAATGACCTCTGGCTCTGAGCAAGACAGTGAGCCAGAGCTGCCAGGAGATGTCATCGAGCCCCTCCCAACTGCATCAAGCACCAGATATGCTGTTCCAAAAGGACCAATGGAAGGCCAGGCCTACACTTTAAACTACACATTTCAGTTAGCAGCTGTTACTATCTAATCTTGTGGATCCATTAATTATACATTTCCATAGAGATATGACACATTATTTAACGTATATTTCAGACATTTCAAGATCCAGAGAAGAGGCTCCTGTACAGCCGTGTTTGAAAACCTTTCCCAGAACTCAGCATGGTACTGTCACGTTGTGGGTGTAGGAATGACCAAGGCGCAGCGCAGGGATAGTTGTTCGACATTGTATCTTTATTATACTATGTAAGAAATTAAATACTATGTATAAAGTACAACGAAAATACGAACTACAGAACAACACAAAACACGAATAGACTAACGTCACGTTAAAAAAACACACCAATGAACGGACGCAAAAAAACACACTTACTTCAACCGTGACTGCGACATACATCGATAACAACCCACCCCAAGTGAAGGACAGACTACGGGTAGCAGCTGCCTCTAATTAGAGATCCACCCAAAACCCACAAAGAAACAGAAAGGAACGACACTGTCAGACTCTGACCATAGCTACATAGAGAAGCCTATTGCTTCTCTATGGCCAGAGCCTGACAGGTACTAGGAAAAGGGCTTTCAACAGCTCCTGGTATAAGGACAATTCATGGCTTGAATATTCTGTAAGTCAAGATTTGACTTATTGTTTCGCCTGTAGGCATTTTTCTCTGCCCAATACACCTGCACCTGCCTTCACAATACAGTCAGGTTTTTGTAACTGGAAAAAGTCGCTGTTTAAAGATTCTGGGTTTAAGCTCCATTCGAAGGCAGAGCATCATATCAATGCTATGTACTGTATGCTTGGAATCAGCATAAAAAGGCTACTGACAGCAACTCATCAATGTTAGATGTCATTAATGAGGACCGGAAAAATAAAGTGGAGGAAAACTGTACTTACATTAAAACAATTTCAGATGTGCTCCTATTAACTGCCACTCAAAATATAGAGCAGAGGTCATCCAGAGTCTGATAACTCTCACAACAAGGGTCATTATATAGAGCAGTAAGGTCATCCAGAGTCTGATGACTCTCACAACAAGGGTCATTATATAGAGCAGAGAGGTCATCCAGAGTCTGATGACTCTCACAACAAGGGTCATTATATAGAGCAGAGAGGTCATCCAGAGTCTGATAACTCTCACAACAAGGGTCATTATATAGAGCAGTAAGGTCATCGAGAGTCTAATGACTCTCACAACAAGGGTCATTATATAGAGCAGAGAGGTCATCCAGAGTCTGATAACTCTCACAACAAGGGTCATTATATAGAGCAGAGGTCATCCAGAGTCTGATGACTCTCACAACAAGGGTCATTATATAGAGCAGAGAGGTCATCCAGAGTCTGATGACTCTCACAACAAGGGTCATTTTTTGACAATCTTAGAAGAAATAGCAAAGCATGACCCTCTCATAGAGAAAAGGATGAATGCATGTGACAATGCTAAGCACACAAAGCCACCAAATCCAGAAGGAAGTTCTTGAGGATTTAGCTGAGACGGTACAAAGTGAAATAACAAGAGAAGTAAAAGAAAGTGACGTTTTTAGTGTATTTGCAGATGAAACCAAAGATTTAAAGAAAAAATAACTAATGTGTTTAGTTGTGAGGTACTATTACAACGAGGCCGTCAACGAAAGCTTTTTACACTTTCAGTCAGCTGAAAGCTTAGATGCAGCAGGTCTCACAAAAATGATAATTGATTGCCTTGAAAAACATGGTCTGGACAACAGAAATAATCTTGTGGGGCAAGGCTGAGACGGTGCATCCGTCATGAGCGGAAAGCATTCTGGTGTGTCTGAACGGATTAAAAACAGTGCAAGATTTGCATTTTATGTGCACTGTAATACATATTGTTTGAATTTGGTTCTTGTCGATGCTGTAAAGTCAGTGCCTGAGGCAGTTAAAGATTTTGCTCTCCTGCAGAACTTTGCATCTGGCTCGTACGTTCATCTCAAGTGGCTTGCAGTTCAGAAAGAGCTGTATCCACAGCAGCAGCCCAGGAAAGTACAGACACTTACGGATGTAAGGTGGGCATGCAGATACATGGCATGTCGTAATCTGAGGGACAGGCTTCCAGCAGTTTTGAGAGTGCTACAGGATATCACACTTGAAAGTAGTGGTGATAGATCAGTAGAGGCAAGGGGCCTTCTTTCTCAGATAGATTTACATTTCATAGGGCTTTTGGTTACCTTTTGTAAAGTGCTTGGTGATGTCAAATGTCTTTCTGACATGCTCCAATCAAGCTCTCTTGACCTAGCAAGGGCTGTGGATCTAGAAGGTGCCCTTACAGACATATTACAGGACTACAGAAGTGAGGGTTACTTTGGAGAACTATGGAAAGAGGTTGAAGATATTGCAGAGCACTGCAAAATAAGTGTACAAACAGTGTGTAAAAGACAGCCTAAAACAAGCTTAAGATTTCACGACTCATTGATGATGAGCACTGTAGGACAGAAAGATAGTGACCGAAGTGATGGTGAGCGCTTCCAAAGACCTGTCTTTTATCAGGTGCTTGACAGTCTCACAGCTGAGCTGCAGAGGCGTTTTTCAAAGATGAATTACGAGATATTGCAAGGGGTCCAGTCTCTCAACCCAAAGAGTACAACTTTATTGAATGAGGAGCCTCTGTTTGCCTTTGCTCAGACCTTTGAGTCAGATTTAGAGGACCTCAAACGTGAGGTTCATGAAACCAAGCGGCTTCTTGATAGGAGAGAGAAAAATGGAAGGGACAGACCGTCTGCTCTCCTTGACTTTGTTGTGTTTCTAGAACCTTATGAAGAGGTCTTCCATGACCTATTTCAACTTTGTAAGATTTCTGTTGTTACACCAGTCAGCAGTGCTTCTTGCGAGAGAAGCTTCTCAGCTTTAAAACTGATTAAAATAATGGTTGATGACAGGTTAAGTCACCTCGGAATTCTCAGTGTTAGGTCAAGGAGGGCACGCTCCCTCAACATGGATGAGTTTGTGAAACATTTTGCCAGTTCTCACCAGAACCGCAGAATTATGCTGTTTTAAATCTACCTAGGATAATTTGGCACTTAGTCGGTCCCTCAGGTCATGATTAAAACCTGCACTGTCTACTAGCTAGAACACTGACATTCTAAAATGATGAATCCAAAGGGTCACACAGATTCCAAAACTTTTCTTTGCTATTATTTAACATGATATATATGAGCATAAATATGAAACTGTAAGTTTGTAATATTGATGGGCACCAAAATTATATTTATTTTTCAAGTCAATTTCTGTGTTTTTTTGTAAATTACCTTTTTTGTAAATAAACTATGCAATTATAGACCCAGATTATATAGTCATGAAAACAGAGTTACCCAAGTCTCTCCAGTATGTGAGAACAGTACAGTGTGTGTGTGTGTGTGTGTGTGTGTGTGTGTGTGTGTGTGTGTGTGTGTGTGTGTGTGTGTGTGTGTGTGTGTGTGTGTGTGTGTGTGTGTGTGTGTGTGTGTGTGTGTGTGTGTGTGTGTGTGTGTGTGTGTGTGTGTGTGTGTGTGTGTGTGTGTGTGTGTGTGTGCGTGTGTGTGAGAGAGAGAGAGAGAAAGAAATTGAGCTGCCGTTCCGAAGTAGAGACACTGACTATTCATAGTATGTTAAAGAATTCTAGTGAAGTAACCCTTTTGGACCAAACTATCTGCCACATTGAAGACCTCCGGGTTCAGTGAATTAGCACTTCTACCTCTAATAAGTAATCATAGGATTCATTCATGCTCCTTAGATGCCAGGTTAGGGTTACACACATTCTCTGTCAGGGTCTATGGACCCCCTGAAGTAGCCTTGGCCACCCCATGTATAAAACTCTAGTTCCGCCACTGGAACAGGGGCATTGGAAGAAAATACATGTATTCTATGCACTTACAGCTGAAGTCGGAAGTTTACATACACCTTAGTCAAATACATTTAAACTCAGTTATTCACAATTCCTGACGTATAATCCTAGTAAGAATTCCCTGTCTTAGGTCAGTTAGGATCACCACTTTATTTTAAGAATGTGAAATGTCAGAATAATAGTAGAGAGAATTATTTATTTCAGCTTTTATTTCTTTCATCACATTCCCAGTGGGTCAGAAGTTTACATACACTCAATTAGTATTTGGTAGCATTGCCTTTAAATTGTTTAACTTGGGTCAAACGTTTCGGGTAGCCTTCAACAAGCTTCCCACAAAAAGTTGGGTGAATTTTGGCCCATTCCTCCTGACAGAACTGATGTAACTGAGTCAGGCTTTTTCAGTTCTGCCCACAAGTTTTCTGTAGGATTGAGGTCAGGGCTTTGTGATGGCCACTCCAATACCTTGACTTTGTTGTCCTTAAGACATTTTGCCATAACTTTGGAAGTATGCTTGGGGTCATTGTCCATTTGGAAGACCCATTTGCGACCAAGCTTTAACTTCCTGACTGATGTTGCTTCATTATATCCACATAATTTTCCTTCCTCATGATGCCATCTATTTTGTGAAGTGCACCAGTCCCTCCTGCAGCAAAGCACCCCCACAACATGATGCTGCCACCCCCGTGCTTCACGGTGGGGATGGTGTTCTTCGGCTTGCAAGCCTCCCCCTTTTTCCTCCAAACATAACGATGGTCATTATGGCGAAACAGTTCTATTTTTGGGTTAGGGTTAGGGTTAGATCTTTGTACCCAGGTGCAGTTGCAAACCGTAGTCTGGCTTTTTTATGGCGGTTTTGGAGCAGTGGCTTCTTCGAATGTAGGACGCTTTATTTAGAGAACGCGTTTATTTTCATGCCAGCCAGGTAGGCTATACTCCTGTTTAAAGAGAAGCAATGTGATTAATATTATGAAAGCTTATAAATAAATATTGTAGTCCTAGCCTATAGAAAGCTGATGGGATCCTCTTTTTAATAGAGGCCATCAACTTTTTCTCACGCGATTGCATAGCCTATAGAAATGTTTCGCAACATGAGCTCATGGGCTCTCATGAAGTGTTTGATTAGATTTTTGAAAACATTTGCATTGATGTCAGAGTGATTAGAGGGACAATAGAGTGCTGAGTACCAGGCAGTTAGCAAGTTCGGTAGGCTACTAATGACCATCAACAGCATCAGAGCTTGGAGAAGCCTAATTACCGTGACTAAACGGTCACGTGGAATTTGAACGTGGTCATGACCGGTGACTGCTGGTGTGGTGGTAATATGGTCACCGTAACAGCCCTAGTCATACCTAACCACCTAGCTCCCCTACACACACAGCAGCGAGCGCTGTCCATTGTGCTGAAACATAGCAGAGAAGATAGAGATTTTGCACCAACCTGTCATTCAATCATTTGAACTTTTTTGCTATTTTTATATAGGGACATATCTGAAACTGAGGGGCACAACTTTCAACTGAGCCCTTTTTTAGCCCCTCATGGAGCGGTACAGTGGTGACTGTCTTTCAGTGGCTATTAAAACCCCATGATTGCAGCCAGTCACTCCCTGATAACACCAGCCTCCCTCCTCACTAACTGAATTAAACACGGAGCCCCACTGAACTGGTATATACCACTGACGCTAAGCAAACACGCAAAAATGTGTTCTGTCAAGGAGCTGCGGTTTCTCATAAGGTAAAATGTGTTCTGTCAAGGAGCTGGGGTTTCTGACAAGATTAAATGTGTTCTGTCCAGGAGCTGTGGTTCTGATAAGATAAAATGTGTTCTGTCCAGGAGCTGTGGTTCTGATAAGATAAAATGTGTTCTGTCCAGGAGCTGCGGTTCTGATAAGATAAAATGTGTTCTGTCCAGGAGCTGCGGTTCTGATAAGATAAAATGTGTTCTGTCCAGGAGCTGCGGTTCTGATAAGATAAAATGTGTTCTGTCCAGGAGCTGTGGTTCTGATAAGATAAAATGTGTTCTGTCCAGGAGCTGCGGTTCTGATAAGATAAAATGTGTTCTGTCCAGGAGCTGCGGTTTCTGACAAGATTAAATGTGTTCTGTCCAGGAGCTGCGGTTCTGATAAGATAAAATGTGTTCTGTCCAGGAGCTGTGGTTCTGATAAGATAAAATGTGTTCTGTCCAGGAGCTGTGGTTCTGATAAGATAAAATGAGTTCTGTCCAGGAGCTGCGGTTCTGATAAGATAAAATGTGTTCTGTCCAGGAGCTGCGGTTCTGATAAGATAAAATGTGTTCTGTCCAGGAGCTGTGGTTCTGATAAGATAAAATGTGTTCTGTCCAGGAGCTGCGGTTCTGATAAGATAAAATGTGTTCTGTCCAGGAGCTGCGGTTCTGATAAGATAAAATGTGTTCTGTCCAGGAGCTGCGGTTCTGATAAGATAAAATGTGTTCTGTCCAGGAGCTGCGGTTCTGATAAGATTTCCAGTGAGGTTACTAAGGAAACTCAGATTTGAACCCTCTTGTTTCGTTTTGAGGGAACGGTTGGTACCCGGGGTGGGGTTGCGGGTTTGCTTCCTTCCCTTAGGCCTCCGCTGCGTTAAAACTTTAATTCCAGCAAAATTTCACACTGAGGGGCTGAAGGAACATTCAATATAAAGATTTCAGCTCAAATTAGGCTACATTATGCATGATGGAGGAGGAGGAAGAGTCAGAGAAGGATATTATTTTATTGCCCCTCCAAACATGTTGACGGTCCCCCATTTATGTCTGGGGCCACCAGAGACATCCATTACACTGAGCTTTCTCAGAACACATGGCGCTTGTAACGCCAGGGTAGGGGGTTTGACTCCAGGGACCACCCACCCATATGTAAAATGTATGTACGCATGACTGTAAGTCGCTTTGGATAAAAGCGTCTGCTAAATGGCATATATTATTAGAATTATTATTATTTAATCCTCCTTATAGAACACTACACACACACTCATACTTATAGAACGCTACACACACTCATACTTATAGAACGCTACACACACTCATACTTATAGAACACTACACACACACTCATACTTATAGAACACTACACACACACTCATACTTATAGAACGCTACACACACTCATACTTATAGAACGCTACACACACTCATACTTATAGAACGCTACACACACTCATACTTATAGAACACTACACACACACTCATACTTATAGAACGCTACACACACTCATACTTATAGAACGCTACACACACTCATACTTATAGAACGCTACACACACACTCATACTTATAGAACACTACACACACACTCATACTTATAGAACGCTACACACACTCATACTTATAGAACGCTACACACACTCATACTTATAGAACGCTACACACACTCATACTTATAGAACACTACACACACACTCATACTTATAGAACGCTACACACACTCATACTTATAGAACGCTACACACACTCATACTTATAGAACGCTACACACACTCATACTTATAGAACGCTACACACACTCATACTTATAGAACACTACACACACACTCATACTTATAGAACGCTACACACACTCATACTTATAGAACGCTACACACACTCATACTTATAGAACACTACACACACACTCATACTTATAGAACGCTACAAACACTCATACTTATAGAACACTACACACACTCATACTTATAGAACGCTACACACACTCATACTTATAGAACGCTACACACACTCATACTTATAGAACGCTACACACACTCATACTTATAGAACGCTACACACACTCATACTTATAGAACGCTACACACACTCATACTTATAGAACGCTACACACACTCATACTTATAGAACGCTACACACACTCATACTTATAGAACGCTACACACACTCATACTTATAGAACGCTACACACACTCATACTTATAGAACGCTACACACACTCATACTTATAGAATGCTACACACACTCATACTTATAGAACGCTACACACACTCATACTTATAGAACACTACACACACTCATACTTATAGAACGCTACACACACTCATACTTACAGTCGTATGAAAAAGTTTGGGCACCCCAGACAATTTCCATGATTTCCATTTATAAATAATTGGGTGTTTGGATCAGCAATTTCATTTTGATCTATCAAATAACTGATGGACACAGTAATATTTCAGTAGTGAAATTAGGTTTATTGGATTAACAGAAAATGTGCAATATGCATCAAAACTAAATTAGACAGGTGCATAAATTTGGGCACCACAACAGAAAAACCACATCAATATTTAGTAGAGCCTCCTTTTGCTAAAATAACAGCCTCTAGACGCTTCCTATAGCCTCTAATGAGTGTCTGGATTCTGGATGAAGGTATTTTGGACCATTCTTTCTTACAAAACATCTCCAGTTCAGTTAGGTTTGATGGTTGCCGAGCATGGACAGCCCGCTTCAAATCATCCCACAGATTCTCAATGATATTCAGGTCAGGGGACTGGGATGGCCGTTCCAGAACATTGTACTTGTTCCTCTGCATAAATGCCCGGGTAAATTTTGAGCAGTGTTTTGGGTCGTTGTCATGTTGAAATATCCAGCCCCGGCGTAATTTCAACTTTGTGACTGATTCTTCAACATTATTCCCAAGAATCTGCTGATATTGAGTGGAATCCATGCGACCCTCAACTTTAACAAGATTCCCAGTACCGGCACTGGTCACACAGCCCCACAGCATGATGGAACCCCCACCAAATTTTACTGTGGGTAGCAAGTGTTTTTCTTGGAACGCTGTGTTCTTTTGCCGCCATGCATAACGCCCCTTGTTATGACCAAATAACTCAATCTTTGTTTAATCAGTCCACAGCACCTTATTCCAAAATGAAGCTGGCTTGTCCAAATGTGCATTTGCATACCTCAAGCGACTCTGTTTGTGGCGTGTGTGCAGAAAAGGCTTCTTCCGCATCACTCTCCCGCTGAATTGTTGAACGATGCACAGTGACACCATCTGCAGCAAGATGATGTTGTAGGTCTTTGGAGGTGGTCTGTGGGCTGTTTTTAACCGTTCTCACCATCCTTCGTCTTTGCCTCTCCGATATTTTACTTGGCCTACCACTTCTGGCCTTAACAAGAACTGTGCCTGTGGTCTTCCATTTCCTCACTACGTTCCTCACAGTGGACACTGACAGCTTACATCTCTGCGATAGCTTTTTGTAGCCTTCCCCTAAACCATAATGTTGAACAATCTTTGTTTTCAGGTCATTTGAGAGTTGTTTTGAGGCCCCCATGTTGCCACTCTTCAGAGGAGAGTCAAAGAGAACAACAACTTGCAATTGGCCACCTTAAATACCTTTTCTCATGATTGGATGCACTTGTCTATGAAGTTCAAGGCTTAATGAGCTCACCAAACCAATTGTGTGTTCCAATTAATCAGTGCTAAGTAGTTACAGGTATTCAAATCAACAGAATGACAAGGGTGCCCAAATTTTTGCATAGCCTATTTTTCACATCTGATTTAATTTCATACAACTTAATATTGCTACATTAAAAATCTTTGTCTGGACAATACCCCAGTACTCAGCTTTTATTAGAAAATGAATGGCATGCCACTGTGATCATTTTCTGTGACGACAGAGTAAATTATTATGCAGCCTCAGAGGGGTGCCCAAACTTTTTCATACGACTGTATAGAGCGATGCGCACACACACGCGCACACACACAAACTGAAAGGGACACATCACCACGCACTGAAACACTGCAGAATAAATCCACTTAAGATCAATAACTCACATTTCTTAAAACCCGGTAATTCTCCACAGAAAACGCCATACAATTTCCCTCTCCGCTTTGTCAGAAAAGTTTTAGAGCAGCGTCACGCTTAGGGAGTGGGAGCTCCTTAGATAGATTATAAAGGACTACTGCATTAAAAATGGGAACATAGAGAAAAGAAAAGGGATGGTGGGAGGAAAGGGGTGAGGAAGGAGGAGGGTGGAGAGTAGAGGAGGGGAGATAGTGATTTTAGCAGGTGCATACTAAGTAACAAAATCTGTGAGGAGGGAGGGAGGGAGGGAGGGAGGGATGGAGGGAGGGAAACTGCACAGTGGGCTATAATCTCTTAGAGAGAGAGAGAGAGAGATGGTGTGTGACTGTATGGTTTTTGTCCTGTTAATTGGGAAGCTGATTTAACAGCAGTAGTCGGTGGCGGTGGAGGGGGGAGGAGGGGGAGGTGAGGACCACTCTCACTATCAATACGGCTCTCTCCCCTCAGAGAAACACTGCACAAACTGACAGCACAGAAAATTGGAACGTAGGTGGAAAGAGCATTCTGCTGTAGTACAGGACCAATTATGGTGTGTGTGTGTGTGTGTGTGTGTGTGTGTGCGGGTACAGTACGTATCTGCCTTCCTCCCTGCCTGTTTGTGTTTGGGGGACATATCATACTGAATGGAGGTGTTTTTTTACCAGAAAAAAAAAAACAGGAACCACTGCAAGGAAGGATTTCCTCAATGTTCTACCACAGAATAAGGAGGAGCGCAGAACAAGCCCCTGAATGTGAGACTGTATCTCTAGCCCTTTTATATTCTGCACCTGGCATCTGCTTGCTTGGCTCCACTCCTCTCAGCTTTCAACCAGTTGAATTCCCCTCTCCATCAACACAGAGCAGCCGGGGCTTTTTAACACGTCAAATATAAAGATTTCAGCTGTACCACACTCCCCTTACGACAGTTCTGGGTATCTTTATAGATTCACCACTGGGTGGTTTTAACACACACCTTGTTGTCTCAGATCTCTCCTGCGTATAACAGCCAGAGTCTTAAATCCTGAAATAGAGTCGTTATTTTGATAGATGGCCAAATTAAGAGAGCCTCAAATCGAAGTGGTCACTTACTGAAAGTAGGTCAATCCCTGTGGAGGGATGGAGGGATGGAGGGATGGAGGTATAGTATGTACTACTCTCAGAGTGCTTACTTCCCTCTATCTTGAATGTTACAGAGGGGCTAACCTTAAACTAAGGTTAGTGTCAAAGCACTGTAACATAGTGGCCCTATTCATTCCAAACAGGTAACTAAGGAGTTTCTAGGGAGAGACAAAGCGATACTGTTTTTTGCTGGGACGGCGCCTTTGGATTTGTTTGATCAATACAAGTCAACTGGATGGTAACTCAAACACACAGTAACTCAAACACACAGTAACTCAAACACACAGTAACTCAAACACACAGTAACTCAAACACACAGTAACTCAAACACACAGTCCTGTAGCTCGGCATGAATGATGGGCTCCACTCAAGCAATTTGTAATTCCAGTGTTAATGCTAACTTGTAATTTATATCACCACTATGGTCTATTTATTGTCCTACCTTCCTAACCTTTACTGCATTTTGCACTACATTTGCACACTGTATATAGATTCTCTATTGTGTTATTGACTGTACGTTTGTTTATTCTCATGTGTAACTCTGTGTTGTTTTTTGTCGCACTGCTTTGCTTTGTCTTGGCCAGGTCGAAGTTGTAAATGAGAACTTGTTCTCAACTGGCCTACCTGGTTAAATAAAGGTGAAATAAATAAAAAGTAATTACTATGTATCTGCCTATAGTAAATTAATTAAATCCCAATTTCTATAGAAGCCATAGAGAATGGAACCACAGGACCATGGTTGAATGTTAATTAGCTCCACAGATTATAATTTTTTTCATACAGGAGGGTCGCTCTCCAGGAACAGGGTTGGAGAGCCCTGCCTTACAAGAAAATCCTAATTATTACCTACCAGTTTGGCTTGTTTGAGTGTTTGTGTGATGAAGCTTTTGAAAGGAGCCCAACACAGTACCTGGTGGAACTCCCTCTGGTGTTGGACGGCCCCCACGTCGCCCCCTATGGGCAGCTGCTCCGACAGCTCCTCGTCCTTGGCCGTCAGCCATTCTATGATCTCCTGCAGGGAGAGCTGCAGCTTCCCACTATTGTCTGAGAACGCCTCAAGCCGCACCCTGTGAACACACAGAGAGACAGACAGACACAGACATATAATAACCACAGTTAGGCGATGGCTGCTCATGACACCCAATACATCTACTAACATTTGTGACATTTGGTGACATTTGTAAACTGACGTCCCACAGTCCCCAGTATCAAATGAGTATCATTTGATGTAACAGATGCACCTTTAAAAACATGACAACAAAATGTATGAGATGGGGAAGGAACGTACGGGATATTCAATCAGTATAACTAAAAAGTATGTGTCATTGCTGCATTCTGAGTTTCTTTGACATGAATCGATATGATGCAATTCAATATCCTTTCCCGTGCTGTGGCGTTTACATACCATTTTTCTAAATTCAACACATATGCAAGCTAAAACATTAAATCAATCAAATCAATCATACCCGGCATATATTACCATACACGATATCCCGAATAGCTACCTCTTGCAGAGAGGGTTGGCAGGAATAAACTGAATAAATAAAGCCCAGAATGCATCTCTTTGCCACCTACCAAAAGTGTGAGGGATTGTCTGGGCGAATCAGCGGTGCTCCATCAGGAGCACAGCTGGGTATGGGGAAAGATGGGACGGGGGGTGGGGGGGTGGGGTTAGAGTGTGAAAGTGCCCCAGTGTTTCAATTACACACTAGATCCCCCAGCTTGCAGCTACCACTCAAAATATCATTATTTCTGCAGAATGTCATTCCTCACCAGCGTCAAAACATGGGGAGGAGGGAGAATGTGTGCCATCCGCCACAGCCACTGACTGCAACAAAGCTAGCGATATGTGAGAGGAGGGATGCTAGTCAAGGGGATGTGGTAGTAAGCACTCTGGAGCAAGCCATGGGTACTAATAGAATGCTACTGTCACTGTTACTGCCATGGGTACTAATAGAATGCTACTGTCACTGTTACTGCCATGGGTACTAATAGAATGCTACTGTCACTGTTACTGCCATGGGTACTAATAGAATGCTACTGTCACTGTTACTGCCATGGGTACTAATAGAATGCTACTGTCACTGTTACTGCCATGGGTTCTAATAGAATGCTACTGTCACTGTTACTGCCATGGGTACTAATAGAATGCTACTGTCACTGTTACTGCCATGGGTACTAATAGAATGCTACTGTCACTGTTACTGCCATGGGTACTAATAGAATGCTACTGTCACTGTTACTGCCATGGGTACTAATAGAACGCTACTGTCACTGTTACTGCCATGGGTACTAATAGAATGCTACTGTCACTGTTACTGCCATGGGTACTAATAGAACGCTACTGTCACTGTTACTGCCATGGGTACTAATAGAATGCTACTGTCACTGTTACTGCCATGGGTTCTAATAGAATGCCACTGTCACTGTTACTGCCATGGGTACTAATAGAATGCTACTGTCACTGTTACTGCCATGGGTACTAATAGAATGCTACTGTCACTGTTACTGCCATGGGTACTAATAGAATGCTACTGTCACTGTTACTGCCATGGGTACTAATAGAATGCTACTGTCACTGTTACTGCCATGGGTACTAATAGAATGCTACTGTCACTGTTAAAGCCATGGGTACTAATAGAATGCTACTGTCACTGTTACTGCCATGGGTACTAATAGAATGCTACTGTCACTGTTACTGCCATGGGTACTAATAGAATGCTACTGTCACTGTTACTGCCATGGGTACTAATAGAATGCTACTGTCACTGTTACTGCCATGGGTACTAATAGAATGCTACTGTCACTGTTACTGCCATGGGTACTAATAGAATGCTACTGTCACTGTTACTGCCATGGGTACTAATAGAACGCTACTGTCACTGTTACTGCCATGGGTACTAATAGAATGCTACTGTCACTGTTACTGCCATGGGTACTAATAGAACGCTACTGTCACTGTTACTGCCATGGGTACTAATAGAATGCTACTGTCACTGTTACTGCCATGGGTTCTAATAGAATGCCACTGTCACTGTTACTGCCATGGGTACTAATAGAATGCTACTGTCACTGTTACTGCCATGGGTACTAATAGAATGCTACTGTCACTGTTACTGCCATGGGTACTAATAGAATGCTACTGTCACTGTTACTGCCATGGGTACTAATAGAATGCTACTGTCACTGTTACTGCCATGGGTACTAATAGAATGCTACTGTCACTGTTACTGCCATGGGTACTAATAGAATGCTACTGTCACTGTTACTGCCATGGGTACTAATAGAATGCTACTGTCACTGTTACTGCCATGGGTACTAATAGAATGCTACTGTCACTGTTACTGCCATGGGTACTAATAGAATGCTACTGTCACTGTTACTGCCATGGGTACTAATAGAATGCTACTGTCACTGTTACTGCCATGGGTTCTAATAGAATGCTACTGCCACTGTTACTGCCATGGGTACTAATAGAATGCTACTGTCACTGTTACTGCCATGGGTACTAATAGAATGCTACTGTCACTGTTAAAGCCATGGGTACTAATAGAATGCTACTGTCACTGTTACTGCCATGGGTTCTAATAGAATGCTACTGTCACTGTTACTGCCATGGGTACTAATAGAATGCTACTGTCACTGTTACTGCCATGGGTTCTAATAGAATGCTACTGTCACTGTTACTGCCATGGGTTCTAATAGAATGCTACTGTCACTGTTACTGCCATGGGTTCTAATAGAATGCTACTGTCACTGTTACTGCCATGGGTACTAATAGAATGCTACTGTCACTGTTACTGCCATGGGTTCTAATAGAATGCTACTGTCACTGTTACTGCCATGGGTACTAATAGAATGCTACTGTCACTGTTACTGCCATGGGTACTAATAGAATGCTACTGTCACTGTTACTGCCATGGGTACTAATAGAATGCTACTGTCACTGTTACTGCCATGGGTACTAATAGAATGCTACTGTCACTGTTACTGCCATGGGTACTAATAGAATGCTACTGTCACTGTTACTGCCATGGGTACTAATAGAATGCTACTGTCACTGTTACTGCCATGGGTACTAATAGAATGCTACTGTCACTGTTACTGCCATGGGTACTAATAGAATGCTACTGTCACTGCCATGGGTTCTAATAGAATGCTACTGTCACTGTTACTGCCATGGGTAGTAATAGAATGCTACTGTCACTGTTACTGCCATGGGTACTAATAGAATGCTACTGTCACTGTTACTGCCATGGGTACTAATAGAATGCTACTGTCACTGTTACTGCCATGGGTACTAATAGAATGCTACTGTCACTGTTACTGCCATGGGTACTAATAGAATGCTACTGTCACTGTTACTGCCATGGGTACTAATAGAATGCTACTGTCACTGTTACTGCCATGGGTTCTAATAGAATGCTACTGTCACTGTTACTGCCATGGGTACTAATAGAATGCTACTGTCACTGTTACTGCCATGGGTACTAATAGAATGCTACTGTCACTGTTACTGCCATGGGTACTAATAGAACGCTACTGTCACTGTTACTGCCATGGGTACTAATAGAATGCTACTGTCACTGTTACTGCCATGGGTTCTAATAGAATGCCACTGTCACTGTTACTGCCATGGGTACTAATAGAATGCTACTGTCACTGTTACTGCCATGGGTACTAATAGAATGCTACTGTCACTGTTACTGCCATGGGTACTAATAGAACGCTACTGTCACTGTTACTGCCATGGGTACTAATAGAATGCTACTGTCACTGTTACTGCCATGGGTACTAATAGAACGCTACTGTCACTGTTACTGCCATGGGTACTAATAGAACGCTACTGTCACTGTTACTGCCATGGGTTCTAATAGAATGCCACTGTCACTGTTACTGCCATGGGTACTAATAGAACGCTACTGTCACTGTTACTGCCATGGGTACTAATAGAATGCTACTGTCACTGTTACTGCCATGGGTACTAATAGAATGCTACTGTCACTGTTACTGCCATGGGTACTAATAGAATGCTACTGTCACTGTTACTGCCATGGGTACTAATAGAATGCTACTGTCACTGTTAAAGCCATGGGTACTAATAGAATGCTACTGTCACTGTTACTGCCATGGGTACTAATAGAATGCTACTGTCACTGTTACTGCCATGGGTACTAATAGAATGCTACTGTCACTGTTACTGCCATGGGTACTAATAGAATGCTACTGTCACTGTTACTGCCATGGGTACTAATAGAATGCTACTGTCACTGTTACTGCCATGGGTACTAATAGAATGCTACTGTCACTGTTACTGCCATGGGTACTAATAGAATGCTACTGTCACTGTTACTGCCATGGGTTCTAATAGAATGCTACTGTCACTGTTACTTCCATGGGTACTAATAGAATGCTACTGTCACTGTTACTGCCATGGGTACTAATAGAATGCTACTGTCACTGTTAAAGCCATGGGTACTAATAGAATGCTACTGTCACTGTTACTGCCATGGGTTCTAATAGAATGCTACTGTCACTGTTACTGCCATGGGTACTAATAGAATGCTACTGTCACTGTTACTGCCATGGGTTCTAATAGAATGCTACTGTCACTGTTACTGCCATGGGTTCTAATAGAATGCTACTGTCACTGTTACTGCCATGGGTTCTAATAGAATGCTACTGTCACTGTTACTGCCATGGGTACTAATAGAATGCTACTGTCACTGTTACTGCCATGGGTTCTAATAGAATGCTACTGTCACTGTTACTGCCATGGGTACTAATAGAATGCTACTGTCACTGTTACTGCCATGGGTACTAATAGAATGCTACTGTCACTGTTACTGCCATGGGTACTAATAGAATGCTACTGTCACTGTTACTGCCATGGGTACTAATAGAATGCTACTGTCACTGTTACTGCCATGGGTACTAATAGAATGCTACTGTCACTGTTACTGCCATGGGTACTAATAGAATGCTACTGTCACTGTTACTGCCATGGGTACTAATAGAATGCTACTGTCACTGTTACTGCCATGGGTTCTAATAGAATGCTACTGTCACTGTTACTGCCATGGGTACTAATAGAATGCTACTGTCACTGTTACTGCCATGGGTACTAATAGAATGCTACTGTCACTGTTACTGCCATGGGTACTAATAGAATGCTACTGTCACTGTTACTGCCATGGGTACTAATAGAACGCTACTGTCACTGTTACTGCCATGGGTACTAATAGAATGCTACTGTCACTGTTACTGCCATGGGTACTAATAGAACGCTACTGTCACTGTTACTGCCATGGGTACTAATAGAATGCTACTGTCACTGTTACTGCCATGGGTACTAATAGAATGCTACTGTCACTGTTACTGCCATGGGTACTAATAGAATGCTACTGTCACTGTTACTGCCATGGGTACTAATAGAATGCTACTGTCACTGTTAAAGCCATGGGTACTAATAGAATGCTACTGTCACTGTTACTGCCATGGGTACTAATAGAATGCTACTGTCACTGTTACTGCCATGGGTACTAATAGAATGCTACTGTCACTGTTACTGCCATGGGTACTAATAGAATGCTACTGTCACTGTTACTGCCATGGGTACTAATAGAATGCTACTGTCACTGTTACTGCCATGGGTACTAATAGAATGCTACTGTCACTGTTACTGCCATGGGTTCTAATAGAATGCTACTGTCACTGTTACTGCCATGGGTACTAATAGAATGCTACTGTCACTGTTACTGCCATGGGTACTAATATAATGCTACTGTCACTGTTACTGCCATGGGTACTAATAGAATGCTACTGTCACTGTTACTGCCATGGGTACTAATAGAACGCTACTGTCACTGTTACTGCCATGGGTACTAATAGAATGCTACTGTCACTGTTACTGCCATGGGTACTAATAGAATGCTACTGTCACTGTTACTGCCATGGGTACTAATAGAATGCTACTGTCACTGTTACTGCCATGGGTTCTAATAGAATGCTACTGTCACTGTTACTGCCATGGGTACTAATAGAATGCTACTGTCACTGTTACTGCCATGGGTACTAATAGAATGCTACTGTCACTGTTAAAGCCATGGGTACTAATAGAATGCTACTGTCACTGTTACTGCCATGGGTTCTAATAGAATGCTACTGTCACTGTTACTGCCATGGGTACTAATAGAATGCTACTGTCACTGTTACTGCCATGGGTTCTAATAGAATGCTACTGTCACTGTTACTGCCATGGGTTCTAATAGAATGCTACTGTCACTGTTACTGCCATGGGTTCTAATAGAATGCTACTGTCACTGTTACTGCCATGGGTACTAATAGAATGCTACTGTCACTGTTACTGCCATGGGTTCTAATAGAATGCTACTGTCACTGTTACTGCCATGGGTACTAATAGAATGCTACTGTCACTGTTACTGCCATGGGTACTAATAGAATGCTACTGTCTCTGTTACTGCCATGGGTACTAATAGAATGCTACTGTCACTGTTACTGCCATGGGTACTAATAGAATGCTACTGTCACTGTTACTGCCATGGGTACTAATAGAATGCTACTGTCACTGTTACTGCCATGGGTACTAATAGAATGCTACTGTCACTGTTACTGCCATGGGTACTAATAGAATGCTACTGTCACTGTTACTGCCATGGGTACTAATAGAATGCTACTGTCACTGTTACTGCCATGGGTTCTAATAGAATGCTACTGTCACTGTTACTGCCATGGGTAGTAATAGAATGCTACTGTCACTGTTACTGCCATGGGTACTAATAGAATGCTACTGTCACTGTTACTGCCATGGGTACTAATAGAATGCTACTGTCACTGTTACTGCCATGGGTACTAATAGAATGCTACTGTCACTGTTACTGCCATGGGTACTAATAGAATGCTACTGTCACTGTTACTGCCATGGGTTCTAATAGAATGCTACTGTCACTGTTACTGCCATGGGTACTAATAGAATGCTACTGTCACTGTTACTGCCATGGGTACTAATAGAATGCTACTGTCACTGTTACTGCCATGGGTACTAATAGAATGCTACTGTCACTGTTACTGCCATGGGTACTAATAGAACGCTACTGTCACTGTTACTGCCATGGGTACTAATAGAACGCTACTGTCACTGTTACTGCCATGGGTACTAATAGAACGCTACTGTCACTGTTACTGCCATGGGTTCTAATAGAATGCCACTGTCACTGTTACTGCCATGGGTACTAATAGAATGCTACTGTCACTGTTACTGCCATGGGTACTAATAGAATGCTACTGTCACTGTTACTGCCATGGGTACTAATAGAATGCTACTGTCACTGTTAAAGCCATGGGTACTAATAGAATGCTACTGTCACTGTTACTGCCATGGGTACTAATAGAATGCTACTGTCACTGTTACTGCCATGGGTACTAATAGAATGCTACTGTCACTGTTACTGCCATGGGTACTAATAGAATGCTACTGTCACTGTTACTGCCATGGGTACTAATAGAATGCTACTGTCACTGTTACTGCCATGGGTACTAATAGAATGCTACTGTCACTGTTACTGCCATGGGTTCTAATAGAATGCTACTGTCACTGTTACTGCCATGGGTACTAATAGAATGCTACTGTCACTGTTACTGCCATGGGTACTAATAGAATGCTACTGTCACTGTTACTGCCATGGGTACTAATAGAATGCTACTGTCACTGTTACTGCCATGGGTTCTAATATAATGCTACTGTCACTGTTACTGCCATGGGTACTAATAGAATGCTACTGTCACTGTTACTGCCATGGGTACTAATATAATGCTACTGTCACTGTTACTGCCATGGGTACTAATAGAATGCTACTGTCACTGTTACTGCCATGGGTTCTAATAGAATGCTACTGTCACTGTTACTGCCATGGGTACTAATAGAATGCTACTGTCACTGTTACTGCCATGGGTACTAATAGAATGCTACTGTCACTGTTACTGCCATGGGTACTAATAGAATGCTACTGTCACTGTTACTGCCATGGGTTCTAATAGAACGCCACTGTCACTGTTACTGCCATGGGTACTAATAGAATGCTACTGTCACTGTTACTGCCATGGGTACTAATAGAATGCTACTGTCACTGTTACTGCCATTGGTACTAATAGAATGCTACTGTCACTGTTACTGCCATGGGTACTAATAGAATGCTACTGTCACTGTTACTGCCATGGGTACTAATAGAATGCTACTGTCACTGTTAAAGCCATGGGTACTAATAGAATGCTACTGTCACTGTTACTGCCATGGGTACTAATAGAATGCTACTGTCACTGCCATGGGTACTAATAGAATGCTACTGTCACTGTTACTGCCATGGGTACTAATAGAATGCTACTGTCACTGTTACTGCCATGGGTACTAATAGAATGCTACTGTCACTGTTACTGCCATGGGTACTAATAGAATGCTACTGTCACTGTTACTGCCATGGGTTCTAATAGAATGCTACTGTCACTGTTACTGCCATGGGTACTAATAGAATGCTACTGTCACTGTTAAAGCCATGGGTACTAATAGAATCCTACTGTCACTGTTACTGCCATGGGTACTAATAGAATGCTACTGTCACTGTTACTGCCATGGGTACTAATAGAATGCTACTGTCACTGTTACTGCCATGGGTTCTAATAGAATGCTACTGTCACTGTTACTGCCATGGGTACTAATAGAATGCTACTGTCACTGTTACTGCCATGGGTACTAATAGAATGCTACTGTCACTGTTACTGCCATGGGTACTAATAGAATGCTACTGTCACTGTTACTGCCATGGGTTCTAATAGAATGCTACTGTCACTGTTACTGCCATGGGTACTAATAGAATGCTACTGTCACTGTTACTGCCATGGGTACTAATAGAATGCTACTGTCACTGTTACTGCCATGGGTACTAATAGAATGCTACTGTCACTGTTACTGCCATGGGTACTAATAGAACGCTACTGTCACTGTTACTGCCATGGGTACTAATAGAATGCTACTGTCACTGTTACTGCCATGGGTACTAATAGAACGCTACTGTCACTGTTACTGCCATGGGTACTAATAGAATGCTACTGTCACTGTTACTGCCATGGGTTCTAATAGAATGCTACTGTCACTGTTACTGCCATGGGTACTAATAGAATGCTACTGTCACTGTTAAAGCCATGGGTACTAATAGAATGCTACTGTCACTGTTACTGCCATGGGTACTAATAGAATGCTACTGTCACTGTTACTGCCATGGGTACTAATAGAATGCTACTGTCACTGTTACTGCCATGGGTACTAATAGAATGCTACTGTCACTGTTACTGCCATGGGTACTAATAGAATGCTACTGTCACTGTTACTGCCATGGGTACTAATAGAATGCTACTGTCACTGTTACTGCCAATACGTCGACCAGGTCAACAAGTGTAGAAGAGGTAAGTGCTCTAGCAGAACACACAGGTACTAAATACAAGGAGAAAAATACCCAGCAGTCTGAAGCAATCACAGTACTTGTATATTGGGTTAGTCGTTTCCTGCGTAGACAATGGCACTCTGGCTTTTTATTTCCTGTGACATCTCCTAGACACTGATTAGTTGACAAAGAAAAGAGTTGGGAGTGTCTTTTAAAAGCTCTCAAGGAAGGAAGTTTGTGATTGTGTGTAGATGAATTGGGCGGGATAGCGTGCTTGTGTGCGTGTGCGTGCGCGCGTGCATGCATGTTTGAAAGAAAGAGACAGATAGAATCTGCGTCTGTATGAGTACGTGTAGAGTCAAAGTCAAACCTGTGTGTAATCAGAGCGAAGGTTATGGTGTCATGTATGGCCCCAGCAGAACAGGCCAGATCAGATCCATTGGTTCAGAGGGACACATGTGGCCTATACCCCCTGGGGATCCTCTGTCCTCTGGCCAGAACATAATCACTGACCTGCAGCCAGCACAGGGCAGTAGCACACACCTGTGTGTGTGTGTGTGTGTGTGTGTGTGTGTGTGTGTGTGTGTGTGTTTGTAGCAGTAGAATGAACAGCTTCACAGCTCTCAACCTCTGCCCAGAGAGCTGATCCTACGCTGTCACACTAACACACACACGCTGAGTCTCTCTTCACACACACAAACGCACACACACATACGTGCATGCTAAATGTCTCCGCTCACGCACGCACACACACGCACACACACACACACACACACACACACACACACACACACACAGACTTTGAGTACTTCCACACAGTGAGACACAGCACTCAGCTTGGATGGAAGCGTGTGTAATTCGCATCAGAGAGAGCCGGCCCTATAAAACCTCTTAGTAAGGTCGTCCATCATCAGGGAGCTTCAAACGGCCACAAATCAAGCCTCAGCGCCCGCCGATCACATCACATACCCAACATCCATTTCACAGTGAAGGCGAGACAAATAGAAAGCCGGGCTGCTGTAATGGAATCCCTGCCATGCGCCAGGAACTGCCTGCTACAGCTCTAGACCAGCTAGACCCAGGCTGGGCTAGGCTGAGCTGCCAGTAGAGAAGGTATGACGACCAATGGGGCCTGGAGGTATTTCATCCCTGTTGAGCGTACCTGGATTAATTATGGATGCTTTCTGCTGTATTGAGATGGCACATGCCAAGGAGGGAGAGAAGTAGAGGGGGAGGAAGAGAGAGAGAAGAGAGGAAATGTGACCCTCAGTGACCCCCTATTGAGGCGTGGGTGTTGCCACGGTGACAGTAGTCATAGTCACACAGTGCATTGGAGTTACACGTGTGCACAAGAGTGTGTGTGTGTGTCTGTTTATGTCGGCCTAAGTGTGTGTGTGTGTGCATGCGAGCCATCAGGTTTCATGACAGGGCTAAAGGTCATCAATAACAATGGTTTAATGTGATGTGTAGCTGCTTGGCCATGAGGTGGACCGACAGGCTTGTTTCCTCCACACAGGATAATAGAACCCACTCCAGGCCAATCCATCAGGGTCAACAACGACATGACATTGCATCATTGCTTCAGTGTCGCCTCCAACCAGATTAAAGGACAAATAGAAATCTAAATCAGGTTGGGGGATTAGCCTGAGGAGGATTAGCCTGAGGAGGATTATCCTGAGGAGGTTTATCCTGAGGAGGATTATCCTGAGGAGGATTATCCTGAGGAGATTTATCCTGAGGAGGATTAGCCTGAGGAGGATTATCCTGAGGAGGTTTATCCTGAGGAGGATTATCCTGAGGAGTTTTATCCTGAGGAGGATTATCCTGAGGAGGATTATCCTGAGGATTATCCTGAGGAGGTTTATCCTGAGGAGGTTTATCCTGAGGAGGATTATCCTGAGGAGGTTTATCCTGAGGAGGATTATCCTGAGGAGGTTTATCCTGAGGAGGATTATCCTGAGGAGGATTATCCTGAGGAGGTTTATCCTGAGGAGGATTATCCTGAGGAGGATTATCCTGAGGAGGTTGCTTTGTGGTTCAGAGATTCATTAATGCATAAGATATTTTTTAGGAGAGAGAGAGAGAGAGAGAGAGAGAGAGAGAGAGAGAGAGAGGGGAACATTGTCTTTGAGGCTTGCGTCTTTTCTCCCCCCCCCCACCCCCATTCATAAGAAGCAAGGGTGTTGCACATGGACTTCAGTTGCACTAGGAGGCTTTCAACTAAATGATTCAAAAAAGAGACAGAGACTGAGGTAAAGACAGAGACAGAGATTGGGGTGGAGACAGATTGAGGAAGAGGCAGAGACAGAGGCATAGACTGGGGCAGAGACTGGGGCAGAGGCAGAGGCAGAGACTAAGGGACTATGGGGTGCGGGGCTGGGGAGCCCAATGTCTTAAGATATATAGACAGCCTCTCTCTCCTCCATAGTGACTCACCTCCATCATTAACCTGCATTCACTGGCTCTCTGTGTGAATCACACTCTTGTTGAGTACAAACTGGCACACACCCACACACACTGGCACACACCCACACACACTGGCACACACACTGGCACACACACTGATGCGTGCGCACACGCACACACACACGTGTAGGTTATGCAAAAATGCACAGAGGTGCACATGCTTGATGACACATACATTGAAACATGCTATTATACTGTATACAGTACGTGCTATTAGATGACATGCTCGTTGAGTGTAGGCTCAGGTGCACACATATGGAGAACACACACACAGATGTGGAGGATGTCAGTCTGGGAATGAGAGACACTTGAAGGTAACACAGTCTGGCAGGTAGATGTGAGGGCTCTACTGCTGGTCAGACTGACACAGAGACAAGCTGAGACTAACCCCCTCTCCTAACACAGATGCATTCAGTGTGGGGGGGGGGGGGGGGGGGTGGATTGGGGGGCATTCCTGCGAGAGCGGAAGCGAAGGATAACATACAAAGCAAGCTACAAATCTGCCATATCTCATTGCTGGAGCGCTCCAATCCTGTATGTCTTCTCTCTCCGAGGGACTCTGGGGCTTTTTAAAGCCCTGCTTCCTGATACAGATGTAGGATCTTAATTTGATCACCCTGTTGCAGGAGAACATTCCTGTAATGCAGGAAATTGTATTTTACTTGTAGTGTATTTGAGTTTTAAAAGGCTTCTGAAGTTTGTCATTTCCACATTGACATTTCAGATTTTTAACTAAATCAACCCGTACAAAAATATAAATTAACGGTAGGCCGAAACATGCTCTGTTCCTCATTTGTTTTCCTTAGCACGTTGCACGTTGCACTTTCACTTTTTGTATTCTTTTGCGCATGTATTAAATTAATTATACTATTTTTGCATCTCGGCCTCCTCGGGTTACTCCTTTTCATGGTTTTAAGTGTAAATACGTTTTGAACTCTCTCCCACGCACCGGCCGCCTTTAATTGTAGCCTATGCATAAACCCTCATACTGGCTTTCTAATTAATTATAATCCACATAATAATTCACATTTCCTGTTGCTGCAGGACTCTTTTTCAGCTGTAGCAAACTGGCTCAAATTAAGATCCTACATCTCTGTGCACATCAGTGAATGTGATTATCTCTTCCCGGCAATTCAAAGAGAAGCTGTGGTAGTCTAAAACCTTACTGCCTCCACGCTGTTTCTAATCTCACCAAGAGTGAGTGGTTTGTTCTACACCTGCTGACGGAGACGCACAGTTCAGCGCTCCTACACAGCTTTGTGCAGTTTAATTCCTAGCTCTTGTCACACCCTGATCTGTTTCACCTGTCCTTGTGCTTGTCTCCACCCACCTCCAGGTGTCGCCCATCTTCCTCATGATCCCCTGTGTATTTCTACCTGTGTTTTCTGTCTGTCTGTGCCAGTTCATCTTGTCAACCAGCGGTTTTCTTCAAGCTCCTGCTTTTCCCAGTCTCTGTTTTTTAGTCCTCCTGGTTCTGACCCTAGCCTGTCCTGACCTCGAGCCTGCCTGCAACCGTGTACTGTTTTGAATCTGACCTGGTTAATCAACTCTTGCCTGTCCTTGACCTACCTGTGTTCTGTCTGGGTTATAGCAGGGCTCTGTCTGGATTATAGCAGGGCTCTGTCTGGGTTATAGCAGGGCTCTGTCTGGATTATAGCAGGGCTCAGTCTGGGTTATTGCAGGGCTCAGTCTGGGTTATAGCAGGGCTCAGTCTGGGTTATAGCAGGGCTCAGTCTGGGTTATAGCAGGGCTCTGTCTGGGTTATAGCAGGGCTCTGTCTGGATTATAGCAGGGCTCAGTCTGGGTTATAGCAGGGCTCAGTCTGGGTTATAGCAGGGCTCAGTCTGGGTTATAGCAGGGCTCAGTCTGGGTTATAGCAGGGCTCAGTCTGGGTTATAGCAGAGCCCTGCTATAAGCCAGAGAAAACAAAGACATGCTCAGAGGGTCTGGCCCCGCCCCCACACAGTGGATCAGAGCACAGCTGGGTGGCACTCTGAAACCATCCCAGCCATGCCATGTGTCCCTCCCTCCACGAGCATACACATTCCCAGCGTGCCAGTCTGCCACCCACGTCACCCCCAGAGGGCATTCTCCACAGGGCCACAGCACACAGCACGGCAGTGTTACACACACCACCAGAACAATAGCTCACTTTTGCAAAGGGCATAACAAAGACTACCTCTACAAAACTCTTGTATGATGATGATGCTAAGATGGGCCTAACTGAAAGGCTTGAGACCATTCAGCCATCAATTCAGTTAGTAATTCGAATTCTATTGGTCACACGTATTAAAATAGTCTTGTTCAACCAAGTAGCAATTTCCTAAAATTCTTGGTTGATGCGTTGCATCCGCCTGCAGTAGTAGTTCATCTGTTGTATACCTGTTTTATCAACATGCCTGAGGAAATGAAGTGTTTTCCCACTCACATCCATATTAATCTAGTGTTCATTACGACAAATATGTATACAGTGTATATATTTTATAGAGCTCCTTGGCTTCCTTGATTGGAGTCTTAATCATAGCACAGCTCAAGCAATCAACCATCGCCTCGGCAACTGTATAATAAACACAACATGAATTACAGACTGTACTCCGTCTAGTCCTTAAGACTCTTTTTTGTTGTTGAAAATATAATTACCTCTACTGGTGTGACTCACTGAGAGAAGAAGAAACCATTCTTAATGTCGGCCTTCAGATTCTATGAGTTACCAAGCTTGGTGACGTGGGACTAAAGCTTATCAACGTGTTTCAACGCATTGAGCATTCAAACGTAGGTGAGTAATAATAATTCAGCATTATGCCTTACAGATACTCTCAATGCACAGTGCCTACACACACAATGAATGCTGATCACCACAAAGAAGCTAGTGTACACAGGACCATGGTGGCAGACAGTAGCAGCAGACTAGGGGTTGCAGTATGGTTTCTATGGTGACAGGCAGGATCAGGAGAAGCAGGCCTTGGCCAGTTAGTCAGTCCTCCTCTTTCTGCGATTGGAACATAGGCTCCAACACAACATATCCATCAAACCCTGACCAGCCATTATACCGTTTTTTTTCAGAACCTTGATGTCATTTTTCAAAACTCTAGGCACAAAACTCACAACCGATGATCAAAATGCAAATTTTTCTAAACCTTTTCCAATTGCTTGGATACAATATACATAAAGCTGTCTTGGTCCGAGGACAAGGCAACGGACCAAGACAGCGGCAGCAACAGCAAAGAGTGTCCAATGAAATCCCAGCAATAGTTGTAGACCCCCCCCCCCATAAATACCTTTTCTCTCTCTCTCCACTCTACAGAAGGGACTGTTGGAAGCCTTTGTTACCACAGAGAAAGACCCTACAGTCTGGTAACATCCAAAAGGTGGAAAATTGAACAATATTTATGTAATCCAAACAGCTGAAAAGTGTCAGTTGGTACTTAAAGACTATGATGTCAGATCAGTAGTTGTTTTGTGATATTGTTAGTGCAAGATAATACAATTGTATCTTTGAACGTCTACACATTCTATTTATCAGATTTAAATGTTGCAAAACTTATATGATTGAACATGAAACTATTTGTGAGAAGATTAGTCTCCTATTGGAGAGAATTGTTTGCATAGTAAAACTTAGGCCAAGTCAGTGGCCACGCCCAAGTGAACACGCCCAAGTGAACAGACATTGGTTGAGAACTATGAAACGCGCCTTTCTCTCCCCCAGTTCGCCCATTGACGAAAGTCAACCCCAGTTCCTGATGACGCGAGGACGCTAGGACTGTTGTCCATGAGTTTAAAAAGGACTAAATTGAACTACAACTCTATCTAACGAAAGTCCAGATAATGTGGAGATGACGATCGCCACGTGACAATTGTGAATTTCGATTTGACCGGCCAGAACATTGCGTGAGCCGATTATGGCAAAATGGTATGAACTCTAACGATGGATCACTGAAGCAGAAGTGACACATCCCACGACCAGAAAGACTCTCCAAAGGACAATGGAGATCTTCGACCCATCTATCGAAGCCAAGCTCAAGAGTAAATATATAATTGCATTTCATTTTTCCGAATGGGCGGTTATTAAAGTGTAAGATTTTGTATTTACGTTTGGCCAAAACTTCCCATGTCCGATAGAGACTTCATCCCTTTTGTTTCAATCTCCCGCTTTTTTCCTTCTCCCACCCATTTTCCTTTGTGTAACCAGCAGTCATATCGGGTTAGTCCACTAGGAACTTTTCATGACATGATTAGCAATCACTGTATGATCTATCCTGTTGTATATATATATATGTAATTCTGTGTGTTTATTTAGCTAGTTAGTAAATAAATGATTAAGACAATTTGTGTAATGCTGATTCAACCTGTTTGCTAGAGTTCGTGCAGATTTAGATCTTAGTATCATCAGAATGAGACTGATAAGAGGTATGGTTAATGATTGACTGTTATAAGATATAAAATCTCCACAGAGTTGTTTTCTGGAATTGGTAACTCTGTAAACGACAGATTCCAGTGGTTCCCCAGGTTATTAATAATTTAATTCTTGCATGATTTAATTCAATCACATAATTAATTAAACGTTAGAATAATCAATTTGATAAAATAGCACGTCACCAAATTAGGCAGCTACAATGATTCAACCAAACCTCAGAAGATCAACCGTGGCCTCAATCATCAGAACTGTCCGCAGTGAGAACCGGTAAGTCTTTAGCATGCACTAAACATTAGGCTACTCTCAACTGTGAAATGACTATGTACTGCATGCCTATGTGGACCACAGAGTAGGTGACTACATGTGTTCTTACTGTAATATTCCCTGCAGAATTGAGACTAGGCCAAATAGGTGAGGCAGAGGCAAAATTCTGACTGACCAAAAGAGCGGGCTGTGGTAAATTTGGTACGGGCCAGAAATGATATTCGCCTTACAGCACATCTTGGACAATGACGACATGTTCAACAATGTGGAAGCCATAAGTTTGCAGACTATTGCATGCATGTTGAAAAGGCACCAGGTGTCTCTAAAACAGCTATACCGTGTGGCACCAGGTGCCTTTTGAAAGAAATGCAGACAGAGTGAAGCAACTGAGGACTGAGTATGTTCAGGTATGTTCAGGTATGTTCAGTTTCGAAGTTTCCTGTGGTGAAAAAATTCCCCCAACATTCTACATCATTGTAATCAGTAATTCTCTTTCCAAAATGTATTTTTAGAGGGTGATGGAGCTGGATGTTTACGAAAACCATCACAAACTCCTCTTTTTGGATGAGGCAGGCTTCGACCTGGCCAAGTCAAGGAGGAGAGGTCGGAATTTCTTTGGCCAGCGGGCAACCATCCAAGTACCTGGACAGCGTGGGGCCAACATCACCATGTGTGCGGCTATATCGGAAGATAGTGTGGTGGGACGCAGACCTCGTATTGGATCATATAATGCAGCTCTCCTTGTAACTTTCCTTGATGAGCTAAATCAGGTCTGTAGAGCTGATGGCGTGACCTATGTCATTGTGTGGGATAATGTCAGGTTCCACCAGGCTCAAATGGTGCAAGCATGGTTTCAGGCCCATCCACAATTTACCACCCTGTACTTACCCCTATACTCTCCTTTCCTTAACCCCATTGAGGAATTATTCTCCACAAGGAGGTGGAAGGTATATGATAGGCACCCTCACGAACAAGCCACCCTTCTCCAGGCCATGGATGACGCATGCAATGACATCACGGCAGACCAGTGTCAGGCCTGGATTCGCCGCCCAAAGATTCTTCCCAAGATGTTTGGCCAATGAAAACATCCATTGTGATGTGGATGAGAACCTGTGGCCAAATCCACAAGACAGGGTTGATGGAAATATAGAAGTACAGTACAATCGTTTGTTTTGTGGACAATGTATTTTTGCTTTGAATTCAAAGAAACATATGTTGTGATTTTATTGTATTTCATCAATAAATGTCATATTTTGTTCAATGATTCCACTGTCTGTAGTATTCTCTCTACTAGTCCTTTTACAGTGATATATTTACGTGTAGTACCACAATGAAACAAGTATCACGTATTTTGTACTACAATATTTAATGATTGTACGAACAACTACACAGTGAAACTATCGGTATCTTGTGTGTGGATCTAAACCAATGATCCTGTGGTACTTCATGATAAATGAGTTATTTGAACCGATGATTCTGCAACTGTAAGGTTTCTTTAAAGATATGAACGCACAATGCAATGTTTTGAACATTGGACAGCCTGTGTTACAAGTGATGACCGTTTTTAGTTTTGTGTCTAGAGTTTTGAAAAATGACTACATGGTTCTGAAATTAGTGCCAAAGTGATTGTAAAAAACGGTAAAAACCAACCTCCACTTTTCCAGGAGTTGCACTCAGTCCTGTACACGTCTCTCATGGACTCTTGGCTTTCTCTTGGCTTTCAAGCTCCACTCACTCTCCACTCATGACTGTTGTTGTAGTGATCTGTCTCTCTCTCGCTGTGGGCCAAATTATGTCAGAAGGGGTTGAGTGTGACTGTATGAGTGTGTGTGTGTGTGTGTGTCTCTGTGTCTGTGTGTCTGTGGGTGGGTGTGTGTGTCTGGGTGTGTGTGTGTGTGTGTGTGTGTGTGTGTGTGTGTGTGTGTGTGTGTGTGTGTGTGTGTGTGTGTGTGTGTCTCTGTGTCTGTGTGTCTGTGGGTGGGTGT
>CM042385.1:31389162-31394162 GCA_023634145.1 Thymallus thymallus | reverse complement strand
CATTACTAGGATTAAATGTCAGGAATTGGAAAAAACTGAGTTTAAATGTATTTGGCTGAGGTGTACATAAACTTCCGACTTCAACTGTATATCTCTAGACATACAGTATATTATTGACTGTCCTGACTGAGTGTTGTATGTGATGACCGCTGAAGCACTCTTCTGTTTTCCCAAGAGGGCTGAGCCTGTGTGGGGAGCACTGAGGTTTACCGGTAAGCTCTTCGCTTCATGCTGCAGCACTAGTCTGTATTCACTTTGTTGCTTTGGCAACGATTCAAAAACAGAATAAAAAAGGTTTAACACTGAATCCTAAAATCACCACCATTTCAAAACCTAGCTGAATCAATGTACTTCAATATCTTTGCATCCATTGGCCATGTTTTTCCAAAATGTACACAAAAGCTTTTGAATATTTTCCCGGGATGAGAAATAAACCAGATGAAATACATTACAAGATGGTACACAGCTTTTCCTCTTCTAACAGACAGAAGACAACTAACTGTTCAACTATTCAGATAAAACTGCCAGCTGATCAAAGGACTGACAGTAGCTCTAACTCTCATCTACATATGTACCTACAACACCTTGATAATAAACTCCAGGTATGAACACCACCACTTCTCTCAGATCCGTTTCCTGAGAAGCAACAATGCAATATCTCCAGACACCTCCATATACTATTACTATATACCACTGTAAATAGATGTTTTGTTATACTGTTTATACACCTAATGTATCTACTGCTGTACATATCTCACTGTAATATATCTACTGCTGTACATATCATTCTTAATATATCTTTTTGATTTATATAGGCATAGATTTGCGTTTGGATTACTGATACAGTGTTATTTGGCTTGTTAACTGAATTCATTCTGACATTCTGGATTTCTTGTTTCTATTTTTTTCTATTCATGGTGTCATATCATCAAAGCTGTCATCAAGGCAAAGGGTGGCTATTTGAAGAATCTCAAATATAAAATATATTTTGATTTGTTTAACACTTTTTTGGTTACTACATGATTCCATATGTGTTATGTCATAGTTTTTATGTCTTCACTTTTATTCTACAATGTAAAAAAGAAAAACCCTTGAATGAGTAATATTCCAAACGTTTTTGGATTCAAAATGTGTTATAACAGGAACACATGCAGTGCTGTAGCGTATACACAATCAGATTATTAGGGGCGTGTGAAGTTGTTTTGGAGCAGGAGCCAGGAAGAGGCTGGCTCCAGCTGTTGGGGGGTTCAGTTTGGGAGTCCATCATTCGGCTCTGGAGTATCCAGGCTGGGGGCTGGCCTGGCGGAGGTCCAGGGGCCTTCTTGGTGCTCTGACATCAAAAGATTCTCCAGGGGATCTTGCTTCGCATTCTTCTTCTTGGCAGTATAGTAGTTGGGTCATTTTCAGCAACCCGGATCCATTGCAGTGGCTTAGCATTACGGTCCTCGTTGTCCTTTGTAGAACAGTTAGTAGAGCATGAGGCTTCTAAAGCCAGGATAGCCAGGGTAGTTCCCGGGAACGCACACAAGTAAATTGTATACACGCATGATTGTAAGTCGCTTTAGATAAAAGCGTCTGTTAAATGGCATATATTATTATATTCGTTTTGGCTTATTATGTGTGTACTTGTTTGACATTTATACTGGACTGTAAGGAGCTAGTAACACAAGCATTTCGCTGCACCCGCTATAACAACTGTGTATGCGACCAATAAACTTTGATTTGATTTTGAGGGGTTCCAAACTATTCCCACAGTGACATCTGCCCTATCTATAGCTTGCAGAGAACGGAGGGAAAACATTAATGGTTTTTGTGTGGAGGGTGTGAGGATGGTGTGAGGAGGGTGTGAGGAGGGTGTGTGGAGGGTGTGAGGAGGGTGTGAGGAGGGTGTGAGGAGGGTGTGAGGAGGGTGTGTGGAGGGTGTGAGGTGGGTGTGTGGAGGGTGTGAGGAGGGTGTGAGGAGGGTGTGTGGGGGGTGTGAGGAGGGTGTGAGGTGGGTGTGAGGAGGGTGTGTGGAGGGTGTGAGGAGGGTGTGAGGAGGGTGTGAGGAGGGTGTGTGGGGGTTGTGAGGAGGGTGTGAGGTGGGTGTGAGGAGGGTGTGTGGAGGGTGTGAGGAGGGTGTGTGGAGGGTGTGAGGAGGGTGTGTGGAGGGTGTGAGGGGGGTGTGAGGGGGGTGTGTGGGGGGTGTGAGGAGGCTGTGAGGTGGGTGTGAGGAGGGTGTGTGGAGGGTGTGAGGAGGGTGTGAGGAGGGTGTGTGGGGGGTGTGAGGAGGGTGTGAGGTGGGTGTGAGGAGGGTGTGTGGAGGGTGTGAGGAGGGTGTGAGGAGGGTGTGTGGAGGGTGTGAGGAGGGTGTGAGGGGGGTGTGAGGAGGGTGTGAGGAGGGTGTGTGGAGGGTGTGAGGAGGGTGTGAGGGGTGTGTGGAGGGTGTGAGGAGGGTGTGAGGAGGGTGTGGTGAACATTCCTCATCCCACCAACCTGGTCCCCTACTCCTACAAACTAGGACCGGAAAAGGCCATCTGCCCAGTGTCTTCGGTCAACCACCTTCAGTGACATACAGGCTACAGTTTTGTGCTGTGGTCTATCTAAAGTATTTTGGAATTGACCATTTGGTCCCTCAAGATTAACGGGGAAGGGAGCTCTGTGACATCACTGCCGAAACAACACATTCCTCTTTGGAGAAACAATGGGCTGGAGCTCTTACATGGGTTAAACTGCATAGCTTCTTGAGCTTGGGTATGTACTGTCCTCCTTCACCTCCTTCCAGAACGGAGAAAGTGACTGGCAAAAGCTCTATCAGAAGACTAATGCCATAGTCCAGTCTTAAGCCAGTAGAAATTGGCTGTGAACCACCAACGATGGGTCCTGATCCCCAATCTAGAAATCACTGTAATGAAGAAGTAACCACCATGCATTGGTACACATAGCTGAGCAACACACACAGTGGCACCACAGCCAGTTTCCACTGGGACACTCTGTGTCTGTGAATTTGTTCTGCCACAGCCTAACACAGCCTTATAACACAACGTTGGCTAGTATAACTAAATGCCAGGCCAACACAGACTTAGATAGAGAATGGGTATCAAGTTTGAGCGGGGGGGGGGGGCAGTTTGTGCGGGGGGGGGGGGGGGGGTGTACATAAACTTCCGACTTCAACTGTATATCTCTAGACATACAGTATATTATTGACTGTCCTGACTGAGTGTTGTATGTGATGACCGCTGAAGCACTCTTCTGTTTTCCCAAGAGGGCTGAGCCTGTGTGGGGAGCACTGAGGTTTACCGGTAAGCTCTTCGCTTCATGCTGCAGCACTAGTCTGTATTCACTTTGTTGCTTTGGCAACGATTCAAAAACAGAATAAAAAAGGTTTAACACTGAATCCTAAAATCACCACCATTTCAAAACCTAGCTGAATCAATGTACTTCAATATCTTTGCATCCATTGGCCATGTTTTTCCAAAATGTACACAAAAGCTTTTGAATATTTTCCCGGGATGAGAAATAAACCAGATGAAATACATTACAAGATGGTACACAGCTTTTCCTCTTCTAACAGACAGAAGACAACTAACTGTTCAACTATTCAGATAAAACTGCCAGCTGATCAAAGGACTGACAGTAGCTCTAACTCTCATCTACATATGTACCTACAACACCTTGATAATAAACTCCAGGTATGAACACCACCACTTCTCTCAGATCCGTTTCCTGAGAAGCAACAATGCAATATCTCCAGACACCTCCATATACTATTACTATATACCACTGTAAATAGATGTTTTGTTATACTGTTTATACACCTAATGTATCTACTGCTGTACATATCTCACTGTAATATATCTACTGCTGTACATATCATTCTTAATATATCTTTTTGATTTATATAGGCATAGATTTGCGTTTGGATTACTGATACAGTGTTATTTGGCTTGTTAACTGAATTCATTCTGACATTCTGGATTTCTTGTTTCTATTTTTTTCTATTCATGGTGTCATATCATCAAAGCTGTCATCAAGGCAAAGGGTGGCTATTTGAAGAATCTCAAATATAAAATATATTTTGATTTGTTTAACACTTTTTTGGTTACTACATGATTCCATATGTGTTATGTCATAGTTTTTATGTCTTCACTTTTATTCTACAATGTAAAAAAGAAAAACCCTTGAATGAGTAATATTCCAAACGTTTTTGGATTCAAAATGTGTTATAACAGGAACACATGCAGTGCTGTAGCGTATACACAATCAGATTATTAGGGGCGTGTGAAGTTGTTTTGGAGCAGGAGCCAGGAAGAGGCTGGCTCCAGCTGTTGGGGGGTTCAGTTTGGGAGTCCATCATTCGGCTCTGGAGTATCCAGGCTGGGGGCTGGCCTGGCGGAGGTCCAGGGGCCTTCTTGGTGCTCTGACATCAAAAGATTCTCCAGGGGATCTTGCTTCGCATTCTTCTTCTTGGCAGTATAGTAGTTGGGTCATTTTCAGCAACCCGGATCCATTGCAGTGGCTTAGCATTACGGTCCTCGTTGTCCTTTGTAGAACAGTTAGTAGAGCATGAGGCTTCTAAAGCCAGGATAGCCAGGGTAGTTCCCGGGAACGCACACAAGTAAATTGTATACACGCATGATTGTAAGTCGCTTTAGATAAAAGCGTCTGTTAAATGGCATATATTATTATATTCGTTTTGGCTTATTATGTGTGTACTTGTTTGACATTTATACTGGACTGTAAGGAGCTAGTAACACAAGCATTTCGCTGCACCCGCTATAACAACTGTGTATGCGACCAATAAACTTTGATTTGATTTTGAGGGGTTCCAAACTATTCCCACAGTGACATCTGCCCTATCTATAGCTTGCAGAGAACGGAGGGAAAACATTAATGGTTTTTGTGTGGAGGGTGTGAGGATGGTGTGAGGAGGGTGTGAGGAGGGTGTGTGGAGGGTGTGAGGAGGGTGTGAGGAGGGTGTGAGGAGGGTGTGAGGAGGGTGTGTGGAGGGTGTGAGGTGG